>OY253753.1:14677327-14862456 GCA_958009045.1 Oxytorus armatus
GGTGACGAGTGAACGAGTGAAATACGTAATTGATTGTGGTTTATTCGATTTGGAACAGAATTATAGTGTCAAAAATGAGTGGTGACGAGATAGAAGTGATAAACACATCCGTGGCACAAGAGGAAATATCCCCTGAAAATCACCAAAGAAGAGAGTCTAATACACACAGTGATGACATTATCATAAGGTAAATATAACCAAGAAGAGTTGATAAATATCTCACAAAATAGTATTTGTTTAACATATTGGCGAGATTATACTAACAGTGAAATATGATGTAGGGATGTCGGTCCTACAACCGAAGCGTGTGGAAACAAGCGTCGAGGGGGAAAGTGGGCAGAGGCCAGCAGGCGGTACAGACAGCGGAAAAATGAATCAAAGCCTCCCAAACCTCCAGCTAAAACGGCTGCAGTACGTAGTAAAACATACAGAGAGCGTAAAAAACTTCTGCGATCTGCTGCAGCTGAAGCTATAACACCTGCTCCAATTCCATCAAAAAAACGTAAAATCATTCCGTCTTCTACGTGTACTTCGAATTTATCGAGTCCGAATGCAGCACAAATTCATCACCAACATTCCCTGCCAATGCAGCACAATATTCCCCAAAATTCAATAAGGCAGCAGCAAAATAGAAATTTGCAAAAAAAAACAAATGCCTCCGAAATTGTAAGTTGACATGCCTTGATTGCATTGGTCTAATATATTAATTAATATTGAATTAAATTTTAAAATGTACATGTGATGTGTATTCATTTTTCCAGAATTTTGATGAGATACAAAAGGCTACTGTCCAAGGAGCAATAACTACACAACCAAATTATGATGATGCGAATAATGCCAATGTTGTACGTATCAATTTCGAAAAAAATTGCATTATACATGAAAAAATTGATTTCAAATGAGTTTTCTAGTAAATTATACTTTCTGTTAGCAGGATGTACAGGATAACCGTGAACTCCCAAACAGAGAATCACAAAGTGATCTTGATTCCGATATGGATACTGAAGAACACTCCGATGGGCCACCGATAGAATTTGATGATGACTTTGTGCCTCCCTATAGTGGCTATATGAATCGTAAATTTGCACATAAACAATTTCAGAAAATGTTTGTAGAAAATCCTTTCGGCTATGCTTGTAGCGTTTGCGATCGGCTTTGGTTCGAAAAGGATTTAAAAGAAGCGACATCCGCTGAAGAAACGATGCTTAAAAAAATAACGGTATGTTTAAAGCATAATGTGGATATTATCATAATTTCCTTAGTGTCGTATCTCTCATCAATCATTGAAATTAATGGTTAACATATATTCCAGGCTCTTACGAACATTGCTGATGCAAAACTATGTACTACATGTAAAAGGAGTATGCAAAAAGAGAAAATTCCAACACTATCGGCCTTCAATGGCTTCAGATATCCGGAAAAATCAGCGTATTTGCCTCAACTCAATATCATCGCCGAAAGATTAATTTCGCCTAGACTACCATTCATGCAAATACGGAGGAAAAAACATGTCAACGGTCAGTTCTGCATAACAGGCCAAATCATCAATGTTCCTGTCTCGGTGGATAATATGGTGAGCGTTTTGCCAAGAAATGTGGATGACGATCTTTGCATCAACGTACACATTACAAAAAAATTAATCCACAAGTTGAGTCATTTCCAAGGATTCGTAAAGAAAAATGAAATTAAATCTTGGTTACGGTATCTAGTTAATCAACCAATGTATAAATTGTATGATATAACCATCAACAACTCTTTTCTCGCGAATATTGAGCAAGATACTCAAATAGACTACACGCCTGTACAAGAATCCTCTCCTCAAATGTTAGATCATAGGAATGCACGTCCGGTGGTTAACATTAACGAATTGAGCGAACATATTCCAATCGAAGAAAGTCTTGTCGCGCAGCAGCAAACTTTGCTTTGGAACGAAGACAAATTCTTACAAATCGCACCGAGTGAAAACAACGTACCGAAAAGCTTTTATTTTCTTCACTTCATCAATGTTTTCGTCTGTTGTTGATGTGCTCGGGCGTCCGGAACGCATTTCGTTGATCGCATCTTCTCGGCCCTCTGAGAATATTTCGTACCACCGATAAACGTTGCTTTGGTCCAAGGTAGCTTCACGATATGCCACAGTCAACATTCGGAATGCGTCCGCGCACTTAATTTTGTTTTTCACACAAAATTTGATACAGATTCTTTGATCCATTTTTTGGAATAAGCAAAAATCGAAGACAAGCCAAAACACGTCCAACCAAAACAGCTGTCAACACTTAACTAAACATTCAAAATGGCCGGGTTTTCAGCATAAGTGAGGGACATGAGTACCAACCTAACGCCACAAAAAAATCGAAAATCGAATATACGTAGTCTGCGGAAATTCAAAATTCGCGATACTTTTTGAACAGACCTCGTATGATGTATAATTTTCCAAGTATGCAGCGGATGAATATGTTATTTAAAAAAATTCTTCAAAACAATTTCTATCTAACATATTACTCTAGACGATCTTAGCGATTTATCTTAATTACAATTAATCAAATTACATGGATTATAGGACTTTCATTAAAAACAAGTTATATCCAATACAGTTAGCCACATTATTACCCTGTCTTTTCCATTTTTACTTGTAATGACTAATTCCATTATATCTACTCTATATTATGCAATTATTAAAATAGCATTTAGTTTGGAATAGACACAATAAAATTAGAAACATGATTATTAAATTATCCATTATTTTTGCAGCAAAGTTCACTTTGATCTGAATTAAAGAAATAAAAATATTGCATGTAACTTTGACCCCAGGATAAGAATTTACTTATATCTTTATAGTCTCGTACAGGATATTTATTATATATTTCGTTTGTAATTATAGAGAATCTGTATTTTCCAAAAAGTAGTTAAATTCGAACGATTTTTTGTTTGTATTGTTTCTACAGTTAAGCCAGGATATGTCGATTTCTCCGAACTGGAAATCGATAGGAGGTCCAAAAGTAATTGAAAAAAATGTAACACCACATTTTTTCGAGTGTCAGATGGAAGATGAGGTTATCAATGCGCTCGATCCATTGAAAATATGTAATTCAAATAGCCCAAATATCATTGTTCGCCAGAACGATGGCAACAACGACGAATTTATACTTCCCGATGATTTGGACACAATGAAAAAACAGAGATCATCATCGATTAATCCTCTTGTCCGTCCACTCTCACCGTGTCTCGAGACACAAGGTACACAAACAAATAGGTGTGAAACAACCGCAAAAGGAACTCAAGCAAGGCCAAAAAGTAAAAACGTCTGTACAAACACTACACCGTCCACTTGCACCGTTGGAACGGCGTGTTCACTATGGATCGACGACAGTCCCGAAATAATGAATATCACACCAATGGAGGCTTACGAAGAGAAGGCAAAACCCAACGAAACTGATATTATACTGGATCCTTGCAACGATGAGATAACACGTGGCGTGTGCAAGGAAGAAATAATTCCCGAAGATGAAATAACCATTGAGGATCGTGCGAGAGAAATGGAAATATTGAACAAAACAATTTTCGAAAATACCACGAGACTTTTGATCGAGGAAAATCCATTGGCTTTCATTGGCATGTGCAAGAATGATTTGCCATTGATCGATGATATTTTCAATAAATCTGAAATACCGAAACAAACGATATATATAATTATGCAAAAATTACGACTCAACATACCAAATGCCATTTTATCCGGATACTTTGGCCTATCGGAAGATTCGATATTGCCGATTATTCGTAAGGATTTACCGAAATTATCGAAATACATGAGTAATTGGATCGTGTGGCCAACGAGCAACGAGATGAGACTCAATTTACCGGGACGATCTAGCGATCGTTACGGTTCCATTCAATCGATAATTGATATATTTGACATTCACATTGACAAACCTAAACCTCCGATAACGAAATTCAACAAGAGTGATCATATAAAGAAATATCTAATATCTATTACACCGGATGGTATAATAAATTTTTTGTCGAACGGCTTCAACGGTTCCATTACCGATATAGAAATTATTGAAAATTCGGAATATCTTAATTTTTTGCCCGACGGCGTTGCCGTATTGTCCGATTGTATCTACAAAAATATTGAAATTCTCATGCAAAAGAAAAGATGTACACTCGTCAAGCCGCCGATTCTTCTCGTTGATCTGAAAAGTACCGAGAGAGAAAAGAACACGATACAGGTTTCGTGCGCGAGAGATTACGTGCAAAAAATTGTCAAACGATTGAGAGAATTTCGTTTTTTCGAAATGCAATATCTTATGACCGATGATTTATTGCCGAATCTAGATCAGGCAGTTATCGTGGCTGCTGCATTGGTGAATATGCAGACATTGAGGGCCACGTAAATTTTTCTAAATCGTTACCATATAAGTTATTTTATCAATTTTTTAATGAAGTTTCCTATGGAAATAAAGATAATTTCAGTTTGTTCATTTTATTCTTTAGATTTATCGAAACGCACGGTTGTATCGATTAATGAAAAATCTGTGATACCTTAATAATTATTTGATTAATAAAAAAATCTTTTTCCGTTTGATAAAAATAGAGTTTAGATAAACGGCGAAATTAAATTCATTTTACTCGAATATATTTGAATGGAACCCTATCAAGCGATTATCCCGGGTGTGGTGAACTCGTTAATTTACAGACAAAGAGTATAGAATCAAGAGTTATCGCTTTGTACGAATATTAAATATATGTACAATAGGGTGGTCCTTATTTTGGGCACTTTCGATTTTTTTTTCACGATAGTCATACATTGGTTCTACATGAATAAAAAAAAATTGGTGCCAAATTTTAGCTTTCTATCTCAATTTTAACCCGTGCCCCCCAGCGGTCGGAGTTTTAAATGGAAAATACGTGTATTTTCCACAATCAACTGCTGTTCTTATTTTTTTATCTAGTAGAGTTGATATAAAAAATTGAAAGATGGCCTAAACTCGCTTTGTAGTATAAACTTGGCCCCTTTTTTAAACTTAGATTCAATGAATTCAAGAATATCGGTTCATAACCCATTTTTACACATAGTTTTTTCAAATTTTGTTTTTCGTATGTAAAAGTTTTCGACTTATGACTTTCATTAACCCTGAATTCAAGTCCAAAAAAGTGCCAAAAATCAAAGGTAACGCCATCTGTAACTCCAACTGATCGAGTTCGAATAAATACTTCTTATTGGACAGTTAGCTTAATCAAATTTGGTGTTCGGAATTCGGCGGGACAGTACTCGGCAATGTTCGCTTCACGATCACGAGTCTTCCTCTCACACACAGAAAATGTTGAGTTTAGCTGCGCGTCCGCAGCTGAAATCAAAATTTACAAGTAGTAAATGACTGTGCTGAAAGATCGATCAAGTCAATGGAAGATTTTAGTGGTCGATTTACCAAAAATGAAAATCAACAGCAGTTTGTATTGCAAGTGGTGAACGATCATCGACGACAATATCCTAATTCGTTAAAGAGAACAAATTTGAAATAATGAATGTACCTTATACTTATCAGTTGTAAATTTATGTACTTCCCTTAAAAATACATCAATAGATATTTTGTTGACAAAAAAAATTGTTGTATCCATAATTATTAGCCTCGAAAATGATGAATACTCAAATTAAAAAACTGAAACTTAAAACTAATAAATTGCGAGTGAATTTTGTTCCTTCTTATTTCTTCTTATATTTTCTTATTTCCTGTTATTTAATTCGTATTCGAGTAAGCTATTTCAGTAAAATTTCGGAACAAAAAATAACTAATATGCAACAGCGATTACACCTTATAGTATAAGGAAAGTTTATCCTAACTTTCAATTTTTTATATCAACTCCTGCCATGTCAAAAGAATAGACAAGCAAATGACTGTGGACAATACATGTATTGTCCGTTTAAAACTCCGACCGTTGGGGGGCACGGGTTAAAATTAAGATGGAAAGCTAAAATTTGGTATGAATTTTTTTTTATTCATGTAGGACCAATGCATGACTATTGTGAAAAAAATGTCGAACGTCCCCCAAATAAGGACCACCCTAATGTACAATAATGTTATACATTTTGCTACGATAAAAGAAAAAAATCTTGCATTTTATTCACCCTTTCTTCAACTGCACTGTACGAAATATTATTCGCAATACATCCCATCGGATCGGAAAATGATGGCTAGCGGAGGGGTGTGAGGGAAATCGAATCATGAGCACGCACATTGTCGATAAACGATAGAACGTGTGCATGCGCGAAATCTTTTTTTTTTCCTTCATACTTTTACGAACACAGCGAAATTTCCCACATCCAAACAGCAGGAAAGCGCTTTTCATCGAGCTACACGAGCGTTTTATATATTTATGTATGTATATATGTATCTCATACACGGGTAATAGAGTCCAGAGACCGATGTATGAAAAGGAGCGTCAGGTGGAGCCTACTTTCTTTTAAAATTATCCCGAGAAGGGGATTGCCGGTTTTACGCGATGGAGAGGAGTGAACGGAGATATACTGGCCACACTGTTTGAGCCAGTATGCGCGCCGTCAGTTTGCCGGACCGAGCAAACTTCGAAATCGGTCGTAAAACCCTGTTCTCAATGGTTTAAAAAAATATATATAAAAAAAACGATCAATATCGTCAAAGACAACGGACTTGTGATTTTATTGAAGTTTTAATTTTTCATTACGCACAGTCTCCTAATATAAAAGTGCTGGTTTATCATCCGGAAAGTGTTTTTTTTTCCACAATTTTGGTGAGTATTTTTTTCTTATTATTTTGGAACGGACTCGGTAAATTTCGCAAAAATGAATTTCGCAATATTGTAATTGAACATTTTTCTTTCTACATCTTGACAGTTCGTAATTATGTACAATAATTAGTGATTGAAGAACAGGTAATAATCATTGACGATAATTTATCACAAGAGCATAATAGCACAATCACAGCAATTGAATTAAAATTATTTTCGACGATTAAATTAATGACAAAATAATACGTTAATTTGAACTTCATGAATTAATGCAACTCTGTTTTGTATTCGAACTTGAAAATATCGTTTATATATTTTTTTTAAAATAAAATCTTAAGAAAAGAATTTAAAAATAATTTCTACCGAACGGTTTGATAGAATGAATTTTTCAACAAGCCTTGTGTGGAGCAAATCAATGATTTTCGAACGAATATCCGAGAAAGGACACACGTGTGTTCGATCGAATAACCACGTGTACGCGTTTCTTCGTGTCTCACATTAAAGTGTAAGTGACTACTAACCTCCTGACACAATTACCGATTGCAAGGACAGATCATCTAAGAGGAAAAAAAGAAAAAAAAAGTTTCGAAAAGAAATATTTCGGACTTCCGGTAGTTTCCTCGTCCGAGAGAATTGTCATCTCGTTCATTTATAGCTGCACCAATTTGTGTCTCCATTATTCGATCTTCCGAATGAAAAAAAGTAAAGTGAAAAGCAATGAAGATTATACTTTTGAATAAACAAGGTTCAATCTTTTTTTTTCATCGTGTCATCGCCATTAAGTTAATTCATCATTAGAAATTTTGTTTATTCACAATACCATATGAAATCTTAAAAAAAAGCTTATTGCCTCAATCGTGAATCAGTAATATTTTTATTACATTTATTTAATTATACCCGTCACTTTCATTGTATTTTTCCTTTCATCATTCAATCGACGATAATTTAATTGACACATTATTCAATTTCCCACGGTCATCTATCCCACCCTCTAATGTCCCTATTTTCAAATCAGTACTATGTACTATACGTGAAAGTCATATTATTTTCCGTACGTATAAATAAAATTGAATAAGCAATTTGTAGCGTTCTTTAAATTAAATTATTATTATTCTATTGTAAAAATTATTTCGTCAGATGACTCGTATCAATGTGGTCTTTCATTCTAGAGTCGTTGACTCGTCGTTTATGAACGAAAAACAAAAAAAAAAGAAATTCGGTCAGAAATAGACGTGATTAACATTCAAATCGTCAATTAGATTCGAGTGAACGAAAATAATAAGTTTCATGGTAGTTTTCACTTGGCACATATTAGGGTCATGTATAGAGTGAAATGTTACGTCCGAATGCAGACTGAATACGCAAGTGTTTATAGTGTTTGGTATACCGTCTCATGAATACATTCATATTATTTGTGCGGAAAGAGATGATTAATTTTTATGTACAAAGTGACAAAGTGGTACCAATTGTGAGCATTTTTGTTTCGTACACTTTTGAACGACTTTTTTGCACACGTCAATTGGGTATGCACGATACACTTTTTTTTTAATGACAATTAATAAAAGGATGAATAAAACAGATAACAAAAGATGGATAAAACATTAAACTACCATTGATAATTCAAAAACGGTAAAGAAAAATTGAAATTTGAGCAGTTTGATGAAAATGTCTAATTGTTACGGAAATTATATTTTACTGAACGTTACATATACGTGCTATGAAACTCAGATTTGCAGCAGGATATTATGAAAATGATTTTTTTTTCTCAAATCAATCGATTTACTGCTATTTGTATGATTTTATTATATCATAATTTTTAATAGGGAATAAAATAGAAAAATAAATGAAAAGTACACATATGGCTGGTTATATGACATTTTGAAAAAATGTTGAAACACATTTTTTTGTTAAACCTGATGTAAAATGAGTTTCTTGGTGTACGTCGATAATCATTAAAAAAACTTTTTAATCGAAAATTCCTGATAAATAAATATTGCAAAATAAACTCGACAGAAAAAAAAAACATCTATACAAGTTTCCTCGTTATTTTCTGCGTTTAGAATTTCGCAAGATTAAAATAGATCGCCTGCCATTGACTCGTGATAAAATACAATAACGTCAGAACAATTTCGTGTTGTGTCCTCCTCGCACTTTCTTTAACTCGCTAATTTCCGTTTTTTTTCTTCTCTCAGCGTTACAAACGGTATAACGCTTCGGAATCAGGATCTCACAGTACACTAGAGTTCGTAAATGACTTCCTGGAAAACCATTAACTCGGACCAGAGTTGTTACGATTTTTTTTCTATTTTTTTTTTTTCAAACGCTGGAGAGTTGAAAAAGAAATTATCCCGCTCGTTACATCATTAATTTTCAACGAACCGGCATAGTGAATACATTAGTTACGCGCTCGTTCAGCTATATTGCCATTTCCTCGACGAAATATCACGAAGAAAATGATCGAGAGACTGATAATATGGAACATAAATGTTTACAATGTATGATATATCAGTGCGGACCACTATGAGGAGTGTAAAAAATTCTTTTTAAATAATTCACTAAATGGGTGTGTAAACCAGAATTAACCATAGTTACAATTCGTGTCTACGAAACATTGGATCTAAAGGAGCAAGTGCAACATAAAAGTGTATATAAAAAATATATATGCGAGACTTTGCACTTTTCCACTGAGAGAAAGTTGCGGAACGAGCTTCTTTGCTTCCACCCCAGAAAATCCGAGAGAAAGAGAGAGAGAGAGAGATGTTTGTGATGTGGTACAGTTTTACCAGTTTATACTCCCGCGCGCGAGCTCGTTAGGTAATTAATGGTAATACCTACTCTGTGTGCCTAGCCCACAACGAGGCATGACGAAACAATTTTTTTCTTTAATGCACGCATTTCATATTCAGTCGAGGACCGTTGAATTGCGCATATAATATACAGTAATCTGAGTGATAAATTTGTTTTTTTTCTCTTTTATTCTCGCTTTTTAGCCAAATGTAAAGTGAATTATTGTGAATTTTTTATTCAAGTAAATTTCACGAGGGAAACGAACTTGTAAATTTGCAGCAAATGGCGTTTACTTAAAAAAAAACGTTTACCTATATTACGGAGTTTTAAAAACAGAAAATGCCTGCAATGAAATTGGGATTGCAATGTCTAGTTGCAATTTTTTTTTCTTTCGATATGAAATTTTTATCGAGAGATCAAAAATTCGATATGAAAGTACAAAAAATCGAAAAAGTAAACGTTGTTTTTTTGCTGTTTGTCGTGCAAAAATGCGAATTCACGATGAAGCTAAAATAATCTCCAACTAAAAGAAGTACGTTTCGTTAAAATACATTTTTCTCATCCTGATTTAGAAAATTATAATCCTAAAAGGATATTCCAGATATCCTGATAAAAGATATTTTCTACGAAATATTGCAAGAGCGATTGAATGATTTTGTGGAACTTGAACGAGAGAAATTGAAGAATTGATTGCATAAAATGCATTTCGAGTTATACAAATACACGGGCAAATGGGCGCGTAAACATTTTTTATTCGGTTGAACAATGAAACGCGCGAAACACATTGAGGCAATGGATATTGACTTTCTTGCTCGTAATTTTACATTTCGATTCACACAGTCATACTCAACACAAACACACCTTCATGATAAATTGCAATTTCTAATAGAAATGAAGGCTAAGCATCATACGGTCTACTTTCGTAATAGCGCTTTGTAAAATCTTCCATAGCAAAATGCAATAAAGACTCTCAAACACGCGTCTCGTTCCCTTTTTCTCGGGCAATTCAACCGTTTATTTGTTCTTTTTATTTTTCAAATATTTTTATCATTCTTCCTAACATAGAAATTTATAGTCGTGTTGAAATCGTCGTTATTCTCGCATCCGGGAAATGTACGAATAAAAAGGTATAAAATGTTTTTGTTTTTGTTTTTAATTGCATTTAGTTTGTTCACGGCGAATTTCATAAAAATTTCGATCGTCGGATCGAGATAAATATATTTTTTTAACGAAAAAAAAAGAAGTGAATAAACGGTGTGAAATACTTGATCATGAATGGAAGACCGTCTTTTAACGAGGGAATAACACACTTTTCCAATGATCGCGTGGTCAACCGATGAGTATATGATTAATTCGTGACCTGGTTTACCACTTTCAATCACTCACTCGCTCGATTAGTAATAGAGCGCGAAATCATTGTCAGGGTGAATCGTGTGTGTGCTTTCTTTCATTAAGAGGAGAGGTTCAATGTCGAGTGCACGACGGTGAGAGTCACGGTTGACTCTTACGGAAGAAGTCCTAAATCAAATCAGTAATTAGTTAATTAAAAGACGAAATATCTGGTTCTTGTAGATTTATTTAATTGATGAGGGGTTAAAAAAAAATTAGTTGATATATTGATCAGATGAAGAAAAAATGCAATCGATTGATTGGTTGATGAGATATAATTAATTATTTTTACATATCATTTTATTATTTTTTTATTTTAGTTGTAATTAAATATTATTTTGTTAACAACCAACTAAAATAAAAAATATTAAATTAATATGTATAAATCATTAATTACATCTCATCAATTATTCAATCGATTACATTTCTTTCGTCTTGTCAATAAATCAAGGTTTTTTTTTTAAATCTCATCAATTAAATAAATCAACAAGAACCAGATATTTTATCTCTTTTCGTTGAATCTCAAATACCAAAATTGTTAAAAGTACTCAATCTGATGAAGAGAGGTGAATGATATTAACCAAGATCTGTATCTGTGATCTAATTTTACGCCTCTGATTACTGGCACTCAAGGGGGGGCCCTGCTAAGTTTGAATTTTCACTCGTTCAGACACGCGGATGCGCTCTCGTTGAACGAAAAATCTGGGTCGTCGTAACGGATAGAGATCGAGGCAGAGAGCTCTTCGTGCGTCTTGATGCGGTTCGCCATCTCTTTGCCTCCGAGATGTGGCCAAGAGAAAAGAGGGTGGGGAAGGGGACGGGGGGGGGGGGGGGGGGAGATGAATCGGCGATGAATGGCGTTTATGTGAAGTGCGACTGAGATTGATGATTGATCCTTGTATGCATTTTCATGTATACATATGGCAATATTTATGGAAAAAATTGTAATAATGAAATTGCCAAGTCGTTAATTGGAGGAGAAATTTAAAAAAATTTGCTGTTCGTGATTACAGAGACTCCAATTTGTTTTATCAGCTGTATCGTAACATTTCAAATGATTATCCGATTAGAAATTTCAAACAAACAATAATTCCGTCTAAAAACGCATGAACATGTTTTTTGTTCACTATTAACATATTCATGCGTTTAATTATATTTATTGAATTTATGTGTACAGCATCATGAACAGCTGGTCCCCCATGATTCACGATCACTCGGAATGAAAAGCAAATCCGGTAGGTCGGACAAAAAGAAAGTTAGCAGATAGGTCGTTTATTAAGCGTCGCTATCTATGTTCCGTCTTCGTGATCAATTCGGCACGCGTATCGCGGACTCTCGCATACCATCACGATCGCTGCTCTTATTAGAGAACGCATATGTCGTTCGCGTTAAACAATTTCTTGACACCTTTGAGATCACGGTAGCCACTACGATTTGCATAATAAAACGAACGTATGTACCCTTCTGATCCACTGCGTAATATGCTCTCCATTTATATTTCTCTTGTTTTTTTTTTCTTCCACTTTCACGATAATTTGTAAAAATCGCGTGCCACACCAGTGATAACCACATTGTTCGGTCCCTGGAAAATTGGAACCCGAAAAAGTGGCCGCCAAATTAATGGCGATCCAATTACTGTACTTCCCCGCGACGCTCCTGGATCCCATTCATTTTGGTACCAATTTTCCGCGGATTATTTTTCTGAGTGCTAATTTTCCGGGGACCATTTTTCTGGCTGCCAATTTTTCAAGGAAAACTTTTCGAGATTCCTTTTTTCGTCGTTATTGTTAATTATAAAAAATAAAATATGAAAGCCGCATTATAAAGAGACACGATCAAACACGAATCAGACACGAAACAAAGAAATCGGTAATCTTTGAGATGTTTGCGCAACATTATGTTGGTATAAACGATATAAACGATAAATATAGAATTTCGTACGCAATTACTGCGTAGTTTCTGAGCGTATGATTTTTTGTAAAATTATCTTCATCCTAAGAAATGTTGTTTTTTTTTGTATCTGATTTATGTTTAATCAATTGATTAATTAAAGGTTTATTCAAACGAAACGATTTCGTTTACTCGTTGTGGTTCCCATTCGAATCATAAAGATCATAAATAATCATTTTAAGAAATAATTATCCTTATAGTTCGTCGAAAATTTTTATAGTCCTTCGTTTAATTTTTTTCCCGCAAACTATGAACCATTGTATCGTCGTAGTAAAGCATTTTTATCGAATATCAGTTATTAGTAAATTAGTCAATAATTCTCAACTGAACGAATTGGCCTTCACAAACGAAAGTTGACTCAGAAAATAGTACAAAGGTGCACTCTGTTGCAAATCCAACACCGGATATTATTTATAATCATTACAAAATCATCTCTTAACCGATGGACTCAATATTCAAGAGAGGAAATGTTAAAAAAAATATAGAAATAAACGAAGATGTAAATACATTAATTGCTCACATACTTACTCATTGTATTTTTTTCGTCTTTGTTTACGTGTGTTAATATTAAAAATTCACACAATAAATAATGTAGTTATGAATGAATGTGGTATTAGAGATTGAAAGAAAAAGTGTTGAAAATATAGTCGCGTGTCAGATACGTCGAAACAAAAAAATAAAATTATAATCTTCAGGATATCTGTGTGTTTGTTGCTTGCAATGCACATTATGTCAGGCATCTGCATTGAAACATCGAGAATCATCTGTCGTTGTTAGAGGTGAAAGTTTCCTTATTATGTATGTAAGTGCTTGAGAAACACTTGTTTTAATCTCGCATTGCACAATGTATAATCTATTGTTTAAAGAGATAGAGACAAAGTAATAGAGATAGGGATGGGTTTACTTGTACCTCGTTGACTCGGAATATTTTTCACACTGAAATTAATACCACCCAACCCGTATCGTACAATTGACGATTAATTAACGAGTGAATTTGTTTTTTTTTTTTTTTTTTCACGCCTAACGATTTCGACGCATCGAAAACGAAATGTAATTTCACTCGATAAAAAGTGAAAATAGCTTGTAAACTTTAGTCCCCATTGTAGTCAATTATTGCATATTCTCTACTACCTTATACACCATTGCCATTATACGATTTATTGCTTCTTCCCCACAGGTGCACAAATACCATCGCGTATCAACAATTTATTTCACGACTCATTGATCGTCGTTCGTAAAAACATTTTTCTTCCATGGGCTAGTAAATATATAAATGTTTTAAAAAAAAACTTGGACAAAAGCGAAATCGATGATCCAGAGAGTCAAGTATCGAATAGTTTGGGATTTTTCGATAATTTCATGACATTTTCGCGACAATTAAGTGAATTCGTGGAAATAACAAAATCCCTTTGTGACATACTCGACGTATGTAATATGAGAACTAGTTGAACGGGATATTGTTTTCATTTCTTTTGTTTTTTATTGCATATATGCAACGAGTCCTATTTTACTATGTGGACTTTCGATTACCGAGAAAATGTATGATAACGCATGAATATGCTACATATATAATATATATTGCCACGAAGTCGCAAAGCCAGAAAGGGAAAGGCGATATATAAGGAATCAGAGCGCGACCAATTATCCCGTGGGTTTGTGTATTTTGTTTTCATCAAAATGACTCTTGTTTGATACACGATATTCGGATGATTTATCACCGTCTACGATTATTAGATCGAAATTTTATATGAATAAGGCTCTTTGTTAAAAAAAAAGTTACATAAATTTTAGTCAAGGATAACCTTTGAAATAAATTTTTCATTTCACTTTCTTAAAATGCAAATATTTTTTTGTTTTTTTTTGTTTTAGTGTCCATTTTAACCAGGTGATCTGATGCCCCGGCAGAATGATATCAAAGGCCACGTTATGTCGTAAGTCAATTTTTCAAACGAGCGCCGAGTTGACGGAAGTCATAAAAAATGTATTAAAATTGAAAACTAACATTTATATTCACGAATCAATCTTTCAATTTATCTTGACGGTCCATCGACAAGGAGAATTCGAGGACGGGAGAAAAAAAAATAATCTGTGAAAGTGGGCTTGGTCACTGTTGTTGAAATGTAGAGAAACGGGATATTATGATTTTTGTTTTCAGATATTTTAGTGATATGGGGACTGGCTCGAGTGACCGCTCAATTAAGTCGTGGAAGCATGGCCGTAAGTATCAATTTTATGAATTATTCATTGTATTATTTAGGATAGATCCGATCTTCTAATTTTAACAGTATTAAGAGATTGAGAATAAAATTCTATCTAATGGAAATAAAATCATAATAACTAAATGAATAAATTAACAGAAAAAAAAAACAAAATTATTAACATGAAATTTTAATCATTTTATAGAACTATAGACTATTACATTGATGATTATTCCATTGAACAATTGAGAAGAAAAAAATAATAATGTTTCAGGCAGGAGTTCGTTCCTCGATGATAGCGAACGGTTGGCGTCCGTTAACCACTTACGAAGGTAAAAACAATGGACAACATTCGAGCGTAGTGAATGGAGGATTAATATTGAACGAGAGGCATTCGGGACCACATCCGGTGCACGGAAAGCTACAGGAGCATATGGCAAAATCGGAAAAATTGACCTCAAAACCGAAGAAACAAACACACGATTACAATCCACCGAGTATCCTCGGTAGTTTCAGTGTCTTCGGCCATTCAATGGCAAAAGTTCGTGGCACACCGGAATCGTCGAAATCTCACGCGAACCACGTACCGTCGGAAACTCGTGAATTTTCATTTTTAGTACCGCCTCCACGTGAACCGGTGCGCTACGACATTGATCCTTATCGTAAAGTGATACTTCGGGACAACGATGCTTATCTCCGGCAGCCACAACAATACATAGTTTCCCATTCCATTGGCGCAACGGATCTCAGAAGTCCTCAATATTTTCCGAAAGGTGGCGCGGCAGTGTCGGCGAGTAGTCACACCTTGACGACATCGCAAAATCGTCCTGTAATAACGGATTACAATAGCCCCGGTGTTCAACAACCTCCGAGACAACAGCAACAACAGCAGCAAACTCCATTCGAGTCACTTAAATTATCAAATGCAAAGCACTATCTGCAACCACCGAGTGCCAATGGTCCGTTGAATTTCATTCACGAGCAACAACCGACTGACAATCTCTACGAACGATATCCCTCATCATTATCGCCGCATCACGGTCAACAATTGAGTCAAGAGGGTCCTGGCAACTTTTACAGTCAAATAAATCATCCATCGCCCGCGTACAAGAGTCAGACACTCGAGAGAGATCCGGCATTTCTCGTTCACGAGAGTCACGAAATAAGTTACGCGACACCAGCGACATCTGTTCAAACGAACCTCGGAGCGTACGGCAATTTCCGTCCACCGTCGCACTACGAGACCCTGCATCCGCCCGAACGTTATTCCACACTTAGGCCCGCTGTCGTTGCGCAGACGGACAAGTTTGTACCATCGAAAACTGACAACTTGCGTCAGAAGCAACAAAACTACGGGCAGTTCAATCAGAACGGTGCCAATCCGAATTTGGACAATAGCATTGTCTCGTCTGAGCCTAATTACTCGAGCGGAATTATAAATACGTATTACATATCCGAACAACAGAGTCTTACACCACCGGAACCAACGTGGTCGGTCCCAACGAAGAACAAAGTGATTCCTGACATAAACGAGGTATTGCCGAAGGCAAATCGTCCGGCGCAGTTCAACAGTGAGCCTGTTAAGGCTGAGCCAATCCGTCAAAACGAACAGCACAACGTTCCAACGTTTTTGTTTCCCCGTCCCGATGTACAACAGCAGCAACAACAATATTACGCGAATAATCCTTTACCCCTGACAAATCAACAGCCCGAAACGATTTACGAGACGCCCGAGAGCATTTCGTTGAAGCACTTCAACGAGCAACAGTACAAACTCCAGCAACAATTGTTGCTGCGCGATCGTGAGAGACTGCGCGAACAAGAATTACAGAGGCAACAACAACAGATCGAGCTGGGACGCTTAGAGGCCACGAGAAATCGGGAAAAAGAATTGACAACGGTATCACGTCCAATTCAGGAAACGTCCAGACCAACGCCAGAATATATCGACACTACCGTCACTTACTTCGGCCTCAATAATCAGGCTGAGAGTCAAGAGATTCACAAAGTTCCTAACCAACAATACATTCAGCAGGAATATCAGGAAAATTTGTTTGGATCACAACGTCCTAACGTTGAGACTCCGGTGATTTACGAAGCTGAAAATGTCAGTGTTGTACCCGATGCTTACTCAAAGGTTACCTCACAACCTGAAAAAACGGTTACTTACGAATCCTCCGATGTCCCAACAACCGGACATCGAAATCGATCCCGTAAACCTATAACGATAAATGTCCAGGAGCAGCAGCAGCACCAGCAGCAGCATCGTAGACGAAAACCAACGACACCTATCTATGTGGAACAGAATTATCATCAACAGGAGCAACACCATTTATCGACTCTAGCGCCAAATCCAATTGTCCAAAGTCCCGGGTCATTGTACTCGCACACGTCGACAACGGATTCACCGACAACGGTGATTCAAGCAACGAGTTATCCATCGGTAACAACAGCAACGGCAAGCTCCGCTACGACGACAACGACGACACAGAAACCGAGAACTCGACGTCCAACGAGCGGCAATATATCGAACGGGCGAAGAAGACGACCGACGACAACTACTACTCAAGAACCAGATACAACGTCACCGCCGGTAAATTATCGACCGGAAGAGTATACAAAGTATGAGAAAGTCGAGACTGAATCGTCGAGAAGAAGAAGAATAAAGCCATCAACGGTCGTCACTCAGAATCACTATGACATCGAACCTACGACCAGCACGGAGAAGAAGAGATTTGAGATACAAAATTATGGACACAAACTTGGAACTAACGACCAAGATTACGTAACGGTCAGTCCAGAATCTTATAACGGCGATGTCGAACACCATTCACACCAGCAAACTTACTCTTACGGGAATGAACAAGATTCTCTATTCTACACACCTACGTACGATAGTCAAGTGACAACGGGCCAAGAATCCACGGATTACGAGACTTCGGGTTATCCAACGAGTTCCACGACTCTGCTTACGCAAGGGAGTCCTACGGAACATGAGAACATCGATAATACGGAAATTAATAAAAATGTTTATACGAACATACCATTGGAGGAGCTATTTGTAAATACCGAGAGAGCTATCGCAACGACACCAACATCAACAACAAGTACGACAACGACAACGACAACTACGACTACTCCGAGGCCAGTAACAGTCTCGCCAACGAGAAATTCACATGCCAGAACTACGGGAATCCCCGTTACAAGTGTCGACGCTGTGCACACCACTCGGGCGTCATCGCACAGAATGCGTCCAATGAGATTTGGCAACACGACCCGACCACGTTTCAGCATTAAGGATTACAAGAGTCGTTTGGATTATCGTAATAGAATGTCGACGACCAGCGAAATTCCCAGTGTCACGAGTCGTCAGAAAACCGGTAATACGAAGATTCAACAGGACGTTGAGAATCAACCTGTGGAATCGACGACCGGCAGATACAGACATATGTCGAGAGTATCCTACAGGATAACGTCCACGACACCCACCTACCACAGTCGACGTGGCGATTCTGGCAATTCAACTACCGAGAGAATCAACAAATTCGCGCCTAAACGCCGATTGCACAACAATCATTTGTACAGAAGTAAAATTTCCACAACCACGACGGCTCAGCCATCGGAAGACGATGCCGGCGTCACCGCTTCGACATCCACGAGGCAAAATTCTGTGAGAAACGAGAATGTCTTTTCTTCAGCGATTAGACGACGACCACAGATGAAACACGCCGTTTTCACGCAATCGAGCGATTTAAGAACAACGAGAAAAGAGTCGACGGAAATGATACCCGAGGAAACGAGCTTTTATTCGTCCGCATTTCCGCAACTTTTGGTCACGGATTCGTCGAGCTTGAAATATAACGATCAGACGGATCGCGTGACCGGGTCAAACGATGATGGGGTGAACCACGCCATTTTGTCGACCACCAGCCGGACAGAAGTATCGCCGAGCGTGGAAGTTGCGTCTAGTGGTAATTTCGAGAATACTGAACCAATCAGGGTTGAAGATTCGAATGTTTTTGAATATTCTCAGGCAACGACGATTAATCCTATTAACGAGGCCGGGCAGACCGAGGCTCTCGTTAAGGAGAATCAAGTAACCGTTAATTCGCAGCTGGAGGAGGATTTGTTTGCTCGGGCATCGCAGAGCGTCGCCGATTTAACTAGCTCGGCGTCAGCTCTTTACGACAAGCCTGGCATGTTCAAGGCGGTTTCCGTTTCACCCTCGGCGTCTGAGGGCGGCGCAATTATCAACAGTCGCTTCAAAATAAGTCAGGATAAACCGACTTTACCGATCGAGGCTTTCTTTCATGAACTGTCCAATAAAAATTGATCATCTCATCGTTCGAGGTGACCCCGGGCTATTGTGTTACTTTGAAACGAAGCTCGTTTTTTTTTCTGTTCGTTCTGTCATTTATTCGATATTGATTATATTTTTTTTAAACACCCGATCAATATTATTCTTATTCAACATTTTGTGAAAAGATTTTATACTATTTTTGGATGAAACTTCGGCTGATAGATTTTTGATTTGTGAAGAATTTAAAGATAATTGATATTTGATTGAAAACAAAAATTCTATTATAGCTTTAGACATGACGTTGAAGTTTGCATCGTTGGAATGCAACGAAAATATATTTTTTTAGATCATTCATTCCCCTTAAGGTTGAATTTTCAAAGACAAAAATCGTTAAAACGTTCTTTTGGGGTTACCTTTAAGGGCCTGAGCCTAAATGGGCAAGAGAAGCAAGAGCAATGCGGAAAATAAAAATTTATAAAACCTACTTTCGTTGCGTTCCAACGATGCAAACTTCAACATCACCTTTAGACCTTTGATATGTTAAAAGATCAAATATGATTAAGATCGTTTTATCAAAATAATTGATATTGGAGAAGTTACGGGATGAATATAGAAAAGTTTCCTTTTACGGATATTACGGAATATTATTATAGAACGAACGTCGTATGCCTGTATAGATTTTTGTTTGTTTCGGAGGCATCGGTGAAAGTCATCTGACGTCAATCACGTATATAATACATTATTTTTTTTTAACAAAATAGAAGTTTTAATCACCAAATATGACAGTCTCGAACGAAAATATATACATCATCGTGTAAATAGTTACGAAGAAAGAGCAACTTTAGTATTATTTATAAATCTTATTTATTTTTTTTAGTAATTTCGTGTGTGTATAAGATCGAGTCTAAGAACTAGGTCTCATTTTATTATGCAATACAATAAATAAATTTCTTACTGCATTTTGTGTTTTCGTATACAATCCGATAGGCTCTGTGGCAGAATAAAAAATGTGAGGGGTTTATCAAAAATCACGTGATGAATTATGCAATTTATTGGACAATTATAAATTTTCATTTATAATTCCAATTGTTTCTTTTCGAATAATTATACACGAGCTATTAGTCACTAAAATCGTTTCAGATGTTCTTTTTTTTTCGTATTCGATAACGACATTTCCCGTATACAGAGAGCTACAATGCCGAAGGATACATAACGTCAATGAATATTGTACGGATTATCGCTTTTCTATTAGTTGGGAAGCTTGATCCGTGCGGGTCGTTGAGAGCGTGCCCCGGAGATGCGCCGAAACGGGGCGAGAGGGAGCAGCAGCTTTACAGGGGCCATCAGCAGAGAGACAGGAATAACGCGTATAGATACGTGTCTCTCACTCTAATACAATATATCGACTGTTAAAAAGTAAAAGGGCGTAAACAATATGATTTTATGAGTGAAGTAATGTGTGGGTTGAGTCCTTTTGTTTCATAGCAGCTGATTGAGATATATCTACGAGATATATACATGTATCTTTGTCGCTCTCGATATCGATGGGGTATTCGTCGTCAAGTGGTACCATTTTTATTACAGTACATATTTGGAACCTGTTTATTTAATGAAAGGTGACTGTGAGAAAGCAATTAAGAGCAAAGAGTCGTCTCAAATCTTGTTATAAGGATATATATAGATTTCTTCGATTTTCATAATCAAAATCGCATCTTCCAAGAATTGGGGATGCGTAGTTGATTAATTATATAAATTCACGTCCAATAATTGTGTTTGATTAGACTTTTGGTACGTCAATCTCAATTTTTATATATTTAATCGTTGAAAATTCGGTTAACTCGTACTTATTAAGTTCGATTATGTTTCTGGGTAGAATCTCTCTCTTCCTTATCATTGAATCTAACTTTTGAATGAGCTTGTAGACGATAAACATCCTTAAACGGCCCTCGAAAGTGCTGTCTGCCAAAAAAAATACCTCTACTTCATGTGAAATACCCCGTATATAAGCACACACACACACACGAACACATACCCACATAAACAGAGATGGGACATTCGTCACAAACAGAGATGGAGCATTTACAGCATTTGTGGTGATAGTATATAGTAGCTGGGGACGCTTTAGCTTGTCGGAACGTTATGCGCGGGTGTATAAGGGAAGGGGGATGAAATGGCAAGAGGAGGAGGAGGAGGAGGCAGCATCAGAATCACAAGAGAGAAAGAAAGAGAAGGAGAGAGAGAGAGAATGCAGCAGTAGCAGAGCTTCCCCTTTCGTCCTGCTAACCCCATCAGCAGTCGTGCTCCCTCTACGGGCATCCCCAATAGCCGCAATGTGCAATCCTCAACCTCCCTTGCCTATACCACCCTCTCGTCCTACCCTCTCCGGTAAGCGATGCCAGCGAGAGGAAAACCGGGAGAGGGATACTCTCGTCTCTCCTCTCTCGTTGGCCCTCGCCCGTTTCAACCCTCAATCTTGCGACAATCAGTCAGTAATCGGGCGTCAACGAGCTTGCCCACGCGCCATCAGAGTTACAGGGCTCTTCGACCGGCTAAATTTCCGCCAGCAAGAGAGGGGAGGGAGACTGCGCAAAGAGTGATCACGTGCCGAAAAGCTTTTATCGTTTTAACCGCACGAGTGAGAATCCTCTCTGTCTTATAAACACGCAACTTTCAGTTGGCTCGAGATTGCGCCATACACGCACGTGGATTCCACGTGTTTATGGAGTTTCTAAAAAAAAAAAAGAAGAAAATCCCCGTTTTTCCCTCCGAGTGTTTTTTCTGCCGGACAACACAGCGATGAAACGAGAATGATTAACGTAAAACGGGACTACGCATGGGAATATTGAGTGAATAACTGGGATATAGAGATAAAAAAAAAAAGCTATATATATGTACGATGCGAAGGAAAAGTGAATAACAGACGATCGTGCGTGGAATATTTATTAGTCTATGCGAGCGATAAAACGACGATACTTTTTTTTCATAAATTTAAATGATTCAAACGAGAAAGAGAAAACGTTCGAAACAATTATAAATTATTCGATAGTGTTAACGTTCATTGGTGTAAGAATAATTTTCACTAATTATTAGCTTTCTTTTTTTTCTTTCTTTTTAAGCCCTGAATTTCACAATTGACATTGAATATTTCGAACGAAAAATCGTATCACGATTAGCCGTTTCATTTTCACGATACAATATTTTTGGTTCAAACGAACGGGCAATTTCAGTGCTGAAACGCAATTCTAATCGTATAGCACAGCGATGTTTCTAATCGGCAATACTTTGTTAGTTATGAAAATACAAAGTAACGTAATCACTACGACGAGAAGAGGGAAAAATTCGTACGAAAGAATAAAGCTTTCGACTGTTATTGTACAGAGATAAGGATTAAAAGTAAATAAATCATATAAATAACAAAATGAACGTACAAGATCTTCGTAGAAAAAAGAAAGATTTTCGCGCGACAAAAAACTCGTAAGAGTCTGCGACGATTATTGAATAAATCCTAGAGCGATCGCGCGTACGATCGATTTATCGTCATGATCGATCGCAATGGTCTAACAGACCCTTTCCGAATTCGAAATATTTATGCGAACATTCTGAACGTAAAAACCGTACGTAGAATCGGTTGAACACTGTCCACTGAACAGTTATGAAAAATTAAGTCTTTGGTAAAAAGGCCGATTGCATGAGAAAAAGGCTGCCGATGAAAGGCAACGGACACCGATCGTGTGAGTATTAGGATAGAGCTCGGGTCGGTGAGACCGCGGGCGTGTTAGTTGGGTGGTTTTAAATGGATAACGAGTTTGCGGAAGAAAATCCGCGTGAAACAAGTCCGAGATTGTTTGTGAATGATGAAAGGATCGTTTCGGACAGGAGGATCGATGTGATCGATGTCACAGGGTCGCGCGACGAGTCGATGAATTTAACGAACGAGAGACGTAGATTTGGCGATGAATCGGTTATCAAGGGAAACGATAGAAAGCGCGGACGAAGAGGACAAAGGCGAAGAAGAAGAGGTCGCAGTCGAAGTAGCGAAATAAGCAGCGACAGTAGCGTCGCCACGACAATTAGTGACGTAAATAGCGACGCCAGCGCCGTTAGTGGTACTTGGCACGAGCACGTTTACGCACCGCCACCTAGAGTACCAACGGCACATATGATAAGTGATATACTCGGTTGGACGAGACACGAGACAATCGTAAAATCGTCGAAAACAAGTTGTCAACAAATTAGAAATGTCACGAACAACGATGAAATGTATCTAAACGTTCAGAGACTTGTTGCACCAACGTGTTCGAGTTTTCAATCTCCAACAACGATTATTTCCGGCACCTTGTTAAACGAGGAAACCCCAAAATTTAATCGAGACACTCGTCATTCGCCGGAATCCGTTGGACAAGATTTATTCGTACGAAAATCTCAATCGCCAGCACCACCCACATCGTCGCGTCCAACGTTCGAGTCAACATCGAATATTTCCTCTATCGACCCTGCCGATTCGAGAAAATTGCCTTTGTCACAAATGACCATTGATAATCGTAAATTAGACCGTAGAACATTATCAAAAGTAATTGTTGGCGCGACAACGAACAAATTGGATGAGACACCTCTCAATCTCACGGTTAGCTCGAGATCGAAAGAAACGAGCGAGCGCGTGGAATCGGCGAGATCAAAACGTGGCAATTTGTACAAGGAAACGCGCGGTACTTTTGCCGATCCGGGAAGAGAGATCGGTTGCGAGGAAAAATTTCATCGTGGTAAACAGCCTAGGACACTTTTGAAGGTTAACAGTGGCGATGGCACTCGTGATAATGGAGATTTGTCGAAGAATTTGGGGAGTACTGTTGGAACGAACGTAAAAGGTTTGTATTTTTTGTTTTTCCTAATTATCGCTGATGCCAATCATTTTCATTAACAACTAATATCGATATTCTTTTGTCACGTTAAAAGATAAGAATCCCAATTGAGAACAGAGGATATAATTTGACGGATATATTGAATGAAAAAAAATATTTATCCGTCAAATTTGACGGATATAATTTGAAGGAAAAATTATGATAACTTTATTATTTCATTATTTATATTAACTTTTAGTCAAATTATTCGAATTTATTACTCATAAATAATTAGATAATTATTTTATCATTTTTCGTTCGAATATCGTTCATCTTTGATAGTGTAGAATCTCGATTTCCGAAAATAGCTTATATTTATTGAGAATATCTGGGCGAATTTTTCAATAATTTCGATTCGAACCGATTGGAACTCTTTTACTGATGTATTATTTTTTAAAAAGCCACTATAGTGGAGATTACCGCTCATTAATACAATACCAGGTCTATCGAATTCTCTTAATGAAATTGTGGAAAAGCTTATTACATCAGGTGATATCTATATATATATATATAGATATATATAATTCTCAGTTTCATGTCGTTGCAATTGTTGGAGTTGTCACTTGAGCAAATTTCCGCTATATCATGGTATATTTCACTCGGTTATACTCGTCGAGAGACCATATTATGAGAGATGCCTATAGGCACGTCCTTTCGCTCTCTCTCTCTCATCTCTCTCATGTCTTCCATCTCTATCTATCTTGCTTTCTGGTATGGAGCGTGTTTAGGGGTGTTAATTGGCTGGCGTATCACCTCCCTCGTTCCACACAGAATGTCACTGTATACATAACGGTTGGTGGGGTATGGGCGATGGGGTTACTTTGTGTAGGATGAGTCGGTGAAACCGATCAATAAGTGCCGCTTGCCTAAGCCGTTTTAACTAGATAGTACATTCAGAACGTTCGCGATACACCCTACATTCATTATTATTGCATGTTACAAAAAAGCAATGATATATTTATATATATCCGTATATATATATATTTTATTTAACGGAGATTCGATTTAACACATTGGTGCATCGCCAATCCTAAAAATTAGTTTTGTCATTATAATTAATTAAGAGCGTTAATAGTTTAATCACTTTGACAGAGTGGTTGTCAATTGTGTGCTTTGTTATTTGACAAAAAGTACCGCTAACAGCTTTTGTTCGAAATAATTGAATTAAAAATAAAATTTATTGGTATATTGAATTTTTTTCTATTACTAAAAGATCTTAGCGAATGATATAACTCACTGAAGCCAATTAATCCATACAAAGTACTTTTTTATTTTCTGTTTTTTTTTTCTTTCTTTATTTCAGGAAGTAGCGCATCGAGCAAAGCTTCGAGCACGAAAGGCCGAAAGTTGAATAGTTCGAACGACCCGTTAATGGGTGAAAAATCGAAGAAAGAGGCGCGCATACGTCTCGATTCATTGGCCGAGGATGCCAATCTGTCGGATCAGAAGAAAAAAAAGGCGCGAACGACTTTTACGGGAAGACAGATATTCGCGCTTGAGAAGCAATTTGAAAAGAAGAAATATCTCAGCTCCTCGGAGAGAGTCGATATGGCAAAGATGCTCAATGTTACGGAGACTCAGGTGAACGAACAACAAATATGTATACAAAATTAATTTGAAACATTACGATTCTTACAGTAACAACAGTTATTAACGATTTTTCACGTTTTCCTATTGATATTTTGAGTTTTTCGACAAAAACTCGATGTTATTCGTAATCAGCGAAAAATTTCCGATCGAATAGGGTATCGAAACATTGCGAAAACCGAAGAAAAACTGTTGCCATTTTTTGCCCACTATTTCAGAAACCTAAAAAGGTCGAAATTTCAGAAGGTCAGAACTCTGATGATGTTGAAGTTTGCATCGTTGGAATGCAACGAAAATAAATTTGTTTATACCATTCATCACCCTTAAGGTTGAATTTTCTAAGAGAAAAATCATTAAAACGTTCTTTTGGGGTCTCCTTTAAGGATCTGGGCCTAAATGGTCAAGAGAAGCCAGAGCAATACCGAAATTTAAGATTTCAAAAACCCATTTTCGTTGCATTCCAACGATGCGAACTTCATCATCATAGAACTCTGCACCTATTTGAGCGATTTTGGGTTTTGAGGGATTTTTTAAAAAGGTCTCGAGTAGACTTAGAGAATGCCATTTGATTTATCCCGATATGTAAATTATTGTGGTCGTGAGGGCAGGTTGAAGATCGAAAAAAAAATGAGAAGGGGTAAGGAATGGGTAAGGAAAAATCCACAAAAATCGACGATCCTACTTAAAAAATCAGTGAAAAATTGAAAAAAAATCGTAGCTCAATGAATGAACCGGCATTTTAAAGGTTGAACGGTTACGAAAAGAATGAGCACAGAATAGGGTTTCCACGCCATCCGGAAGCATCGTTACAGCGATTTTAGTGCACAAATCCATTTTTTGCCGCAAACAAATTTTGAATTAAAAAAAATTTGTCTTGCGGCTCTTTATTGATATATTTTGTCTCGCTCAATACGAATTTAGTAGATATTTCTTTGAAAGATGCCAAATTCTATTAAAAATCGTCGAAAATGTGTTTTTTTCCCATGAAAAACAATGTACTCAATTCCCATAAAGCTTTATTTCAGTGAACTGAGTCATTTGAATAGGAAAGTAATGGAACCCACCAAGTGTGGTCTATAGAACTGTATAAATCGCCAAAGACTTTAAGATCCAATCGATTAAAATCATTAAATGACCAGAACCAAAGTGAAAATTTATCAGGAATAATATATAGAACTGGGCTGCATACAAATTGAATGCCATAGACGCGTGGTCACCTTATTATATTTTTTTTTACAGGTAAAAATATGGTTCCAAAATCGTCGAACAAAATGGAAAAAGCAGGACAACATAAGCAACGCCGAAGCGGCCGAATACAAAAATGTGACAAATCCAAAAGTAATGCTTCATGGAAAAACTAAGAGCATCTCGGGCGACGAGAGCACAAATTCCGACAGTATTTCGCAAGTTTTCAAATGTAAAGCAGACTCGAACACTTCGACAAACAGCGATCAAACGAAACCATTGGATTACCATATGAAAATGGTGGAAGTGAACGCCGATAGCGCCACTAACGGATTAGTACAATCGTCGCGAGAAACGAAAGTATCAACGATAGTCACGGAAACTCATGAGCGTGATCGAATAATCGAGAGGATAGAGGAGAATCATGAGGAAATCGTTGATACGCCTGTAGAACCCGAAGTTGGTGTTGAAATTATGAATGTCACCGAAAATCAACGGGAAAATGAATTTGAATCGTCCTGCGGCGATTCGAACGTTAAAAAATGTTTTTCCAAGCTCGACACGAGTGAGGCTTCTGACGATACGATTTTACCAAAAATTGAAGAATTCACGGAGGACAAAAAATTATTAGAACTCGAGAATATGAAAGAATCCGAAGAAAACTTCGAGGAAATCGATAATTCCGTGAAAAAAAACCCCGTTGCCGAATCAATCGAGTCGGTTTGTGAAAAAGAAACTCAAAAGTTGTCCTCCAATGAATCGTCATTGAAGAACGTCCAAGTGTACAAATTTGGCAAAATTCCATCGGTCAATTCGTCGACGGACGTCGACGCGATGGATCGAACATTTCGCGCTGAACATTCCAGCTAACCAGCATTATAATTAACGAACTATATTATATGTCGCTAATATTTAACGTAATTCGAATTCTCGTGATTCCGCACACGAGAGACTGTGAAAAAAAAAAAAAACTTCCTGACGATATTTACGTTAAATTTGTTCGTTTCTCCGTCGCTCCGAGAAAATTAATTTTCGTTCCTTCATCGTTTGTTATATTTATTTTATTTTTTTCTACATACATATATTCGTAACGTAGAAAAATGAAACGAAATTAAAGGCTGCGATCTCCTCCGATCGGAGAGTCGCGTATTTCTACAGATTCCCGTATTTTTCTATGTCCCAAATATATTTTAAGTTGAACAAAAAATAAATGAATAAATGTTCGAGTCATTTGAAAATTATGTACCAATGTTACCGGAGGATGGTAAAGGAGGAATTATTTTATATTGTTCATTACCATTCGTAGGTAAGGTTAAAAGGAAAAAAATTTCTCTTTTTCTCTCCCCTGCCGGATCCACAACAGATAAGGTAGGAAATTATTTACGACCTCGACAAAGTGATTCCTGCAATTTACATTCTATGTTGCATTGTGGAATATTACAAATTTGATATTCAATCAATATCGATAAAAAATCTGAAAGTTATTCAAATATTAATATTCAAACGTTAATTTGGTGAAAGAAAATTGTTCAACTTGACGTAAATTTTTTTTTTTTTTCTTCATTGAGCATACAAAAGTAGATGCTTACAAAAATACCTCTGTGAACTTGGCGAACCGATTTTGACTTTTTTAAATTCTGTTCAGTTTAAACGTTTGTTGGTCGTTTGTTGGTGTTTGTTAGTTTAATAAAAACGTTTGTTGGTCGATAGTTTTTACAGGGAAGCGCACATAAAATATAGTGTGAACTTGGCAGAAAATTTTTTATTCAGATCGCACTGAGGTTTTATAGGGGCCTAATCGATGCGTAATCGTTTGTTGGTTCCAAATGCACTAAGTAGAACGTTTGTTGGTTCGTCGGTTATCGAGAAAAGCTAAAAAAAACGTATCGGGAACATGTCACTGATTTTACCAGACCCTGTCATATGACCGCAGGAACTTGGCCACACGATAATTATTTTCAATGCGTTTTTGTTCAATGGGGAGCTTGATCGATTCGGAATTGTTTGTAGGTCAATAATAATCTAATTAGAATGTTTGTTGGGCCTCGGTTTGATCGGAATATATAAATGACTACATGCTGTCTCGCGGAGGGTCGTTAGCGAGCGATAGCCAATTGCAAGGAAGATTCCAGCGGAAAGGCGCGACTCTCATAGGCTATCGCTGGCTAACGATACTGATAGTCGTCGGTAGGCAAGTACAGAACCTCACCTCAGTGCTGAGATTGTAGGCGTTTGTTAGTTTAATAAAAACGTTTGTTGGTCGTTTGTAGGTGTTTGTTAATGTAATAAAAACGTTTGTTGGTCGTTCGTAGGTGTTTGTTAGTTTAATAAAAACGTTTGTTAGCGTTTGTAGGTGTTTGTTAGTGCAATAAAAACGTTTGTTGGTCGTTTGTAGGTGATTGTTAGTTTAATAAGAAGGTTTGTTGGTCGATAGTTTTTACAGGAAAGCACACATAAAATATGGTGTGAACTTGGCAGGAAAATTTTTATTCAGATCGCACTGAGGTTTTATAGGGACCTAATCGATGCGTAATCGTTTGTAGGTTTCAATTGAACTAAGTAGAACGTTTGTTGGTTCGTCGGTTATCAAAAAAAGCTAAAAAAACGTATCGGGAACATGTCATTGATTTTACCAGACCCGGTCATATGACCGGAGGAACTTGACCGCACGATAATTATTTTAAAGCGTTTTTTTTCAATGGGGAGCTCAATCGATTCGGAATTGTTTGTAGGTCAATAATAATCTAATTAGAATGTTTGTTGGGCCTCGGTTTGATTGGAATATATAAATGACCACATGCTGATTCGCGGAGGGTTGTGTAATACGAAAGCGTGAAGTGAACCGGACAATTTTGGCTTTTTAAATTTTGTCTTTATCTAATCCTTTGGTGATCACGATTATTCTATTCAGAAAGTTTTGACGGTTCGTAGTTTAAGTAAAAAAAATGGAAAAAACATTTGCGTCTAGTCAGTGGGGATAAGGTATTTGATAGTGAGGAGTTAGCAGGACAAATATATTTTTTTGTATCCAATTTTGCTCCAATTAGTTTCAATTGAAGAAGAATCATTTGGTGGTGATTGGTAGTCTATTTGCGACGTTCAGTAGTTAATCATTAGATTAATATGATTAAAAAATAATTGCGATATAGAGATCAGTCAACAAGGTTAGGTTAGCCGATCAAATATATTAAAATTTGTCCAATTCGTTTTTTTGGTCCAAGTGAAACCCTTATAACCATTCCTCGGCCAATCGTAGTCCTCACGAGCTCGAGGAATCTACGTTTATAAAATATTTTTTATCCAGTAAATTAAACACATCCGCGGGTAGCCCAGAGGGGCGATTCTGTACCAGACGCAATATCATAGCGTCCGACGCAAAACCGCGACAGCCAATTACAAGGAAGATTCCAGCGGAAAGGCACAGCTCTCATAGGCTATTTCGGTTTTGCGTCGGACGCTATGATATTGCGCTTGGTACAGAATCGCCCCTTAGAGGGGCGATTGCGAGACAGACGCAATATCATAGCGTCTGACGCAAAACCGCGACAGTCAATTGCAAGAAAGATTCCAGCGGAAAGGCGCGCCTCTCATAGGCTATTTCGGTTTTGCGTCAGACACTATGATATTGCGTCTGGGGCTGAATTCCGTACTTGTCTACCAACAACAATCGGTGTCGTTAGCGAGCCTATGAGAGTCGCGAGCCTATGCGAGCTATGAGAGTCGCGAGCCTATGAGAGTCGCGCCTTTCCGCTGGATTCTTCCCTGCAATTGGCTGTCGCTCGTTAACGACACCGATAGTTGTCGGTAGACAAGTACAGAATATCAGTGCAGGCGCAATATCATAGCGTCTAACGCAAAACCGAAATAGACTATGACATTCGCGCTTTTTCACTGGAACCTTCCTTGCAATTGGCTGTCGCGGTTTTGCGTCGACGCTATGATATTGCGTCTGGTTCAGAATCGCCCCTCTGGGCCCGCAATCACTCAACATATATTTGCCAACAATCAACAGGTTATTGACAATAACCTACAAAAATTGAACGACAGTATGAGGTACATTAAATAGAGTGTGAATTTTGTGTGTTCGACGATTTATGTATCTGACGTCGTTATTTATATGAAAATCGGTGTATTGTGACTATATATAATAAAGAAATATTTATACAACCCGTCAAATAAATTATGCAGTGTATTTAATTAATATTCTTCTCAATAGTTTCATTTTAATTATTATCAGTATTTATAGTCTATATATACGGTTGTTATTGGTATTTACAACTGTGACTAAAAACTTATATCTGCCTTGAGTAGAATTACAGTCGGTAAACGAGTCCTATCTACAACGAGCTCTGTAAGTCATGTCTATATTTTCCAGTACTTTCTGCGCAACAGCTTGTCACCATGTCGTCTTTCGCACTCATCAGTTGCTCTGGCAAAGAGGTCCATCATAGGAATGTTGGAATTAAAAATGGGAAAACTGTGTGTGGTACCACTTTGCAAAATGGGTAGCAAAAGAAAGAAAAAATGTTCTACATTTCAAGTACCAAAAGACATTGATATGTGGAAAAAGTGGGAAGAATTGATTCTAGGCATTATAAAATTACAAGAGTGGAGGATCGAGTATGTGAGCATCATTTTAATGATTGAGACATAGTTCGCGAATGGGTCAAACTCGACGTAAATAACCATGTAATTATACCAGTAAGTTTAATAAAAAGATTTTACACGTAGTTTGAGAAGTGGTTACTCAGAAATTGGGTTTTTCCACAATTTTCTTTCTACCAGCCACTTTTGGATAAGTGTACATTCGTTTTTTTTTAGATTCTTCTGGTCTCGACATGGTTGGTTAGCATCCGATGAAAAAGTTACAAAAGTGCAACTGCCTAAATTGCGACAGAGGCGTCACAGCATGCAGATTTGCAACGCATCATGAGAAATGTATGGGAATGGGACAAAATAGTTCCAGAATAGATCGTAATGGTATAAAGTGATCGAAGCAATAGAAGAAGTGTCAGAGGAACAGTGATATAACGGGCAATCATGTGCAACCGAGTCACAAGAACTCACCCTCAAACTACGAGAATATGTCTATGGAGGACAAACGAGCTGTGTTGCCGCAAATATACGGTGTTGTGTTGGAACACACGAAAAAATTGTCCACTCGCTCAATGCGATGTGCACAACACATGAAGGATCAGCGAAAAGAGATGAGAGCCAATCTCGAAATTTCGAAAATTTGACGTGTGAACCAGGACAATTTGCACGTCAACGTGGATGCTTACGGCAAGAAAGAGGGACAAAATTTGTGCGAGGCATTGGCTCGTCGAGTAGTAACGGTTTGAATCAGCATGTCCAAAGGAAAGGGCAAAGGTTCGAAAAGAGAGGCTCTCCGATCTCACAGGAAGATTGATCCTTTTTGTTTTTGCTTTTTTTTAGCTCTGTTATAATCCATTTTGTGTTTTCAGCCGTTCAAACGTTCACGACAAGATGTAAACTGTAATGCTACGAATCGTGATATGTTCTTATGTGCTTTGTGTGCAAACGATGAGGATTAACGTGACGTGTAATTTTCGTCCTTTCATTCGTTCTGTTTTTTTTGTAGATTTTTTTATAATTGGCTATGTGTCTCATTATTGTTTGGAGTTTATCTAGTTTATCGATGTACGTAACCTAGATCATTTACTACTTTTTGAGTTGAAAGTGTTGGATGTTACAAAGTTTTTAATATTTTTAAAGATAAGAAAATGAAAAAATTGCTCTAGTGGATTTTCAGATGTATGAGCTCAGAGACGAGTGATTCTAGCGTAATATTTTATATATTTATTCATCTGAATTGAGTGCAATTCAAAAGTTGCCATCTCTTTAAGCAAAAGTTATTCAACTACTTATTAGCAACAAAAAAACAACCATCAATTCAATTGCTCTATTTTCAGAGGCAAAATTACCATGCATTCAATTTTGTTTCAAATTCATTGTTTCTGGTAAATAGTACACGACCAAAAAACTGTTAACATCCAGACATTTTATTCCCAAGCTAATCATAGCCCTCACGACTCGAAGAATCTACGGCTATGATATTTTTCATTTTGCAAGTTAAATAATTTACCACCTAACGTTCTAATTACAGGAATAGCCACTAAACGATTCTACGTCGATTGAGTCCTTGCAGAAGAAAATCTGTTGAAAAATGACAGATTTATTGATAATAAAGTGCCCCGATCCAAAACGACGTTCTTATTTGTGGGATGAAAAGGGAGCCTGAAAGTACGGTCAATATTTTCGACATATATACCACTGTGTTCGAGGAAGTTCTCAACTACATGTACTCTAACAACATCAATAATGTGGAACCTATGGTTGAAGAACTTTTTATCATGGCAGACAAATACCAGATCCATAATTGAAAAGAGTCATTAGCAAAAATACACGTCGGCAGGTCTTGATGCTTTTTAGCATACCAAGATACCGAATAATATTTTTAATTCATTCCGTATCCTGTCGCCACGAATACGCCCGGCCGTAGATTCCGTCGCCAAGATATTCACTGCTCGATTAAGCTCATGTTCATCGAGTCAACCATACAATTCTTTGTACCATCATGTACGACGATAAATACATGCATCTATTTAAAAAAAAAAACAGTAGACTACGTACGAAGGCAATTTTTCTACTGAAATTATATACATAGTCCTGTACTTCGTTTAGTTTTAAAGGCTCGATTTTCATTTTATTACATTTATTAAGTATCGAAGATATATATTCAGCAACCTGCTTTTAGTGAAACGAACTGCGATTGGATTATGTAGGACTACGATATTTAACGTATGTTGCCTAGTAATGTTTTCACTCGTTTGTTCTTATAGTGTTTGCAAGTGGCTGCGCTAATATATATTCACTGTATCTCTATATTTTATTTTTATCTGAGAGCAACACAGATACGCGATGTGTACAATAATGCACCCAGATGAAAACCTTTTATCACTCTTATTAGTATTTTAGTTTATCTGAAAGTTAGAAGAAAAAAGATTTAAAAAATATTGCGATATACAATCACTATTTTCTTTCGTCATTTGTTGCATTTTCCAATGCTTATTTTTATATAGTAGTACCTTTCATTTTTCCATCATATTAATTGAAAGGTGATGCCAAATAATTCTGCCCCCCGCCGCCGTGCGGCCACGTAGGTCAGGCGCTCCAGTATGACTGGATGAGGCGTACCAGCGTACGAGACGAAAGGCACAATACGCCTAGTACGTGAGTAATGGCCAGCAGGTTGCAGTAGCTGGCAGTAGCTCAATAGCAGTCAGTACGTGAACAGTGCGTACTGTGTGTACAGTGTAAAGTTCAGTGATGTCGGTCGTCACAAATGAAGACGAAGATGCGTTGCAAAACACGCCATTCAGGCCTGGTTGATGGAAATTTCAGGTCTATTAGGTAAAAATTATATTTCTGTCCAACCGTTTGGTTGTAATTTGGAGTAATTTATTTCGGTATTTTTTCGCTCCGAAAATTTCGGAGCACGCTGCTTCGAAAATGAAAACGGAACATGGCGGCCATCCGAGCAGTTTCCGCCCCATTGGTTCGGTTTCATCATCCCATTTGTGTAATTAATTTTAATCGAGTTAACGCCATTAATATGAATTCCAAAAACATGATGAAATAATTTTGATGTAGCGGGCGCAACATAGCTGATGAGTGCAAAATATAATTTCGATCTCTCAACAATTTGATAACATACGAATTAAACAAACGTTTTCTGTGTTATCCAACAACGTGCTCCTGAAACAAATTTTGTTATTAATTCAGATTTTTTCTTGATTCGCTTTAAAGCTTTACAGGCTCATGCTTTATTCCCCTTTACCCAGGATGTCAGATGTTCATCAAATGATTTATGAAACACAACTGCAAATTGTTCAAAGCGTTCGCATATGCGGGATACTCTGATCCTGTAGGCATTATGTAATCTTCTCCTATAATTACTTTTCCATCGATTCACACTGCACACATTGCTCCATTTTGTACATTGTCATTGTGATTCATCATGGAGCCGAAGACCCAGCGGCATGACAGGACCTGTTGTTATCTGGAATTACAGAGTAAGTACTACCTAATTATGATTTTTAATCAGAATCTATTAATGTTGAATAGCGCGTCTTAAATGATTTTCGACATATGTTCGATTTTTCTTATACTCACCCAATTAATGTGATTCCTCGATAACATGGGGGTCACCTTCTCCATGAGATGATAGGATTGGCGGCTAAGAACTTTATTTTCAATTAATAAAAGCACTTTTTTTTAATTGCATTATTGCAATTGATTGATTGTATTCTTAATATTTTATTGTATTAGTGTTTTCCACTGCTAGCTCTTTTCAGGTTTTGACGTCTCTTCCTTTTCTTCACATTCCTTGTCCTGACACCCTTTGCAGAATGTTTTCCGCAGCCACTCTTTCCTAATGTACTGCTTGCATTTGCACAAGGACATAGTGAAACTGCGGAAAAGGTGACTGATACAGGTGACTTTTACTGAGTTTCAGTTATATTCCCATTAGACACTCAGTAAAACTGCCTTGCACTCAGTAGCTGGTATGCAAGCCAGTGCATGGCTAAGTGGTCAGAGAACCCAGCATTGGCTACAACCAATACTGCTTAACTTTAAAAACTTTAAAGACTGCTACAGCTTCGCACTGACCACGTATACACTGCTATCTACATATTCTTACTAGAAAAGCGGAAAACTCTATTGTGTCACATAATTTTCTTTCCATGGTCTTTTGTTTCTTTAGCGAACTAATGAAAACTTCCTTTCAGATCCTTCAACTGCAGATCTTGACAACTTCCGGAACTTGTGTTACGAATAAAAACCACAGATCCTTCCGATTTACCATGGCATCACTTCTCTGCATTTGTTTGAACATGTGGCAACAATTAGATTGGGATCAATGGGGTCAATTTTGTCCCAAACATGTCCGGCACAAAGGTATGTAACAAGACATTTACAACTCTAGCGGACCTAGCTGGTAGATACTCTGTTGAAGGTTGTTATATAATGTCAAATTTGTGTCGACTGATAACAATTAGTTTTGATTCGTACCAAGTATGGATAGTAAAAGGATTAACTACGTCTGGTAAGGAATTACATAATAAAGGTTAGATTTCCCACAAAACCAACACTAATTTTTCATCACAATGAATGATTCTTATGATTGATGGATGTCTACTTTGTGTTGCCAATTACGATTCTATAACGAGCTTACGGTTTGGAATCAATCTTATAAAAATGTTTTGCTTGATGTCTCAATAGACCAGTTTAAAATTTCCGATTTTGGTTGACAAATTCGGTAGCATTGACATATCTTATTACTGTATTCTTTGTTCGGAAATAATGTGCAAAATTGACGTTGTGTTGATTTTTAATTATTTAGTAATAACATGTATTACTCAATAACTAATTAATGAATGAATTATTTAAAATTAATTATTGACATTTTGCTCTAAGGACTCAAGCATGAAAGTAGAACGTCTTGCAAATAGATGATATAGATTCAATTTTGTTTCGTTGATGCGATCGTCATATTGTGCATATAAAAACCTTTTAACACATAAATATATTGTCGTGTTTGTTAAATTGTTGATCTTTATAGTTCGAGTACCTTATAAATATGAATATGGAGGTCGTTTCTCATTTTATCACCAACGATCGCGCGGGATGCATATATGATAAAAATGTAAAATCCCGTAAGCACAAAAACAATGTAGAATGAAACACGAATTGGATACTCTAAAGTAGCATCAGGGTCCCAGACGATCAGTTTACGTTATGTCTATAGTTTTCACTCTAAAGTAATCTCAGGGTGGCTCGCATATTCGCTCGATTAATCAGAACGCTTATCTGCTAATCTGCCATCTAATTTTATCGTCAACTTGATCGTGGATGAAGAATTTGGCCCTTAGGCGAGGTGAAGGTGACGATTGAAAATAGCCGTAATTAATCCACAAATTTTGTGGCACAGGCTTCCACTAGAAGAAAAGCCATTAGTGATATAAAAAAAAAAATGCTCAGATTTTAACCATTGTGATCGACCTAGTGAATATAGGAAACCAATCACATTGCTTAAGGTATTCCTGAGCCAATAGACTTTGGAAGTGAGATTAGTGAACTTAAGATCATTTTTATCGTAAACAATTTAGTTGATGACTACTAAACAGATCTAAAAAAATACGCAATCGTTTTTTAATTGATACTACAGAATATTAATCACATCGCTTTGCGTGGTCGTGCATTATAGAATAATTGAAGTATACGTACGTAAATATAGTGATTTCCGAAAATATTCCTAAGAATAATGTAACGTAGTTTCTGATTTTAGGTTATATTTTTTCATTTACAGTAATACGAGCATACGAAAATGCCACCGGCAAGTAAAGTGCTGATTGACGAGGCTGTTGCCGTAATTAAAGCTTTCCGACTACATTTTTGCACAAAAACGTTACCGGCATATTCGAGCGTAGTTTGGAAAGACATGTCTACCGCACTGAACAAAAGATGGAATGCTAACTGTGTATTCGTAAACGTTACTCAAGATAGAAGACAGATTTTAAGCATTGCGAGGAAAGAAATGGGTATAACTGTTGAGACATGCCAGGATTACAATAATAACTTTGATGACGAGACAAATCAGAGCAATTTGGATGAAACGAACAGCAACAATTCCGGGAGTTGCAGCTTTGGTGATATTAATGAAAATTATATTGACTTTTTTGATGTTGTGTTAACGGAGGCAGAGTGGACAGAAATAAAACCGCTGAGTACAGATGATAAATTAAAACTAAAACCTAAAGTATGGACAAACGTCATAGCCAAAGCACTTTGGCTGCAATTTCGTATGCCCTGTGCATTTGTGTTTAAATGTGCTAACGTACAACAGTCTCCGGACAAGCTGTCATATTCCATTACTTTCTCGGGAGCGTGCAAAAGCAAAATAAAGTGTGGAAATAAGATTAAAGGTCGTGCTGAAAAACAGATAAGTCAACAAGGAATCACGTTTGCGGTACAAACTCGAGACACTCGTGGTGAGCAGCATGAGCGAGTCAAACGCCCTTTAAATGGTAAAAGAAGGAAAGATGCTTTTAACGACATCAAAGGGAAGGGATGTACCAAATGGAGAAAAGGTGAAGCGTTCAAACTTATGCTACCAGGGGATACGGAACCTCCCATTGTACCGTCTAATGAAGTCATTCGACAGGCAAAAAAGGAAGGTATCAATGAAGAGTTGGGCATCAAAAAAGAAGAGAAACGTGACATCATTGGTTCCATCCAGAATATGCCCTTTGACCCAAAATACAGTGGTTTGATCCACGAGGTATCAGCATTTCCTTTTCTTGTTATTTATGGGTCACCTGTGCAATTTCATGTGTGGAAGGAATTTTGTCGGCTGCACAGAAGCAATGCAACTGTTGCGATTGATGCTACTGGCAGTTTGGTCAAGAGGGTGGAAAGAAAAAATGGTACTCTCTCCAGTCACATATTTCTGTATGCAATTGTATGCAACTTCAGTTCCACTACAGCGTGCGTATATCAAATGCTATCTGAACGTCATGATACAGTGACAATAATGATGTGGCTGTTACGATGGTTCCAACACGGCGCTCCGAAGCCTAAGGTAGTTGTCTGCGATTACTCTCGTGCCCTTTTAGGGGGTACGTGTATGGCATTCAATAAAAAACCAATCAAAGAATATATTGTTGATCGTTTTAAAGCAGCTTCGAGCACTGCCGGTCTGACAAAAGCGCCAGTCACGTGGATCAGAATTGACGTTGCTCACTTTATTCACATGATATGTCGATGGAATTGTATCAAGACAGTTAAACAAAAAGCGGTGAAGGAATTTTATAAACACTGCGTCGCGTTAATGGTAGAATGTCGGACGTTACAAGTTTTCCAACAAATTTTCGTACTTACCTGCACCGTTGCTCTCCAAGAATACGAAGATTCCACGATTGGTTTGCCGGACACACGATCACCCAAAGAAGCGAGAAAAAAGTTAGAATACTTCATATCCAAAGGTAATTTGAAATGGGCGGATTTGGAGGACGAAAAAACGGATTCTGTATTGCGTCAAAAATTCACGGATGAAGACGGCGACGATGTTAATGCGGACGAGATAGATGCCGACAATGATGCGTGCGTCAACGACTGGATTGAACTCTTACGAAGAAAAGCTCAAAAAACGCGTTCCACTGGCGATAATCTCAATCCGTTTTTTCTGCCGGATTTCATTAACAGATTTTCCAGCGTAGCTAAAGAATTTCCATCATGGACGAAAATTGGAATGCCAATAACCACGGATCGAGCAACATCTAGCTACGTGGAGGGCTATTTCAACGATATAAAAACAAGGGTTAAGAAACCATTATTCCCAGGGCTGATGTCGATCGATTCGTTTTTGCGGGTACATGCCCGGGACATTGCTGAAACCAATTGCATAATTTCTGGTCATATGGTGCAATATAACATTGATCGTCTCCATCTCGTCGAAGCAGATAGTAAAATTTTCGCCGGAAATGCTGGTCAAACTCCGAACTGTGGAACTGTCACGGATTATTTGGTCAAGACTGCGGACTCTGACCTCTTTGCAGTGGAAAACTGGAGGGGAAAAGGCGGTGAATCGGAATTCGAACATAAAAGAAAACAAACATTCGAACACAAAGCCAAAATCGGTCGCGAATTTGACAGCGATGCAGATTTATTGAGTACGCCCCATCAAAACTCGTCTGTTGTGACATGTCATCCGACGGATCAAGATACTCCAATAGAGCTAATTTCCAACCAAATAGACGATGGTGGCAACCGTCAATGTTCATTGAAGTCGTCCCTGAGGGATCACAATTACGCACAATCGAGCGACATGCGAAGTGACCCAGTTGAGTTTGATTACCAAGATTTTGCGTCAAACTTGAAGGGGTGTGATAATTTAACATCGACGATAATTCAACCGGTAGACGCAGAGAATAAAATTAATAAATATTTCATACCCCACCCTGAAATCTGCCAACAGAATGCTCTCGTCACAAATAAATCCAGTAGGCAGTTGAGAAAACTCGTCCCGTTACCGAATGGATCGATGTCACCCTTGGTCATTATGGATCACCGACCATATTACGTTTGTAACACTTGCGGGTTCGACTCCATTGCTCAAGTTTTGGCAACAGCCGCAATCGATGACCTCCATTATGATAATTACTTGCAGAGTTCTACAAACCCGACGCTTAAATTTGTATACGATTTTATCACTAAGGGATTGTCAAAGGATTTGTTGACTCAAAGGGCTCGAATTCTCGCCAGTTTCCAGAAGCCAACAGCCGTTACTGACACTCAGCCAGTTGTGCATGAGATTGATGCCTTTGGAAATGTCGCAAACCTTGTTGAAAACATTCTATCCTCGACTCCAAGCCTACGTGAATCCGAGGTATGTTCTCATTGTCCCGGACGCACGATTGATCGTCCTACTATCGCACCCAACCACAAGTTCATTGGTAAGAACGGTTTCAACGCCCTCGAGTCGGACCTGAAATTCTGGGCTGTAGTCCATAAAGTACGATGTCGCGGTGGCTGCCCAGGGTCATATACGCGTACCACAACATTGGGTGAACATCTTTTCATCGAATTGGATTTACGTCATGAGGACGATTTGGGAAAAACGATGCGAACCACTCTTTCACAATTTCCGAAAACATTGGACTTAGCGAAAACGGAGACTAGTTCGGAGTATAGGTACGTTTAACTTCAAAATAAATTGGAGGCGACGGATTTTTAGTAGTTTCCTAGTTGTCAGCTCCACATAATCTGATTTCTGATTCCGTTTTAGGCTTGTTGGAGTTGTGGAACGTCTTCCTGGCCATTACATAGCGCACTGTTTGCGGACTGCTGGATTCTGGCAAAAATTTAATGACATGGATGGAAAAGTAGGGAGGTCTACACCAAAAACTCGACTGGAGCCACATCTCGCGATTTATATTAAAAACAATAAAAACATTTAAGGATGTATTTAGGGACGATTTAAAAAGAAATAAAAAATTGGAGCACGTATATAGGAGTGTATAGAGTAAATAAATAGCGGCATTTGTATTTTTTCTTTAATATTTATTTAAAAGACGATGAAACAAACTGAGCACATACAAGAGGCATATAAGGCAAATAAGCAAAGGCAGGGTTGTATTTTTCATTCATTATTTACGTTTTCTTTTTCCTTTCAGAAGTTAAAAAAAATGTTTGTACTGTGTATCAATAAAGGCAAAAACATTTGTCGTATTTACTTTGTGATCATGGAGCCTAGAGGCTCCATGTTTGTGATGTTGAACTTTTTTTTTTTTTTTAGATTTCAACGCCAATGTTTTCACAGTCTGTCAAAACGTCGGAAAATTACGTTGAGGACTAACTTAACGTTGTCGACTAATCTCTATATCGCAATTATTAATCATATTAATCTAATGATTAACTACTGAACGTCGCAAATGGACTACCAATCACCACCAAATGATTCTTCTTCAATTATAACTAATTGGAACAAAATTAGAAACAAAATAATATATTTGTCCTGCTAACTTCACACTATCAAATACCGTATCCCCACTGACTAGACGCAAATGTTTTTTCCATTTTTTTTACTTAAACTACGAACCGTCAAAACTTTCTGAATAGAATGATCGTGATCACCAAACGATTAGAAAAAGACAAAATTAAAAAAGCCAAAATTGTCCGGTTCACTTGACGCTTTCGTATTAAACGACCCTCCGCGCGAGACAGCATGTGGTCATTTATATATTCCAATCAAACCGAGGCCCAACAAACATTGTAATTAGATTCTTATTGACCTACAAACAATTCCGAATTGGTTAAGCTCTCCATTGAACAAAAACGCGTTAAAAATAATTATTATCATGCGGTCAAGTTCCTGCGGTTATAGGACCGGGTCTGGTAAAATCGGTGACATGTTCCCGATACGTTTTTTTACCTTTTTTCGATAACCGACGAACCAACAAACGTTCTACTTAGTTCATTAGGAACCCACAAACGATTACGCATCGATTAGGCCCCTATAAAACCTCAGTGCGATCTGAATAAAAATTTTCCTGCCAAGTTCACACTATATTTTATGTGTGCTTTCCTGTAAAAACTATCGACCAACAAACGTTTTTATTAAACTAACAAACACCTACAAACGACCTACAAACGTTTTTATTACACTAACAAACACCTACGAACGACCAACAAACGTTTTTATTACACTAACAAACACCTACGAACGACCAACAAACGTTTTTATTAATCTAACAACACCTACAATCCCAGCACTGAGGTGAGGTTCTGTACTTGCCTACCGACGACTATCGGTGTCGTTAGCCAGCGATAGCCTATGAGAGTCGCGCCTTTCCGCTGGAACCTTCCATGTAATTGGCTATCGCTCGCTAACGACCCTCTGCGAGACAGCATGTAGTCATTTATATATTCCAATCAAACCGAGGCCGAACAAACATTCTAATTAGATTATTATTGACCTACAAACAATTCCGAATCGATCAAGCTCCCCATTGAACAAAAACGCATTAAAAATAATTTTCGTGCGGCCAAGTTCCTGCGGTCATATGACCGGGTCTGGTCAAATCAGTGACATGTTCCCGATAGGTTTTTTTAGCTTTTTTCGATAATCGACGAACCAACAAACGTTCTACTTAGTTCATTTGGAACCTACAAACGATTACGCATCCATTAGGCCCCTATAAAACCTCAGTGCGATCTGAATAAAAATTTTCCTGCCAAGTTCACAACATATTTTATGTGCGGTTTCCTGTAAAAACTATCGACCAACAAACGTTTTTATTAAACTAACAAACACCAACAAACGACCAACAAACGTTTAAACTAAACAAAATTTCAAAAAGTTAAAATCGGTTCGCCAAGTTACTGCAGCTTACAAAAATATGAGGCCTTGGGAACACTTGCCCCATCTAGCCCGGATATACTTAACCCTAACCTTATGTCTATTTTCACGGCGCGCACGCGGTGGCGCCTTCTACTTCTAAAGTTGTACGTTTCATTACTCACACGTTGCACGCATCGAGATCAACAATTTAAACAACTGGAAACCAAAAACAAAAAAAAACCGAAACGAAGGTGTTATAGTATTAACAGTAATAGCGTTACTTAAGTGCTAATGGAAATTCTTTTCATAAAATTCTCTGTCGCACCCAATTTTGTGACCAGTAGATTATCACGTTTCCAAGAAGAAAAGAAAAGAGAAGAGACAAATACAAAAAAAAAATAAACCGGGGAGTGCATAATACTAACAACAATATCACAAACCTTATATACTAATATTTATCTTTCTCATAAGTTTCTCTATCACACATAGAGTTCTGTATTCCATAGAATGTAGAAATGACTCGATATTGTACGGCGAAGATCCGTGTCCGTGGAGATAAGTTTTTTAATAGTTCCTCTCTTTCTGCGTCCAACCGGGGACATTGCCAGAAGACCAAGAAGACGTGATTCGGCGTCTCATCAGCTGTGTCGCAAAGGCATCTCGCCGACGGTAACTTGACGTAAAGGAAAAAATTGACACGAAGCGCCATCTCTCGATCTTCAATTCGTAAATATCATATACCGACTACTGGGAAACGAATAGGGCGTGTAAATAACATGATTTACAAGCAAAGTGTTCGTCGTTACGTCGTTTTGTTTCTAAGTAATCGATATACAATGCGCAAGTGAGTGTACTACAGGCGGACCTTTGGAGGCATCGTTTAGTGTCAATATACGTGCAAACCCCGACGTAGATAATAGGTATGTGAAGTGACAGTGAGCAATGTTTTTCTTCTACATTCTAAGCTGGATATCCCTGATCGTACAAATATGTTTCGTAACAATTTCGATTGGTAAGCTTGCCAAGAATTTTCGCCTATTTTTACGAACTTATTTTCATTGTTTCTCGTTATTTTTCTATGTCTCGCGCTATTTTTTCAGAGGTTATCCTTCCATAATCATACGAACGTTTTTATGAATTATTTTCAGCCGCTGGATTGTACTATATGGCCGAATTCGTCGAAGAGTACACTGTATTGTCTAAGAAAATTATAAGAATTTTCATCCTAGTGAGTTATCAATTTTATTTGATTATTCTATTTTTACCTTAACTTACGTGGACTAGTTGGATGTAACGAGATGAAAAAATCTTTATGACTAATAATCGAAAACTAACGTTGATTTGAACAAATGTTTACATATACAAAGGTGAAATGAATGAAAAAAAAAGTTTCTTATTCACTCTTTTGGAATAGTTAATAATTCGCGAATTATTGTTGTTTTTTTTTCTACCACCAATGAGTGATTTATTAATTAAGTCTTGAATTGCTTCTTTCATTGATGCTGATTTTGTTCCTTCGTCATTGTCACGTCATTTGTCACAAGACCTATATATACACACATATATATATATATATATATATATATATATACGATTTGCAAATTCAAATAGCCACGTGTGTACTCACACAAAGACGGTTTTCACGCTATCGTTACGTGCTTTTTGTCTGCAGTCACAAAATATTAATAGTATATTTCATTGCCAAATCGACGAATACCGAGACTTGATCGATATCGCGCGTCTTTCGAGACTCAAGTCGTAAAATCTCGCGAGACTATAATTCCCCTCCTTGCCCACAAAATTCCAAATGCCAAGTAAAATGTTATAAGCGAATCTCCTTTTTTTTGTATTTATCAAATACCTAAGGAAATGATCGAAAAAATTGTTTTGATAACGTTATATAATTAATTAATTAATACATTAATGTCAAATAATTGTAACTGCATATTATACTTTTTTAATGCCTCTTAATCATCTACACATTTTCTAATGACGGTTCGACCGATTTATCTAAAGCAATTGATAAATTAATAAATAATTATCCAAGAAAATATTCAATCTAGAAAATTACTTTAAAAATGATTAATGCGTATAATAGTTAAAAACAAGATGAAATTTATAAAATTTATTATTCCTTTTTTTAGTCTACTGTGTTATTTTTGCCATAAAAAAATGTTTATCTATTTGTTATCTATCAACAGGTGACAAGTGCCATTCACATTGGACTTTTATTTTTCGAGGATGTTCCCCTCGTTATGACTTCATTCGGAATTGTAGCACAAGCCGCTCATCTTTACATCTTGAAATCATTTCCATACGTTAATCTAGTATCTCCTGGATTTATCGTTACCACTATACTCCTCGTCATCAATCACTACTTTGCGTTTACGTTTTTTGGCAAAGTTGCCTACAACTTCTCGGAGGTAAAAAAAAACTGTTATCCTTTGTTCGTTCTTACAAAGATACTCATAATTTTATCGAAAATTTTATCATGAATTTATGTAGTTAAAGAAATTAAATTGAAACTAGGAGGCAATAAGTTAAAATTTTTTTTTTCTCTCAGGTCATGGCGTACTTTACTCTGTGCTTGTGGCTCGTTCCATTCGCGCTGTTCGTATCGCTCTCTGCGAATGAGAACGTACTTCCCACAACATTTCAGAGCGAGAGACCTCGCGTTGGTATGTAAATTCGTTATATTTATTACTGAAAAGAAACTAACATTTTTTGTTGTTGCTATAGTTTCCAAAATAAATCCCTTTTTCCTCTGTTTGCAGATGATGACGTGATAACAAATTACTTTTCGGGAAAAAGGAAACGCTCAAGTCTGCTCTCTGTATTTGAATACATGAAGGAATATTTAATGCCACATCGCAATAAAAAATCATTTTAGATGAAAGATTAGCGTACAATTTTGTATTATGTCTTGTGATTCTCCGTTTACAATACCTTTTGTCTTTTCTAGTCTCGGCTGGATGCTACTCTTGATTAACAAAGAAAAAAGTGAGATCAAGCTCTTTGATTGGGTTCCAGTCTTAAATTTGGCTATGACATGAGAAAATGTCCCTTAAAGAGAAATTGTACAATTAATTGTGTCGAACAGGTCTTGCCTTCCAATTATTTTTTTGTTTTATAAGAAATCTTTACTTTGATCTATCTTTCGATACTTGCTACAAACTACTTTTGTAAATAACTGCAGTGTTACTAAATTATTTCTAGCAAAAACTATCGAATGCTATATTTATGTAGTTCATACGAAAAAAAAATTACTTACATAATGTCAACAGCAAGATATATATATATATACAGGATATATATTAAAATTGTACTAAACAAGCACTAAACGGGATTAGATCGAACAGGGAAGAAAACCGACGATTTTCTTCATTTTACAGACTGAATAAATATAAATAAATGAAAAATGTTTACAAAGCATCGAAACGCACCAATTTTTTCCCGTCAATATCAGGTTAGAGATGCATAGGGATTTCTCGACGGATCGACACGAACGCTCATTTCCATACGTCACAGATCACATCAACTACACGATTTTATCACAATAAAACACAAAATGAAAACACTGCACGAAACAACGAGAAGTAGATTAGGACCGCGTTACTCGAATGGAAAATACATGGGGTACTTTTCGATATTCAACGATTAGCACAAATTCAAGGATTCGTTCGATACACTTTTTAACTAGTAATGAACTATACGAACTTACTGAAGTAATGACAAAAGTAGTGAAGGAAAACCCAATCTTCTCGCGACGCGATGACCGTTACAATTTTCAAATAGTTAAGGAAACTTCCGCCACGCGGCGCCATTTCCCAACGAGCAAAGCGGCAATTATATTTCTTTCGTTGCAATCACACACCGAACAATTTCCTTTTGTTTTCGACACTTTTTCATGATGAAAACGTAGAAAAAGTGTGCAAAACAATTAAATCTTTTCAATCTCTGTGTGTATAGAGAAAAAAATCTATGAACGACAAATTTTGTCACGGTACTTTACTTCATCTCGAGTAGCCGCTCTTTTATCATTTGTCTTTTCGAGGTAGATCACGTTCGCCGGAAATAGAAGCACCTGATTGAAGATCAAACTTTTGTTCAATATTTACACATACCTGTGAGTGCAGAACCTTCGACCGCTTCGAATCAACTTCGAACTTTGTGTCGCAACGAAGATTGTACTACACAAACGAAACGGTCAAACTTTCAGCGACACTTCAACCAAGCGTCCGCAACGCAACGCCACTTGCCGATGAACGCCTGCGCGCGAAATAAGTCACTTGTACAGTGCTGCCACAGTACAGTGAGGGCGAAAAACGTCCCACAATTTTACAGTAACGAGAAACGCGTTGATTTTGTTTTCTTACGCTGAGTTTAACAATGATTCATTGTTTCGGACACGGCTTTCTTGCCTAATTCTTGCCTAATTGCTCATAATCATTGCTTCAGCACAGACGTAATTGTGTTTTTATCACAAAACATTCTTACTGTATTTTATAACCTCAAAATTTACATTTTTAAATATTCCCCAGCGTCGGGAATGAAAGCGCCACCCAACTCGACCATCGGTAATCTCTAAAATTGAAATGATTTTCCGATTTCACTTCCCAAATGACAACGCTATTTCATTACAGAGTATGAAGGGAAAATGATGTATTTCAACCACGAGTGAGAAAAATCTTTTCATCATAACCGAACATATCGGCACGTTGGCACACCAATAGAAAATGAAGTCTGTCAGGTTCCATCCTGGAAACCTAACTACCAGAAAAAGAAGAAACGGTATGCTTTTTTTTTTATAACACAAGGCAAATAATCGTGACTTCCAGATATTTTTATGTGGACGAGCGTATATTGCACAATTCAGAATTCATGATGCTAGTGAATCCTCAAAATATTATATCTGCAAACAGTTAATTACCAAATATTCATTTTTCCAACCATGAAATATTGTCCGTTTGTTTGACAATGAGTAATGATACTCATCTTCGTTTTCTATTTTGCCAAAAAATGTTTAACACACATTATTACTTTTACAACAGTGATTCACAATGAAAAAAATCAACTTCCGCATAAAAAATGGCTCAGAATAATTGGTAACAGAAGAATGTATAGTATCGATGGAGAAATATAAAGCAATCAAGTTTTTTTGTCTCCTACAAGACTGAGAAAAATATAAACATATATAATTTGTAAATTATATTTCAAGGTTTTATTTCCTCCTGAATAAAAATTAACTGGGATGTTGGAATGACCCCACTTTTGTCTGACGAGGGTAGACACATCCTTACGAGGTAAAAAATTATGTATATCTCAATGATCTCTAAATGATCGCCAAAAGTCGTCTTGTGCACCATTTTTCTCTAAATTACAGACTACAACGTCATTAATGTATCTATTAGACGTTGTACTTATCAGCATAGTATTCGGTTTAAAAAAATAAAATAAAACAAGACCACTGCGATTAATATAATCACAGTCGATTTATTAGCCAAACGATATTATTGCTACTCGAATAAGGTTCTTTATCAGTAAGTTACACGAATGAAACATTATTACTAAATGATGAACGCACCAGTTGTATAATGAAAGTTAAAATATCCTCATGACGTAATCAATTATTCACAAAAATCGAGGGCTTATGCAATTGAAAATGCTCCTAAATAATTAAATGCAAAAATTAATGGTTATTCGTTATATAAAAAAGTAGAAATGGATACTAACGGATCGACTTCTTATTATTTATTATCATTAATGTCTGGGAACTACGGATTACGAAAAATTTCATATATATCTGTATTATTATTACTGTATTATATCCGAGTGGAAATCTTTTTGGTCGAACAAGCAAAAAAATTGGAGCACGAAAAAGAGAAAAATAAAGGGAAACAAAAAAGAATATGAAACGAAAGATAATAAAAAGAAAATGAATGTACGTCTCGGTTTGATGCTTCGTCCATATGTTCGGAGTTGGAGGAGTTTTACAGTTCGTTATATAGTGCAAAGAGGCCTATATAATGCATTGTGAGGCTTGTACGAGCGTGAGATAGTTGGAAATTTTGCATTGGTGGGGGATGGAAGAAATAGTCTCTCACCCGTTCGTTCGGTCGCTCACTGTGGTAAAAGCCAAGAAAGAGACTTAGATGCGTGTGCCTGTGTGTGAGTGTTTGTGGTTGCAAAAGACGAGACCGATATCTTCGAGTATACAGGAGATCTCATCAGTCGTGCGCAAGCAACCGACGGTGTCTCGTTACTCCGGTTTAAATCGCTCATGGATAAGTGATATAACGCGATCAAAGTGTTTGGATAATTAACGACCATCGAAGGGAAACAAAAATTGATGGTTCGTTATAATTAAAAACAACAATATATATTTATCGTTTCAATCCTAGCTGATATTTCACCGCTATTCCGGAGTGTTAAAAAAATATGTTGTACAACTTCACTGAAAATTCGTCGGAATTTTGAATTTCAAGGAATATTTAAACTCAATAACATTGCGTTCGTTCTAATGAAATCAAAATTTATTCATTATTTTTATTTTCCAACAATCCATTTTGCATAAAATTTTCAATAATCAACGAAAAATGTACGATTCAATTTACAATGTACAGGACATTTAAAGTTAGAAGAATTTAATCTGTAGTTCTTTTATTGTAACTTGAAAAATATTATTTTTAGCCTTTTCTCCTCCACTTTGCATTGTGGCTAGAATAGTTTGAACACTACTACTACGTGCGTATTTATAGATTCATTAATTTTCTTCAACCCAATAAACGAATCGTTTGTGACAAATATTATAAAACAAGATTTACATAGGTTTTAACTTTATGACGAATTCATCAGTCAATTGAATCATGAAATATTAGTTTACCCTTATCAGACAGAAATTATTTACAACACTGTACCGTCACTGATATTCTAAAAAATTAATTAACCATTTTTTTTTCCATGTGGGATAAATGCGTACATCCGATGTAAATTGTGCATGACGCTGCGAAAGCACGTGTATCTCAATATGTACGAAATATTATCGTCGAACACGTGCTCTACAATTGAGATACAGCGCAAGTTTTTTTTTTCGACAATCTTGAATACTTCGAATGCTCCCAAGCTCATGAAAAATCTTATCACAACGTTTGATTAACGTACGAGATAATTATACTCCCTCGTTGATTATCCAGAAATCGTATATCCCATGATTGGTAACGTCATCAATTCGACGATGAATGGATGAGCAAGCGTAGTCAAGATGCTCATGAATTTAATTCGTATCAAAAAGTAATTTTAATTGTTTTTTCATTGTAAGACTTGATTTCGATTGAATTACAAAAAATTAAAAAAATAAAATACGAATTTCATTAGATGTTCAATTTTGTTATAAGCAGATCGAATATCGTGCGTCGATTCATACGAAACGCAATATATATTACATGACAATAAATAAGAACAAGGACATTTGTGATTGCGACAGAAATACCGGTATGGTCGGCGACGTCAAAGAAAAAAGAGAGAAGAAAAAAAGAAAATGTGCTCACACGTCCATGGAGAATCCGTTGCATCGAGCCTTTGCGGATAAAACTTAAAGGCTCGGTTATTTATCAATTGTGCAAACATAAGAGATATAAATTAAGTAATTCGTATTAATGGCATGAAAAGAATTTCAATGTCGCAGTATTATTCTTATAATTTATTATTATTCGTAAAATTGTCAAAATTTTCCACGAACGATGGAAATTTACTGTGCGAATTGACCAAAAGAAACGTATAAGCTTACGAAGATAACCACTAATTTCGTCGTAGCACATAATACTTCGTCATTTTCACAATTAGCAGATTTATCGACGGATGAGCTTACCGATAGGCCACATTGTAAATATATGCACAATGTCAGCCCGTTATATATATCACTTCGGGGTAACGTGCATGCGAATAATTCAAAGCGATAAGTGACCGACGATAGCGCTCATGGTTCTTATCAGCTAAAGTATATAAACTCGTTGTGTACATAACAATATCTCATGACAAATGAATATCTTTGCTGACGAATTATTCCGTCAATCGCTCATTACTCACGCGTGCGCTATATTATAAAACAAACGCGTGCTGGCGTTAATGTGTGTAAAGTTTACGAATTCTTCGATTGTCTGTTATAAATATGCTGAAAAAGTCGTTCGAGTTATCAAAATTTGAACAGCTTATGAAATTATCTAAATCTTCTATTAATGTTTTAAATCCTAAAATCATCTATTCCAATAAGAAATTGGAAGAGAAGATTTTTTTTTAAATCGTTAATTGCTCAAGTTATCTATATGTGAACAGTTTATGAAATTATCTCCATTTTTTAATGTCTTTAATCCTAAAATCATCTATTCCAATTAGAATTGAGAAAAAAAATGTTAATCCTGCGCAAAAAAAACAGCCTCGAGTATATTCATTTGAAAAAGTTCATTTTTATTTCTAAATCCGATTTACATAGAGAAATATTAAACCTCGTATGAAGTGTTAATATTTCTCCGTGATTGGATGTCCAACAAGTCCTTAGTACAAACGAGAGGTATCAGACCGTACATATCCTGTACTTTAAGGGGGGAAATAGGGTTAGGACAGCGTTTTCTCAATGATTTTCATGAATTTTTTTATAGTATAAAAAATGAATGTAATTCATTGAAACTTTGAGAATATTTTATACATATATTTAAGTATATACTATAAAATATTAGCGACCCCATATAGCAGGTCACAATCAGACTCAGCATTTTGCGTACATTCTGGAAGCCGTAATTTTCATCTGAAATCAAACGAGGTTGGAATTTACTTTTATTATATGTCTCTCTTCTATATGAACCTAAATGCTATCAAAAAAATAGAAAATTAAATTTTTTACAGGGGTCAAAACAAAAAAGCATGATTTTTTGCCATTTTTTACAACTTTATTTGCGAAAAAAAAAAATTATTTTAAATAATGATAATAATCCGATTTTAGGTTCATATAGAGCGTAATACTATGAAGAAAGTAACTGCCAATTTTCAAAACGATTGGTTGAAAACTTTTCAAACTAGCGTGTACGCAAGTTCGAAAAAAGTCGTTTTCAGAAAAACGCGTTTGAAATAATAGTACCAAGAAAAACAAGCAATATAGGGTCGCTAATATTTTATAGTATATACTTAAATATATTTATAAGAATTTTATAGTATATACTTAAATATATGTATAAAATATTCTCAAAGTTTCAATAAATTTTATTCATTTTTTATACTATCAAAAAATTCATGAAAATCATTGAGAAAACGCTGTCCTAACCCTATTTCCCCCCTTCATGGCTTATAACAATAGAACGAGTCGGAATTTTCATTTAAAATTTTGGGAACATATTTTTCAATAGTTTTACTAACAATTTATGAAATAAAAAAAAATCGATTTTTTGAAACGTCCAACCCTATTTCCCCCCTTAAATGAGTCCAATGAGCAAGCTGTAATGATGTACTTGTCACGAAACATTTACCACCAGTCAAACTGCGAGTTCGTTTCGTGAAATTTAATACATTTGTCGTTAATATCAATATTCATCTTAATTCCGTGATGAGAAAATCCAAACAAAAGTGCAGCCTCACGCTTCTAATAAACGAAATATTACTCAATTTCTAACAATGTATGGAAAAAAAAATTCCGCTGCTCGTTAAAATAGAATAATTTTAACTCAATTCGTTACCTCGAACACATTGTATAGTCGTAATTGAAGTGCCACGTGAGTTACTTTATTGAGGATAAAAAAACAAATGATAATAACGACGAAGAATGGTTGTCGTGGTGGCGATCGTTAAGTCGTCACTCGCCAACAATCGACTGATCGTGGATTACTCTGTGCTTATGACTATTTATAAGAAACCAGTAAATCAGATATTGTGCAATATCAATGAATGAAAATTAAATGAAAAACGTTCATCCGCTTTTCGTTGTTCTCACGCCGTATTGTCTTACTCGACAATTCACGACTTCAATATATTTGACGATTCAATCTTTCGCCTAAGTTATCTTAATCAGTGAAACCTTAAAAAAAAAAAGAAATTAATAATTTCACTGAATAATGGAATTAAAAAAATTGCCTCACCGAGACAATTTTTTTTTTTTCATTATAATCAAAAACAATAAATCGTAAATTCAAAACCTCTCGAATGTAGAATTAATGTCTGATACTTCGATTATTCAAGAATTAACTAATGTCCAATCTTCTTATAAGATTAGCCCTTCAATATGCGGTATCATCTTACTCCGGATGAATTCACTTTTAAACATTCGTGAATTTATAACTTTATTTGATAAATTTGCTTTCGAATATATATAAATGAAATACAAAATAAACCAAATGGCGATGGTGATTAAATAAATAATGGAGCGAAATAAGATAACTTATTAATAGGGGGAATTTAATTTGACAAAGGTACATTTTTTCATTCTTAAATCGATCACACTTTGCACACGTGTGATCTTTAACGTGACGACAAAAACCTTCTTTTTATTAAATATATATATATTTTTTTGTTGTCGGTCTCGCGCAGAGGCAATGAAAATGCTTGTCAATATTGTCTGTTGTTGTCGCGTATGCCTGCAATACGTACACGCGGAAGGAAGAAGCTCTCGGGCTTACTTGAGTTCCTATTTTCGTGCCGTCGCCTAATGCATTGCCAAACTAATTCGTCTGTGATCAGTTCTATATGTCTTTCCCTTTTTCCCAATATATATATATATATATATATATATACATTTCTCTTTTCCTCTGGCCACGTGAGGCTGACGCTCGTTTTGCTATAGAATTTTGACCTATAACTAACAGCTCCAAGCGTTGCTCATCGGTAATTTGTCAGTAAAGAAAAACAAAGTCCGCAATGACGAGCTAAAATTAGGCATGAGCGATATATCGTATAAAATAAAATTAATGTAAATAATTTAACCCAATAATCGTGAGTAATGAATTTAAAAAATATTAATCTTTTATTATAAAAGAGAAATAATGCCCTTTAAACGTATTCCGTTACAAAAAAATAATTGTTCCAAAGTATTTTTTATTATTTTATGTACAATTTATTTTATCATGAAAATTCGTCAAAAGAAAGCTTCTCAAACGAGAGGCCTAACTCTTCATAGTCTCACTGGGACTGGTTAGTGATTTTGCCTTTTGCTCGAATTGTCGTTGTTGGGTTGTGGCGATGATCTTGGCGCTTTGGAAGTTTGCCAAATAGTTGCTTATCGGTTGAGAACGGCTCGCCGAGTGGTGTCCGAGAGGTTTTTGGTACCACGAGATAGATCACAGTCAGAAGTGTATAGAATGCGCGCGTCTTCGATTCAGCTCTCTCGATGAGCCGGCAAAATTTGTATAAGACATCCCGAGCATCATTCAAATGGGGCAAACAACTATTAATATTCTTCAACAATCTAAAAGGATATTTTTCTTTATTTTTCAGAGACAATTGCTCTAATCTCACTTTTCGACCGAGTTCTTACTCTATTTTATGCTCAATTTTCTTCGCAATCGTTCGAACTTAAAAATAACGCTTGATTCATTGGGCTAAATTTTTTTTTCTTGATTTTTTTTACAGATATTTCAACTAGGATCCGCGATTTTTGTGAATTATTTCATAATGCCCTGATCATGATTGTTGGATAATTGAATAATCGAAGATAATTCATCATAAAAATCGAGAATTAACGGCAAATTCTTCTTAAATGTCGCTCAAGACTGACCTCTCGTTTCATTCACGGTCAGTATGTGTTATTTGGCTTGATGTAGCAAGTGCGTTCGATTCGAATTAAGTCTATTGTTACTCGCATTGGTCAAATAATGCACGTGAATTATTCCTAATTATCATGAAACATATTAAGTAGCCGCACGGTATAATGAAAGGAAGTCGATCGTTATCCATGAACCGAAATCAGTTACCTTCCTCAAGGAGGCCGGCGCGCTCGACAAAAGTTATTCAATGCAGTTTTGAACCTTGAGAAGCGGCGAAAGGGGTTTGACTCATATAATACAATTACTATACACGAGTATTCGAAAGGAGAGACTTGTATAGAAACCCCACTACATGCACGACGATCTTTTGTATTTATTCCTGTATTCACGTTCACGATTCGCGGTTGGGAATATCACGAATGTGTGTGACGATAGACTATATGCAGTGAAGACCAAAACGGATTACAACACATCCAAGTATATATATATATATTAGGGTGTGCCATTTCAGGGCAACTTTTTTTTTTCTCCGGGGACCAGGTTGTATACTTCCGGGAAGGTGAAAAAAAAGCCTGTTCAAATTTGAGCTCTCAATATTAATATTTAGATGCGCCTCATCGCGAATTTCTATTTCCCATTTAAATAACATGGGAAAAAAATTTTTCAATATTTGGAATTTTATACTTCGGCAATGGCATATTGTTCGATGACGCGAATGACATATTTTATAGAGAATTGAACGCTCTAAAAAAAAGATGTCTTGCAGTTTTTCGATAAACGTAGCCATTCCGACGACATCCGAGTTCAAAGTTCAAAATGAACAAAAGATCGTCTTTTTTTTAATATTACAGCGAAACTATTGACTCTTCCGAGAAATTTCAAATGACTTTTTTGTAGATTATCAAATTTGCCATAAAAATTGTCTCATTTATGATTAATTAACGTTGATCGTTAATTATTCAATGCTGTAAAAAGTTATTTTCTGTCAGAAAACTGGTTCTAATGGGCTAGTATTTAACACAATAGTTACAAAGAGATGGACAAAATACTAACGAGTGAAACATCTTTCTTTATTCCTAATAACAGTGAAAAGGAATGGTTCATTTAATTTTTCTAAACAAATTTATTAATGAAAAATTATAAATATTTAATAATTTATTACAGCGTGGAAATTCTCAGGACTTCATTGACATTTATAGGTGAATAGTTTTCACATGTATCATAATTGATTTCGAGGTCGAGAGGAAATAAGTCAATATTATATACTTAATGTTACTTCTTTGTTTTTATTAAAACTTACATGTGAAAACCATTCACCTATAAATGTCAATGAAGTCTTGAGAATTTCCACGCTGTAATAAATTATTAAATATTTATAATTGTTCATTAATAAATTTGTTTAGAAAAATTAAATGAACCATTTCTTTTCACTGTTATTAGAAATAAAGAAAGATGTTTTACTCGTGAGTATTTTGTCCATCTCTTTGTAGCACTAATGTGTTAAATACTAGCCCATTAGAACCAGTTTTCTGACAGAAGATAACTTTTTACAGCATTGAACAATTAACGATCAACGTTAACTAATCATAAATGAGACAATTTTCGTGGCAAATTTAATAATCTACAAAAAAAGTCATTTGAAATTTCTCGATAGAGTCAATAGTTTCGCTGTAATATTAAAAAAAAGATGATCTTTTGTTCAATTTGAACTTTGAACTCGGATATCATCGGAATGGCTACGTTTATCGAAAAACTGCAAGACATCTTTTTTGTAGAGCGTTCAATTCTCTATAAAGTATATCATGCGCGTCATCGAACAATATGCCATTGCCGAAGTACAAAATTCCAAATATTAACAACATTTTTTCCATGTTATTTAAATGGGAAATAGAAATTCGCGATGAGGTGCATCTAAATATTAATATTAACAGCTCAAATTTGAACAGGCTTCTTTTTTCACCTTCCCGGAAGTATACAACCTGGTCCCCGGAGAAAAAAAAAAGTTGCCCTGAAATGGCACACCCTAATATATATATATATGTACAATTTTGATCACATATTCATTCATGCGGAAGAACAATTTTTCAAACACGCTAAGTGCACCATCACTTTGAATGAATACTATCAATGATTTTATTCGAAAAAATATAAAAATAATCAAATTGTCCCGTACGATAAGTCGTACCCGAATATACTTTATAAATCATCCACTACGTATTGATTGCGCAACATAACGATTACGCCCATTCAGTCGTAATTTTTATGTGCGAGGTTACATTCTTGAGAAATTACAAGTTTTAATTTTTTTTCTGAGCCAGAGGCTTATCCATAATGACACGAGCCTCTCGTAATTGTTACGTTGCTGGGACGTCGAGAATGCATAATAAAACGGTGACTTTTGAGGAAACGGCTGCCTCTCAATCCGCACTCCTCACCATCTGTTTTCCATGCCAGGGACTATTTCTTGTGGAGCCATTGATTAATACCGGATTTAATCTTTATTCGAATTAATTATACTTGTCGATGTAACATTTTTATAATGTAATGCGAATTTTATGCGCTGAAAAGAAGGAACAGAATTGTTTTTTACCTTTTTTTTTTTTTAAATTAACACAAATATCTTTTTGTACAGCACAATGTTCGTAATTATTTCGTCAGAAAATTATTTTCAATGATTTGTCATTCGAATCCGTGCTCGTGCTACCATATTTACGTCATCGACGAGTTTGCCAGAGCTTATAACAAACGTGGTCAACGACTTTTGTGCATGAAAACACTTGTTACCTCGAAATTTCCAGTTCTTTAGATATATATTCTAGCAATCAGAATTCACGTGTTATGCTTTATATCTCGATGTAAATGCGTATACATTTATCGGAAACGGAATGTAGACTGCCATTCACTTTCAGATCGAACGGGGGAACGATTGAAGTTGATATTCAACAAAATCTTCTGAATCAAAGTTGCACATATTCAAAATTAACTCTGTACACGTTTGCTTATTTAAAAAAAAATCAAGAACAAACGTTGTATTGCGATGTATTTTTTTCAATCGCGTGCACGTTTCCTGCACTATCTTCGCTCGTTTTAATATAGTTATTCGCGAGCATGAGTCAGACGATGATAAGAAAAATGTTAAACTTTCACAGACTATCGCGTATACCTTGACCAAAAACGATATGAGTCTTCAAGGTAACGCGGGGAAAATAATTTTAAAAAATCAGCAGCATAGGCACACTGTGAGTTATAGCTTCGAATTCTACCTATAGACAGGACCTCCTCACTTAATACAGACTGTTTCTCAGGAACCGTAGACGAAATATTGTTAACATACATTCAAATATAAGTGTTTTGTGGCCAGCTATAAATACGGGTACAAGGAAATTTTAGACAATGATGTCATCAAAACCGGCATGGGGAAACGACCGTGTCATCGTTTTTAAGTTGTCTCACGAGAATATAAATTTGTTGCAACAGGTCGGTAATAAAAAACGGAACGTGACGACAATTTTTAATATTAAGAACAAAGTAAAGTGGTTTGCTATGCGATCTTTCGTGTAATCCATATGTATTTTAGGATTTAGTTTGAGCAAATATTTTAGCCTTTCGATGAGAGTGCCTGTAATAAGACCAAATTATATTATCATTAACCATTAGTGTTGTGTTGGTTGCAGATGGACATTCATATGAAATCGTCGGGACCTTCGCGAAAGGGCGATTCGAGAATTGGCGCCGAAACGATTTTCGAAGGAACGACCACGCCACTCGGGTAAGTTCTTGTTTTATTTTCATGAAATTACCAAATGATTAATCGTCGACATCTACACAGCAGAGAAATATGTATTTACAGAATTCTATCGAAAATGACAAAGCGTCGTTGCACTTTTTGAGATACAGCATCGATAGTAAAACAGTTGAATGTCATTTTCTAAGAAATTATTTGAAAAATCAAATTGAACAATTCGAGAAAGTTCAAATTTTTTTTTTCGTCATAATTACCCATGATTGTTTTCTTATGAAATCATTTTTTAATAATTCTTGTGGAATTGATCGAAAGCACGGATTAATAAATTTCGATCTGTCTCACACAACAACAAAAAGACGTTTTTTTTTTTGCCAATTTGTCACATTCGACGACCCGAGCGTGTCGGCGTTTTCGTACAATGAAAATGAGAAAATGGCAAAATTTAAGACTTCCAGGCTGACTGCCAGGCGCTTTTGCGCTACCGGCGCATCATTTACTTGCAAGTTGGTTATTTCGAGCGCATCTGACCTACTTCTAAGGTCTAACGTAGATATATATAATAAATGTAGAAAAAAAAAACGTTTTTTCAAACCGACTATTATCTAATAAAAATGATTTCTTTTTATTCCGAACGAGTTTGTCCAATGTGTCGTGAGGATCGTCGAAAATTTTTCGTCACCAAAATAACTTCGGCCGTGAAAAAACGAAATATTATTAAAATAAAACTTTGAATATGAAAGAAGAAAAAATTCGTTAAAAGAAAATTCGTCTGTTTTTTAGGAGCACCGTTGATAATTATGGCGCGTTTCAATCAAAAGATCCGATCTTATCGATCAGCAAAACTAATCACAACAAGTCACGTGGTGATCCGGGCCATGGATCTGGTGTCCATCATCCAACGTCGTTAGTAAACTATAAAACTGATACTTCAATCAATATTTCAATTAAAATTAACTTTAATTATTGCAATGAAAAATTGCGTCGGTTAAAAAAAAAAGTTTCATCACTTTTCTTTAGATACTTGGAAACTATGATGCACTTGTTTAAAGGTAATGTCGGTTCAGGAATCTTTGCTCTAGGCGATGCTTTCAAAAACGCTGGGTTATTACTCGCTCCACCACTGACAATTTTACTTGGTATTATCTGCGTCCATGCGCAGCATATTCTCGTACGTATATTATTGATTAAAAAAAACACACATACACACACACACACAAATATCTAAATTATCAATTTAAAAGGTTAAAAAATAAATAAATAAAGAATGAAAAAAAAATATTGTTATTATACTGCAGATAAATTGTAACGAGGAAGTGTGTCGACGATTGGGAACGTCGAAAGACGCACGACCGGGTTTTGCTGGAACAGCCGAGATGTGCTTTGAGACAGGACCCCTTCAGCTTCGTAAATATTCCGTTTTGATGAGGTAAGCTTTTTCATCCAATCATTAATTCATCCTTCAATCATGATTTTATATACATATAGAAGTTTATTCAAAAATAAGAAAACCCAAACGAAAAATAGTATTTCGCGAATTAAAAGTTCAACAATCTTCAATGAAACCAATTGATAAATATCGGTACGGAGTGTCAATTTTATTTGAAATATTGAAAAATTGATAATAGTCCAGTCTTCGGCTCCTCTCTCGTTCTGAATTCTGATCGTTAATTATAGTGCGATGGGGGCATTATATTTTTTTTCCATTTATTTGAGCACCAAACGGACCTTTCCGTGGTGCAATGAGAACAGTTATAATATTCGAGAATTTCATAGAGTTTCGCGTGACGGCACTTGTTGCCCTGGTAGAGCGAGTAAAAACGTCGAATATAGCGCCGATCAATTGACTGAATTGGCTAGAATCACGTGGCGGACGATATGACAATATTGAAACGCAAACTTTTGTATCTAGTTGAAAAAAAAAAAAAAAAAACGTTTTCATGCACGTTGGGGTTTAATTTGATCGGCTTGTTTTTTCATACTATTGCAGTACACGACGGGAAAAAATCGCATCAAGCTCGTTCATTAGCAATATAGAAAAATCATAATGCGCTGTAGAGAAAGTGAAAAAGCAAAAACAAACAAAAAAAAACGAATCATTATTCTTAATACTCTCAACGAGAAAAAAAAACACGTCGCCATATGATTATCGATAATGTAAGCGAATATATGGACGAAAAAAAAAAAAACAAACAAAAAAACGAGAATTTCGACAATTTGTCGATTCAACTATCGAGAGCATTTGCATTTCAGAAAATTGGTTAACATATTTTTATGTGTTACACAATTGGGATTTTGCTGCGTCTATTTCGTCTTTATTTCTACGAATATGCAACAGGTAAGAATTACGTTATTACGTTTACTTTTTTTTGCACAATCGTATGACTAATCAGTGATATACCATCGAGAGATGGTATTGAAAGTATAATTATTGAAAATTATTCTTTATTATTGAGTTTATCAATGATTATTTATTACTCTTTTGGAATATTTTTTTTATCCTCTGTTCCAACATATATCCTTTCGAATTTTTACGTATGACCATTCCCAATTCCATTTTTTCCATTTTCCCCCTTATCACTACCTTATCCGCACTTCGATAAGCAAACCTAACGTCCATTGCGCCCGCAGACGTCCTAACTACATTTTACCGCACTTGTCATGAACACAGGGAAACTGCGCAAAACCTGTATCGATATGGAGAGCTTTGTTTTGATTAAGTTTCAGTTGTTTTTACTACATCAGAAACTGTACACAACTGTCTCCCTGTCAACAGTCGGTGCACCAGTCAGTGCACAGCTAAGCGGTCACCCATCCAAGTTGTGACCGCAGCCAAAACTGCTTAACTTGGATGATCGTCAGAACCGCGTACCGACCGCGCGTCGACTGTTGTCCGTTAATCTTCTGGAATAATTATTGATAACTATTCAAATTAAATGAATATTCATTCGCCTAGCACGAATTCCATACAACGCATACATTTGTTCTCAATTAAAATTCACAGGATTGTGTCAAGGTTCAACGATAGCCTTAAAATTACCTTGAAAGACTTTTATGTTACCTTTATACGTGCCGGTTGGATGATAATTTATCCCGTCTCATGGTTGAGCGCTTTCCATTTTTTTTGTCGCCTATCCCCTCTCATTCGACAAATTGTAACGATATAAGATGAGAAAATTATTTCGGTAACAAAATTTCACTTTCAGCATACGTAGACTCATTAATTAATTGAATTAATTGAATTAATTGAATTAATTGAATTAATTGGATTAATTGAATTAATTGAATTAATTGAATTAATTGAATTAATTGAATTAATTGAATTAATTGAATTAATTGAATTAATTGAATTAATTGAATTAATTGAATTAATTGAATTAATTGAATTAATTGAATTAATTGAATTAATTGAATTAATTGAATTAATTGAATTAATTGAATTAATTGAATTAATTGAATTAATTGAATTAATTGAATTAATTGAATTAATTGAATTAATTGAATTAATTGAATTAATTGAATTAATTGAATTAATTCAATTAATTGAATTAATTGAATTGAGTCGTTCGAGAAATTGTGTGATTTTTATTATGATAATAATATTTACCATGGAACGATTACAAAGTTTTAATCAACAGGTTTTAGACGGTTACGGATTCAAGATGAATGTTCATCTTCACATGGTCGTAGTATTGATACCAATAATGCTAAGTACGTGGATACGAAATCTCAAATATCTCGTGCCAGTTTCCTCGATAGCAAATTTTCTCGTCATTGCCGGTTACGTATTATCGATCTACCTAATGGGCCAAGATTTGCCATCGATCAAAGAACGTAGCTACGTCGCCGACTGGCGAGCTATACCACTGTTTTTCGGCACCGTTATCTATTCGTTTGAGGGTATCACGCTGGTGAGTAGTGTAAAACTAAATTATTGATTTTTTTTCATTAAAGCGGATAAAAAAAAATTGTACGTTCTTGAATCAAACGTCAGTAAAAGGTTACCATATATAATTTACGACGAGTAACAAAATAACTCGTCTGTCGCGAGTTCATTTTCTTTTAATCTAATCTTTCGATTAAGTATTAAAAAAATAAAAAAAACATTATGAAAATAAAAAATTTGGTGAAAAAGCAACAAACAACAACGAAAACAAAAACAATGTGATAGGTGCTGCCACTAAAAAATGAAATGAAAACCCCGGAGAAATTCAGCAAACCTCTGGGAGTACTTAATGTTGGCATGGTCATTGTAGGCTCGATGTTCGTATTAATGGGCTTTCTGTCATACTTAAAATACGGTGATAGCGTAGAGGGTTCTGTCACACTCAACCTTGACTCCTCGGAAGTTGTCCCGTCCTGGTAAGTAGTCCTGTCGAATGATCTCATTGCGTTTCGAATTTTTCAAAGAGATTTCATCTTTGTGGACTGTTTTTTTACTTTTATCTATTTTTTTTTTCACAAATTATTCATTGCTCCGATATCTCGTCCTTTATGATCATCCTGTCATCGTCATCGTGACCTATGTTCTCTCTCGACTAATTCTGACTAATTTGCTGTACGATATTCGATCCCTCGTTACGAAAATTTAATAATTTTTTCTTTCATCGTTTCAAAACTTTTTCTCCTGGGTTTTCGTTTTTTTTCGCAATCATATTTCCTTCGCTCTTCGACGAATAAATGGATTAAAAAAAATTATTACACAAATTGATACTGTAACGATAATATTTACTTATCGACGATAACGGTAAGATAAAAGGGGGAGAAGCAGTTGAGAGACTTACGGTTGCCCATAGTTGGAAAAAGAAACTGACCTACAAAGGGAAATAACCTTTAACATTATCGTTTCCATTGTTCCCCAAGTTTACTAAGGTTTTTTTTTCTCACCATTGTCAGAAGATCGCGAGGAGCATAATCCGTCGCTCCATGGCAATTATAGTTTCGATTGACATCTTATAATCGTCATAACAATTATTGACTTTCTATACACGATCAAGTAAAATAAAAACAAACGAACAAAGTTTCTCAGACCTACGTTAGATCATAATGTTGGTGTCGTTCGAAAGGTGCACAGTACATTTTGGAGAAACAAATATCGTACGCGAAAATCCCTTCCTGACCTATCTCGATGTGACGAAAGGAAAAGAAACAATTTTTTTTTTTTCATTAGTTACCAAATTATTTATCCTGTAACGTACTGCACTACATACAGATACATTTTTTACCATTATAATCACCGCTTTATTTCCCAGTCATCTGCATATATATAGCCACTGAATTTTATTATCAAATGTAATATTATCTAGAATACTTTTGGGTTCTTTTTACTCGTACAAATTTCGTTGTATTATTGTCTCGGTGACTTTGTGGTGTATATTTTCAGGTTGCCCCAGTGCATACAACTAGCAATTTCGCTGAGTATATTGCTGACATACGCGTTGCAATTTTACGTACCGATTGCGATAACTTGGCCCTCGTTGGTGAATACATTTGGACCATTTCGTTGTCCAGTAGTTGCCGAAATTTGCTACCGTTCGGCCCTATGTTTTCTAACATGTGAGTATCGATTTCGAAAAGAAATAACAACACAAAAATCCATATTTGGCCTATATTTATCTACGAGTAGTTTCTTTGTTCTTAAAGATGCTTAGCGTGTACAATAGTATGCAAAAAATTTACGAGTTTAAATGAAAATTTTACCGGTAATATATATCGTTATCTTACTTTTCGTTAGATACACGTTAATCCTCCTTAACTTTTTGCAACATAAAAATTCTCTTAACAAAAAAAAACGATCATTATTATTTATTGTTTTCATATTAACGCAGTTATCCTGGCTGAGGCAATACCGCAACTTGGCTTATTCATATCACTGGTTGGTGCCGTTAGTAGTACGGCATTGGCGCTGATTTTTCCACCGATAATGGAATTGGTTTTGTGCTCGCAGCAAGCAACAATAAGCCTGCGTACAATTGTCAAAGATTTGTGTATATTGGTGATCGGAGTACTCGGATGTGTAACGGGAACTTATCAGAGTGTGGCTTCGATCGTCGAGGCATTTAGCGAGCAATGAGGTACGTTTCGTCAATTAAACAATAACGGGACGAATTAATTATCTCAGCTATCCCGTTTTGCCCTATTATATCTATCATTTAATGTGAAGATCAGCGACATTACATTAGAGAGACAAAAGTCGATGTCTAGAGATTGAAAGAATACAATCAATAATAGGGAAAATTTTCCGAGCCGACCCGGACTCTCGATATCACGAATCATCCCATCGGCCCGAAACACGACTCGACTAGAGAAGTTAGAATAGTGTGAAGTCCTTGCAAGAGGCAAGTAATTATTATTATTATTATTTTGCTCATTGAGATTCATAGAGAGAACATAATTGAATAAGATTGTTGTAAATATAGCGCGATTTAAATATTGTGGTACAATATATTATCGTAAATACGAGAAGGAAGATACAAAAAAAATCGTTTCAATTTAGGAGCATCGCAAGATGATATATGTGTATAGAATCGTTAAAGAAAAGTTGCATGTACGCCTACAGTTGAGAGAAAATCTCGGGAGAGATTTACTACACCCCGTGTACGTAACTAACAATGGACGGGAAAAAAACGAAAACAAAACAAAACAAAATCTAACGCGACGAGTATCGAGAGAATTGATAAACAAACAGCAATCTTGACAACATATAAAGAAATACCACGAAAATGGACCAACAGGGGCTTTTCTCGGTCGGTTACTCAGCTCAGCTAGTGCCAACTACCTCAAGTTCTTCCGTCAGCCATCTTCATCGATATCAATTGGGAGATGGAATAATGGGAGACAAAAACGTCTCGCAATTATCGTTAAGGCTCATCTCGCTAAATAATTGTAGATTAATTTTAGTCATGTAAACTTGTACAACAAGAGGAAGAAGAGATGATAAAGAAAAAAAAATGAATAAATCGACATGTGCCTATGGTAATTGGCAGTCGAGTGAATATTCCTTTTCTCCATTGAAAATCATTATAAATTACTGTCACACAGAAATCGTCGAGTATGCAGGGAGAAAAACACGGTATCCAAGATGGTCAAAAAACTTTTATATGAAAACACATATATAAATATAAAAAACCAAAGTGCACATCGAATAAAATTAGCGTTTGTAAAAAAAACAATATATAAAAAAAGTGATATTAGATCGTTATTATATAGAATGATGAACGATCAATTTTAATATTCTAACGAGGCATCGGGCGACGTTGGAGACTCGAGAGCGACCTCTTCGTAATCACGCTCGAGTGCCGCCAGATCCTCACGAGCTTCGGCAAATTCGCCCTCTTCCATTCCCTCACCGACGTACCAATGTACGAAAGCTCTCTTGTTGTACATCAGATCGAATTTGTGATTTAACTTTGACCAAGCTTCCTCAATAGCCGTTGTATTTGAGAGCATAGATACGGCACGTTGTACCTTTTGTTTCCGATAAAAAAAAATTAGAAAAATAGAATTTTGGCAGGGAGGGGCGTTTTTAATTATTTTACGCCATATGACTAAATTAATATTACATGTGGCTAAAAATAAATTTTAAATACGAGCTTATTCTTACTTTAGCCAAATCGCCACCCGGAACGACCGTGGGTGGTTGATAATTGATACCAACTTTGAAACCAGTTGGGCACCAATCGACGAAACGTATTGAACTTTTGGCTTTCATTGTCGCTATAGCGGCGTTAACGTCCTTCGGCACAACGTCACCCCGATATAACAAACAACACGCCATATATTTGCCCTCTCGCGGATCACACTTTACCATCTGATTAGAGGCCTCAAAGCATTCGGAAGTAATCTCAGCGACTGACATACCCTCGTGAAATGCCTTGTCCGCCGAGACAACGGGCGCATAAGTGGCCAACGGAAAATGTATTCTCGGATATGGTACTAAATTCGTTTGAAATTCCGTAAGATCGACGTTTAGAGCACCGTCGAATCTCAACGACGCCGTTATCGACGACACAACCTGACTTATTAATCTGTTCAAATTTGCGTAAGACGGACGTTCAATGCCCAATTTACGACGGCAAATATCATAGATCGCCTCGTTGTCGACCATGAATGCACAATCCGAGTGACTTATCGTAGTGTGAGTCGTTAATATTGCGTTATAAGGTTCAACCACCGCAGTTGATACCTAAATACGAAAAATACACGATGAATTTATAAGGGAAACACAAAATTTCATAGATTAGCGTTTAACTCGATTTTATAGAATATTTTTTTATCTTATTATTCACACCTGTGGCGCTGGATATACGACGAATTCGAGTTTACTCTTTTTTCCATAATCGTCGGATAATTTTTGCATTAGAAGGGAGGTAAAACCGGAACCTGTGCCACCGCCGAACGAATGAAAAACGAAAAAGCCTTGAAGACCCGTACAGAGATCGGTCAATCGACGTACCCGATCCATCACCGATTCTATCACTTCACGACCTATCGAATAGTGACCACGTGCGTAATTGTTTGCAGCATCCTCTTTGCCCGTTATCAGTTGTTCCGGATGATAAAGACGCTTGTATGCACCAACTCGAACTTCGTCTGAAATTCGATTAATTTTTATTTGTCAATTCTTCATAGTTATTATGTAAATTGATTTTTTTTTTTCATCTCTTGAATAGTTTAAGGTATCGAGTTAAAAAGAACGCACCCACGACGGTTGGTTCAAGATCGACCATTACGGCTCGAGGTACCATTTTACCGGAGCTCGTTTCATTAAAAAATGTGTTGAAGCAGTCGTTGGTCCCGGATAATTTGTCGGACGGCATTGTACCATCCGGTTGTATTCCATGCTCAAGGCAATACAATTCCCAGCAGGAATTGCCCATTTGTACGCCCGCCTGCCCAACGTGCATCGATATACACTCACGCTACAAACATTTTTAAAAAACCACTATGAATTTTTTTTTCTTTTCCCCTAAGTATAATATTTTTCATCGAATTGCCGATCCACTAGATTATATTCGCTTCGTTAACATGAAGGACAAACAAAATTTCACATTGTGCGATTATTCCCAAAGTTTCGTACCATTTTTTTCTCCTATTTATCGTAGATATCTGATGGAACTGTAAAATAATTTTAAGAATTTTTCCCCGGGTTCAAGCGAGATGTAAATTGATATGAAAAACCGGTAAATTTTGAAGACGACGGTATCGTCCAAGGGAATGTCAAAAAACGAACTGGGCTATTGGAGACGTTGCCAGGAGTTACATAATGTTTTAGATGAGATTTTTTTTGTCTTATTTTGTTTTGGCAGGCATTTGTTGAACAAAAGTTTTGATGTTTATCGATAGGCGGCAATGACACTTTATATAAAAATGTCATATACAAAGATGATATATAAGAGTTTTATATAATCAGTAAATTTCAATTCTATCGATAACGTTTCCGTATTTTCCACTAATGGTTCCAGGATTCATTGAAGGAATATATTATTATTGTGTGTTCCAACGTATACCCTTTCGGGTTTTTACGCATGACCCTTCCCAATTCCATTTTTTTCATTTTTCCATTGTTCCCCCCTATCACTCCCTACGCCCACTACGCTAAGCTAATCTAACTTCCATTGCGTCCGCAGACGTCTTAGCTACACTGTATCGCATTTGCCATGGACACAGGGAAACTGCGGAAAACCTGTGCCGATACAGACGGCTTTTTGTTTTTTGAATGAGTTTCAGTTGTATTACCATCAGAAACTCAGAAAAACTGCCTCCCGCTCAGTAGTCGGCGTGCAAGTCAGTGCACGGCTAAGCGGTCATCCATCCCAGTACTGACCGCGGCCAATACTGCTTAACATGGGAGATCGCCGAAGTCGCGCACCGACCGCGCGTCCACTGCTATCGGTCATTGAAGGAATATAGTTTATTTATTAATCATTTTCTTTTTTTGAATATCTTTATTCGCTTATCACAACGTTACAGCTCAGACTCAAATCTCTGGAAGTAACACAGATAGAGAGTATATACACATTTTTTTCTCCGTATAACTGTTTTCCATTTATTTATCATCAAAGCACTGATAAAAGCTTTTTAATATATATATCCCTTAAGCTAAAAAATCAGTGGTGTAAGTTCGATTGCTCAAGAACATTGAAAATTTTAATGTTGCTCCGAGCACCGGCTCGACGACCAGCTCGTCCTCTGACCATTCAAAACATTCTGGCACGCACGAAAATACTGAAAGGGTAGAGCAAAAATTAGCTATTTCAAAAATCATCGATATTCCTGCTGGTTTTATTTTCTATTTTTTCATTAAATGCATTTGATTTACCAGGTCTCTTTGACGAAGGCTTTGAAAATAACGTGACGTGAGTTTTTCTGGTCGCTCCCATTTTTAGGCATTCCAATCTCATCAGTATCTGAGTAAAACCGTACAGTTGAGTTTCACGATGCATTAATTTCAAGAGTTTTGCCAAAATTGCGACAATGAATTTTTGTTTAATTGTCGTTTCATTGAGTGATGATTTTGTCTTACCTCGATGAGCTCCTTAGTGTGAAATGGTTGAATAGCCGGGGAGAATTTTTCTTGAACCTTGGTCAAATGAACTCCGGGATGTACGAGACAGTATGCCAAAATTCCACCCAGCATACGATCGAGTACACGTCGATTTAGAGCTCCGTCTATACGTATCCAGGGTCTTACGACCACTCTGATCTCCTCTGCTGTGCTAAAAATGCCCAAAAAATTTCAACTCGTCCGTATCGCTTAAACTCTATCCTGTTTATTTAGTTATTAAAGGGATCAAATTATTTATTTACATGTAATAAGTTATTTTACACCCCGGGATAAATATCGTAGAAACTCGGTTCCTTTCATTTAAATGAATAATAATGAATTAATAATCAACTTATCACGACTTGACAATGTTTTAATGACGACAAAAAATATATATATTTACACTCACTTAAGATCCAATTGTTTAGCCGCTCGATAGATATCTTTCGTTGGCAGCAAACACGTTCGACTCTTTTGCATTTTTCCCTGATTCGATTTACCACCCTCAGTATCGGCTGTCGTGTTATTTTTCTTACACTGTTCGTTCTCATTATCTTCTGTCACATCCATGAGTTCATTGCTAATGAAGGAAATTAAAAAATTATAAGTTTCGACGAAGATATGGATATTTTAATGGTCGTTTGTTAACATTGTTGCTTTAATAATACATTCACTGACCTCTCTATACTCTCATTTATCTCTTTACTCTCACTCATTTCTGTACTGTCATTTGTCTCCTTACTCTTACTCGTCTCTTTGCTCTTCGCGTCACTGACGACGTACAAACTTCCGGGCAATATATTAGTCAGACCCTCTTTGTGAAGTCGCATTATTTTATAAGAATGTATGAGCCAAGGATCGGCATACTTATGATGAATGTAACGCGTATTTGTTACACCCGAACGTAATATGAAACGGCCTTCCTTTAAGACCGATAGAAATTCGCACAGTTGCTCACCGAGTACACTGTAAAATTTTGTCTAAACAAAATGATCCAATATTAGTCGCAAAGTCAAAGTTAATAATTGGAGATGTAAGAAAGTTGAGGAATAAAAAAAGAGATCATATAAAAAGTACTGCGAAACATAATCTTTAATTAGTCCAGGTTATTTTTTCATGCTCACCGAAAGTTGTAATAGATTCGCACCGACCTCACGTTTGTCGCGCACAAATTCGTAAACCGCATCCAAGCTACGATTAAAAATATCCGTTTTCTGTAAATTCTCTTTGAATTTTTCGTACGACACAGTGTCTTTGGGAAAAATAGCAAATTTGCGAAGATCAGTAATCAGATCGTTGTAGATATCAGGATCAAGTGGCAATAGCTCGTTCGGCATTGGCAATCCTTGAATCGTCGATAAATCTAAAGGTCTCTCGATTTTCGAGCGTCGAAAGGAATGGAAAATTTTAAACATGTTAAGTACGAAATATTCGTGCGCATGATGACTGTCGTTGGACGTAAGATCATTCAATTCCTCGTGCATCTGTAGCATTGCTAATCGAGTGTAACGTTTTTGTACGTCATTCGTATCACCGGTTCGATAATATGGTCCACGATCGATTCTCGTAGAATTTGCACGATCGATAAGTTCATTGACTCTCACGTCACCGCATAACGTTTCTTTAGCGAGTAATATATCCTCTCGTCGAGACGACTCGATTTCCATCTGAGAATTATTATTTTCCGCAATTTCTTCGTTCATGATTTTTTTCTTTGCTCTACGGGAAGTGTCGATTTCCATCACCGATATATTATTTTCACTGATGTCGGAAATTCCCTCAAGAACGCATTGCTCATTCGTTTTGTCTGATGACTCGATTTCCATTTCCGAATTAGTATTATCCATAGCGAACGAGATTTTGTGGTGATTCAATTTTTTTCTTGTTTCATCGGTAATCTTGAGGATCGAGCGATTTTCTGGAATCTTTTTCCTCGACGTGTGTTCCTTGTTTCGTTCTTTTTCGTGACACAAAGAAATATCATCGACACGGAAATCTACGCAATTTATTTTACAGCCAGAATTCTCGATATCCTCATAGGTGAGACGAATTTTCGTACCATCGAGAAAACATATCACATCGTCGTCGTCATGATCATTATCCTCGATCTCGTCGTAACAATCCTCGTCGTCGAAATTTACCTCGTTGTCACCCTCGAACACTAATACCGGCGCCTCGTTGCCGGTATTAACATTTGCCTCGTGCAAATCCTGACATTTTTCCACTTGACGAATCTTTTTCTTTTCCAAATCGCGCTCAGAATTATTCGATTCTTTGGATTCAACGGAGGTGACATATTTCAAAGACGTTTCATCGTTAATTTCGCTAGTTACATTGTCAATAATTGTTACGTTCGTAGAGGCGACTACGTTAGAATCATCGGTACGAGATTCTTGGGAATAGTCATTATCGAGAATACCATCCAGATCAACGTCTTCCAAATTGCTCAATAGATCCTGATATCTACGAGCTATTCTTACGTATCTCTCATCGTCCCTCTGAAAAGTCGGATCTAACATAATAATGTTTCGTGGAATTTCAAAATCGAAATCGAGGAGATCGAGATTTATGTAATCGTGAATAGCGGCTATGGTTCCGCCATTAACGTGCGATGTTTCCATACCAATCATTTTCTTTTCACTGATAATCGCTCCCATTTTTTCTTCACCGACAAATATTTTGTTATGATGCTTGACGAGTTTAACGAAAAATTCCCAGGACTCCTTGAAAACAGTGAATGGCAATTTTGTATTAAATTTTTGTACGTAACCGGAGCTAAGTTGATACTGCGAGCTGCTCATTGGCATACAAGCGTTATATTGTTTTCTTATTGCAAAAACATAATTTTTCTTTATCGTAACCATCTGATCGGTACGAATTTTTGCCATTGCACTACGTAACAACCATTCCGGATATTGTTGATAAATACGAAACAATTGATAAGCCCAAGATCTACGATCCTTGACGCAACACATTGAACTGTGAATAACGGAATTGATCGTCGACGAGTGTATGTCGTTAGTCGTATCATCGCGAAAACCCTGTACTCTCGTCGCTCTCGTCGGATATTTGACACGATAAAAAAAATGAAATTCCTCAATGGTCGTTGCATTGAAGTTTAACGTTGACGTTTGTATATCCGTTATGTCGTAATGTTTTTTCGCAATGTGCGTAACGAGATCGCGAAAAACAAGATTCACTTGCTCGTAACATTTGTGCGTTCCGCGACATTCTTTTTTCAATTTGTCAATGATATCGCCGTAACGACGATTTACATAAAAATCTTGCTTCAACTCCTCAACGCCGAGTGTCACGCTGTGATGTGTTTCGGGCTTTTTCAGCATATACAACAGACGCCGCTGACAGGCTCTCGATGTTTTGTTATAGGAGGTCAATGAGTACAAGCGTAAAACATCGCGTACGGCTGTAAAACCTATCATTTGCCGACGTGGATTTGAACAAAGATACATCATTGCTACTTTACAAACGAGCAATATATTGTCCTCTCGGGTGTCCCAATCTACGCGAAGCTTGTCCATACGCTGCAAAGCGCTGTAATCAATCTCATCATATTTTACACGAGCGCGAACGTGTTGTCGACGTGGCAATACACGCCTCACGTAAGATCTTTGTCTGCTGTTTGTTCCACTCTTTAGCGACGTTACACGATTGTGCTTTGGCTTCCACAAGGGGAAACCTTTGTTTTCTTGAAAGAAAGAATTTATATTATTCGCGTATTTAAAATATGGTCCAAATATATTCATGAACAAATTTTAAACTACGCAACTAAAAATGTCAACATCGGTAAGATTACTGATTTTATTTTGTTTAAAAATAAATATGCAAATTTCATTAAAAACCTTTTTACTAATATAATAATTATTATTGTTATTACCGTTATTTTTGCCTTGTGATTTTCTCAAGTCTATCGCATCGACGATAATCGGACCATTTATTCTCTTGAGACCGTCAAAATCCGTAAATCTCACGGGTCTCGGTTTCACCCTGGACATATAAGTATCGCGCTCACCCTCCAAATTCATTCTATCACGATCCATATGTCCTTCCAAACGTTGAAATGGATAATTCGAAGATTCCCAATTCCAATTGCGTTTCAAATGTGCAAAAAATGCGGAATCAATGCCAGCTGCTCCCATACGATCACCGGGAACCTTACCATTGTCCATTAGACGCGCTTCTACCGCCGTTCGTGGTTTCGTAGCTTCGATCATTGCGGTCTTTTTCGTAAGATCCTCGAGAACAATGTCCTTTCCTTGAACTACAAGACGACCACCCAAACGTGTATTTACGCAGGTTGTCCATAATTTGTACCAATACTTGTCGAGCGTTTGAAGTGACGTGAGAGTGTATCTCATGATTGGATATATTTTCGCCTCGACTTTGTGATAATGAGCCGCCGATGTTGTGGTATCCAAAATTTCCGTATTCCGATTTAAATAAACGAATACTTTGTCCTTTTCCTTGAACTTTTGTGGTCCAAATTGCAACAAACCTATGTAACACAAACGTGTTATCGTATCGTGAATGCTGAATATGTATTTACGACGTATCAGCAAAACATTTCTCATCGGTGTTGGCATATCCTTCACCAGCAGATGCTTTCTTATAGGATTATTCGTGTATTCCTCGAGTTCCGGTATCGCGTATGATACTTTGTGAACTTTGAGGAATATCGACAATGGCATTCGCAGTAGAAGATCGCACATCAGCGCCCATCCGTTCGGCCAGCCTTTTTTTTTTTATAGAAATAATTGAAAACCAGTGATTGACAAACGATGATATTAAAAAAAAATTGCAAAGACAAAGAAAAATGTTGAATTCGTTAATTCATACCATTATGCTTCGGCAAAGGAGGCACAAACATTTTCCAACCGACCTCCGTGTTGAATATTTCACTCATCTCGTTTTCCAAGTTCTCATCTATCGAGACTCCCTTAACTCGCAATGTCTCGATCAACTTTTTCTGTGGATCGCGCGATTTTCCGGGATGCTCATAGATTATGTAAAACAGATAAGCGTGAAGGGTTTGCATACGAATGAATTTTGGAGCGTAACCGAAGCGTCTGCCGGCTTTCTGCAACAACAACAAAACTTAACTTTTAAAAATTGGGAAACGATACCATTTTTTAAAAATATATACACCGAGGGAATTTGAATGGAATAAAAAAATAATAATAGACAAGTCTTACCGTATCATAGACGAGATTGGACGGCAAAATTTTTCTTGCCTCCTTGTCTATCCCGCTCAATTTCTCAATGGTCTCGAGATCATCGGTATTTTCACTCGGCAACTCTAATTCTTCCATATTCGATTGCAATATCGTTTTAACCTTTTGTGTACCGATAAGACAAAATTTGATTTTAGCCTGTTCAACCGCCGATCTTATGACCGTGTGATTAACGTCAATGCTCGGATCGCATATGAAAGTCAAAGTTTTTTCCTTGTTGTTTGTACTTAGAGTCAATTTGATGTTTTTAACCAAATTGTCCTTTGCTAATCTTTGTAACAATCTAATCAGTGATTTCTTGTCGATCTTCACGTCGTAACCCTCTTTCTCCTCTTCCTCGCTTATCACCTTAATTTTTTTTAATTATAAAATGAATAATGCATTAATTGTTTTATTGTTCAAAAAATGAACACGCATAACAATAAAAAAATCAAACGATAGAGCTTAATGGAAGTAAAATAAGAACTATGCAAATGAGAAATTTACTTTAATTAACTTGGTCATGTCGTCGATGACTTTGTGCTCTTTGACAGCCTCCATAATCATATTAGCACGTTTCAGCAATCTGTAGGTCACGTTCGATACATTTTTCAAATCGGGATTCGCACAATCCTTCAAGCCAACGATATCGTTTATTGGTTTTTGAGGCGCAGGCGACTCGATTACGAGCGATTTTTCTTCCAATTCTTTCGTCGATAGAGTTGCCAAGGTCTCGGAAATGTTAGATTCCATATCGGTTTGTAAATCGTCATTTGGTTTTGTGACTTCAGTCAATTTACGACGTTTTCGCCTGATAACATCACCTTCAATTTCAGCCACGTTACAATATGTTCTCTTGTAATTTCTTTTGCAACTTGTTAATTTATATTTCCGAAGGATTTTCATCGCTACATCGAATGAACTTGAATTACGATCAATTGGAGTTTTCGCAGAAATTTTTTCAGACTGTTCTACAGTCTCAGTATTTTTAATTATTTCATTCGATAATTTATCATTTTTATTCGCTTTATCATCTTCATCATTCTTATTTTTCCCCATGTCGGGCGTTAACGATTTTGTATTTTCTTTAAGCGCTGGCCCGTCGGTAATCACATTCGTGCTTTCAATCGAACATCCGGTCAATTTTTTCATTTTGCACATTTCACGCTTAAATTGTTTGCTCATTCGACTTCCGCTCTCGAATTTTCGCGACACGTATTTCGTAACGCGCTGACGACCCATGTCGTTCATGTACATTGCGACGATATTCATTTTTGCCAGATTACGAAAAAATGTTCGTGACTGTAACTTTGGTAATCCCATTTTTTTCGCGAATTCCGTCTGACCGAGACCCTCGTCCTTGCTCGCTTCGACGATAACATTTGCTTGTTTCAGAAAAGGCACGGCGTACTGTTGCTGAGAAATATCTAGTTCTGGATTAAAAAACAAAGAAAAACACATTTTTTATCATATTTTTCTTATCTTTCATTTTCTTGGTGAGAAAAAGCTAAATATCATTATAACCATAAGGATCATCATCCTCGACGATAAGTTCGTCCTTCCATAAATCACTTATGTCCACATTCGGATCTATGAGCTGAACCACGCGCAACATTTTCTCCTTTGCTGAATTATTTTTGCACTGCCACTCAGCATCTGCAGCTTGTGGATAGAGCGTTCGCCACGGTACCAACTAAGATTTAAAAAAAAAAATGTATACGATGATCGATTAATTATCATCCGATTTGAAATTAATTTCTAGTGATTGGCTCACCAGATCTGTTTTCACGACTTTTTGAAAGAACGATGTTTTAAATAACTTTTTAATCGAATTCTCGATTCTCAATTCCTTCTTTATCTCGCTGTACTCAGCGACCTGATTTTCACGTGATTTCAATATCTCAATCACTCTTTCGGCCAAAAAAATTACTTTTGGCTTTCTCTCGACGTAAAATCTCGGCAGATGTAACAAACTTCCGCTGCAACAGTGTCCACTGCTTTTCTGATGATGAGTCTGTTTCGTGATGAGTTTGTGTCGCAATAAAAACTTCCTATGATAAAACAACGATCTTGGATCTTCTTTGAGTAAACTGAGGCTCAATTTTCCTTGGGTCACCTCGCCGTGATAACGCGATCTGCCGACTCTCTCCAAAAAACAATACTGCATTACCGTTAAATCGAGAGTCGGACAAACAGACTTGTCCATCAAGGCATTTTGTCTCAAGCCTTGAGACGCGACAATTATTAATTTTCTTCCATAAGTTTTCTCAGCCTCGTGTACGGATAAACTTTTCACGACATCACTGATATCCTTGCGTGTATAGTACGAGGAACACGAGCCTTTTATACCATTTTTCCAATCGTCGATTGGACAATGCTCGTAAATATCATCCGGTAAGTTATCCTGCAAACATTTAACAATACTTCAATCATTAACGATTCTTATTTGTGAATATTGATTTCAATGTCCGCTGTTAACTCACTGGTTCAAGAATAATTCCAAGATCAGGATCGACGAACTCGTAGCGATCAAAAATGATGAGTTTATTTCGTTCTTTTTCAAGTTTGTAAAAGGAGAATTCTCGTACTTGTAAACATACATTCCATATCTGTACCATTAAACCTTGGGAAAGTGGAATCTTTTCACGAAAACTCACTGCTACTCGATCCCATAGAGCTGTTATTTAAAAAAAAAATTAGATGATAAAAGCTATAAAGCTACTTTGATGAACTTTTCACCAAAAATCATACACTTTGAAAATTGAAGACTGACCTTCCAAAGTTATGCCATCCAATCCTTCCAGGGCAATTTCGTCAATTACAGAATCCACTAAATTTGTTGTTGATATTAGATCCATGGTACTTATTATTACCATGAAATTCTTAGCAGAGCAAAAACTTGTATGTACCTAAATTTGGAAATGAATAAACACTAAAATTATATCAAAGTAATGAGAATACTCATTCTACAACTGATTGCAGGTACTTTTAGCATTGTCTACGCACACAGCTCGCGGGTAGTTTTAGGATTTTATATTTCACACAGTGCGTCACAATCACATTCTATTGTAAATAATATTGAAATTTATCATGCAACGATTTTCAATGTCATAATTGAATGAAACTTGGATGAAAACTGCGGATTAAGGCGATAAACAGGTTCGTGTAAAAGGGAGGTTATACATTTTTCTAAAAAATAAACGATGATTGACTTAGTGATCTTATTAATCCCTTTTTTATCTCAATTTCATCGAGACTTTCCGAAACTTAACGCGTATAGTTTATCATTACATCGTTGAAAATGCCGACACGATTATCTTTCACGTATTTATTTCTCACGTATGTACCGACAGCACTAACCTCAAAGACAAAACAAACACTGGTGGCTCAGAAACGCCATTTTTTATTCATCGTAACTTCTGGCAACTTAGTTGTCGGAGAAGTTTTTCAACTCGGCATTCGATATCTCGATTTATCGTCACTTCCGGAACGCCACTCGAGGCTCGAGGTAGAAGTGTACAAAGCGTAACGCGTTGCTGGTGCACACGAATAAGAGGAAATAAATAAGAATTTATCAATAAATTCTTGGCCACAAATCATTTGGATACTCTTGGTACAAATCGATAAACAATAGATATCGAAGTAAACGTACAAAGAAAAGTAAAATGGAGTGGCTACGGTGCAACAAGTGTTACAATCTCATGGAAAGAACGTCGAGAAACTTTTTCTTGACTCAATGTGGCCACGTATTTTGCGATCCATGCATATCTGAAAGTAAAACATTAATTAACCGATATAAAAACAAAAGAGATATCTAATGTAAACGGAATGTATTTTCCAGAACCTACGAAATGTCACGAGTGCGGAAAAGAGGATTTTGGTTCGTTACCACTGACGAGACCACCGAAACTCGAGGCAATGTTGAATTATTTTTCATCGACCGAAGATTTTATGGCACTGACAACAAAAGGAATACAATTTCACGACGAGCAGCTGGGGATATGTCTGCGCGCTTTTCAAATTCAGGTATATGTGGAACATAGAATTTCTTCATTAACAATTCAATTATACCCTATGTTTAAATCAAATTTGATATCGACAATTCCGAACTTACTATAGTGGTGGTATTTTTGCCAAAGAACTTGTAATGAATTTCCTTCAATCTCATAATAATAATTAATAATGAAATAAATATATATATTGTAACGAGAGCCATTGCTTAGAGATATACAGCTGACTGAAAATATCGGTTTAACGATTTCAGGAATGTAAATATGAAAAAATGAAAAAAAAGTATAGAACGTTGAAAATGGATATCGCAGAGCTGTCGAATAATGACAAGAGATTAGAAGAGTCGGCCAAACAACTTAAAATTCAGCTAAAGGCTTGCGAAGAGGTAGCGGAACACTCTGGCTCTCCAGCAAATATGAATATGGACGTTTCTGAGACACCACAGAATAGCCAGGGATTCAACAATCGACAAGCTAATCAGTCTCAATTGTATCAGCACAGAAATTTAACAATAGGTCTCGGCGATATACCAGCTAGATCAACCATTTCTGAAGAGGCACAACGAAGGAAAACCGACGATGCGTCAAGGGCCAATTGGAAATCATCGCTGATACCGATTCCCGAATATTCGTGAGATTCGTCGCATAATATTCATCTTTTTTTTCACTGATCTATCGGCGATAAATATTTCGTTATGTATTCGTCGTGTAGATACAATTCGAGTCCGGCATTTTCCAACAAATGTCATCAAACGGCTGGATCGAGATCGACAGACTCCGGATGCTCAACGAGCTACACCGGAACACCGGCAAGTGGTCAGACAAAATTTCTCGTTCCCAGCATCCAAAGGGTTCCGAAATCGGTGGCGTCGATACGACGAAAAGCAAGGACATTACCACGACTCAGCGTTCCAAAAAATGAAAATTACGTATAGTCGACAATTACTAAAACGATAAAGTATCCGTCAAACAGTCTTCATTTTGATAAAAGTAAAAAAATCACTGTTCTAAAATCTTATATTATAAAACATTATTTTATTAAACGCGTTAACGATCTATTGAGTAACGTTGACATACGTGTGTTACCGCTGACAAACAATATCTAAATTTAAAGTTTCTTTTTTCGTACAATTTGACTCTTCGGATCACTAGTTTTGTATTCTATTTTGTTACCTTTTTTCTTCAAATGATGATTATCACTCTCTCGAGTCGTAGGCAGTGGCAGTGATGTTACTTATCGTTCTAAAAATCAACAAAAAGTGACTTCTGCGACGCCAAATGATAATCACAACTATGTTAGAATTTTACAACGTAGTTTGATATTGCGGCCCACCTCGCTTTATATTAATTCGACCAGTAATTATATCTTTTGGTTTTTTTTCTCTTTGTTTCAAATCCCTCATCGAATAACAACGTGTGTCTGTGTGTGACTTTCGTAAATCTGATTATCAGATATATTTGATCCGAAGATCGGGAATAAAGTAAACGGAAAACAGAGAAGTAAGACGAGACAAAGGCAAATTCATAAAAAGATGTAAGTTCCGTGGGTGACGCAAATTATAAGCAATAAAAAGGACAAATTCGAATTTTTCGTGTACGCATAACAATGAAAAAGTTTACGAGCGATCTGCGTTTGATAACTGAAAGTAAATAAAAGTCGAGAAAATGATAAAAACTGTTTATTGTTGTTATTTACTGAGTATTTTTCTTTTGTACCTAATCAAATGTAGGTACAAAAGAAAAATACAAAAGAAACAAAAAACAGTTCGGTCGACACCGAACGAGTGGCTACGGAGGGGAATTTACTGACGCGGAACATTACGGTTTGTTTTAAATGATATCATTATTTTTAGTCTGTACACGTTGAATCGCGGGTTAAACGTTCGGAGAGTATGGGAAAGTCGGGAAATGTTGTGACAAGACATAGGGAATATCGATATTCGTTTCAAAAGACCTCCATATTGTCGACGTCGAGGCCAATATCGAGAAAATCATCATTGTAATTTTGTATTCGCCGCTCTCCCGGTGGTTGACTCGTGTGATGATGCTGTTGTTGATTTTGGTGCTCCGAGTGATCGGGATCGTCGGTAACTGGACTAGGTGGTGGATTCGATACTGTACGATCGGTATCCGGCAAATTTCTATCCATACCCTCGCCACGTCGCAATCTCGCTTCCTCTGCAATTTGCCTCGTTGATAATTCAGCGCGTGTAAGTAGAGCCGGCAAATCTTTCTCCGAACCGTCTGAAACGGAAATTGTACAATTAGTATAACGATAATATAAATTCTTGAATAATTTCATTTTTAAAAATACTTACTGTCCAGGCTCCTCATCAATTCCTGTGTCTTTTGTCGGCGATTACAAGCATCCACTTTCTTACGTTGTTCCGTTACTTGTTTCTTATCAATTAAAAATATTTCCCTTATCTTTTCTTGAGGTATGTTCTCGTCGTTCTTTACAAGCCAAAGATATATTCCCCCAGCTGTTCTTCTTCGTGATCCATTCATTATCAACATGCCGCCTCCTTCCTCGATTTTTCTCGTTTTCTCGTAAAACTCCATTGCCTCTTGTTTCCCAATTATGTCGACCACCCTCTCTGTACGAAGGACAAAAGATATCATATTATCACGAAAAATATAAGGGCCGATTCCTTAATGGAGAAAAAAAAACGACTACGAACTTATCAGACAATCCTTTTTCTCATTAAGTTTTTCAGCTATATCAGCCGCAACTTCATCGTCCATAGATTCGTTCGTAACTCGCAATTCCGCCATTATCTTGACCGAGCCTTTCTGTGTGTCAACTTCCATGGAATTTCGTCTCTTTCCTATTCTCAATTTAACATTTTGCCTATCAGCGTTTGTTCTCTTATTATTAAGTCTACATCTCTCTCTAGGTTCATCTCTCTCATCCTCCGAGCTATTGTTAGTATCGTCTTTGTCATTTTTCATAGGATTGTAGTGTGTCGGAAAATCGTAATTTTCAACGTTACGTCCTTGATATAATTTTTTTGTAACTCCGCAAGACACAAGATTCTCGGTTAGCGATTCCTCCTGCACTTGCGTACACCATATTTTGTACTTGTCGCTCTTATCTCGGCTACCCTGAGATTCCATTCTTCTACGTTTTATTTTGACTTTTGGCCTTTTTACTCTGACCAACGTTGAGTCAGAGTCTGATTCGCTCGCGGATACCGATGTATCGTCCGAATCGTCGCTGTAATTTGTCTTTGTTGGTTTTTCGCATGTTGTTGCAACGTGAGGCCTTTGCAGAATGTTGTAAGTTCCAAAATCATCGATCGCCTGTAATGAAAAACTATATGCATAGAAAAACAATCAAACAATTATCATGTTCTAAATGATTTACAAGGAATTTTGGTAATTATTTTATTTATTTATTTGGCAGATAATAGGACGGCAGAGGTTTTTACTTTCTCATAAAGAATACTATTTTCATAAAAGAAAAATTTCTGATATTCAGTTACTTTTCAAGTTCCGCCTAGGTATCGACGTTCATATTATTATTTATATTCTTTACACATCCACTACTTTTAAGTGAAGCTAGTTGATAAGAAAAATGTAAAATATAATGATTTTTCTCTTCGAATTTCCCAGTTAAATTTGCCAAAAGGATAGCCTAGAACTTATGTACAATTTTATTAATTCCTTTCTGAAAATTGAAATTTCGCACTAGCCTGCCCTTGATAGCTATCAAACGTCCGAAAGATAAAGACATAACTGACCTCGTCGTCAACAACCTCTCCGTCCTCGAGTTCCAGAGTCTCAGCCTCCATTCTTTACCTTTCGCTTTATCTCTTTTATCTATATACCGTGTATATTTCGTGTTTCGTTCTTGGGATCAGTCGACTCTTCTCGCACGATATTTTCGTACTAGTAACACAATAGCACAGGCGAAAAATAAATTATTTCAGTTTATATTACCGAGTAAGTTTTATTAATCAAGCGGTCGGACTAGCTCTTTCATCGTTTTTGGTGACATTTGGGGTCTGCGCCATCATGAACCAGTGATAAATTACTACCAACGTCAGTCTAGTAAAGAAATTTTAGTGTCTAGGGTATTTAAACGATTGAGGTGTTATTGGTGTTATGTCAAGAGATATGAATTTTCATGTTCTTTTTCGTCTTTTACGAAAGTTTTAAGTAATTTCGCATGTCATTGTAATAGAAATTTAAGCATACCTTAAGATCTGTAATTCTCGAAACATGATTAAGTTTTAGATGAGAATATTTTTTCGAGAGAAGGGCCGAAGGAAATGATTGAAAAAAAAAAAATTCTCCCGCGTTGCAGGACTTTGCACTGGTGCTGTAAACTTCAGTATCTTTCCGGCGCGATCACGGCTTGTGTACTGGTCTGGAAACTCCCTGAAATTTCAGCGGTGGGGGGCGGCCCGTTAACGAAGCTGTTTTTAATTTCTGTAGCAGCCACTCAAGGCGTTGCGATCGGATAATGCCAATAGACATAATCTGAAAACCCCTCGATAGTTCTTGCGGTTGTCTGTCCCACAAACGGATTCCAACGCGTTACACATATTTATTATATGTAATTATAAGTTATTAATCCCGTCCACTTTCATGAATATGCTGTTAATTTGAATCGGGTTGTAAACATTCTAACTGTTAACCGAGCATGATAAATATAAACTATTTCTAAATATCCGTCATATGAATATATATCAGGCGAAATAGTTGTCTACCTCTTGATGGATCGATCTCCGTTAGACTTTCTTTTAAATCCTATAAAATAAACAAAAGTTTTCATTTACAAAAATAGAAATACATCGAACCGTTTCATACATTTATTTTGATCCTTTTTCATTATATTTTTGTGAAAATTGCAGGTACTCAAATAAAGATAAAAGTTGAAGAATTTATTTCCATTCGTACTTACTTGATTTTGAAAACTGGAACACTTTTAAAAAACCTAAAAAATGAAGTGTAAGAAAATATAAAGAGCTGATTTTTACTTACCTTAATCTACTATTTTTTGGCATGCTACTAAATACTGTCCATTTCGGAATATTGACAAAACTTAAATAAGCATAAAAATTCAACTATTTATTTTTATTCGTACTTCCTTGATTTCGAAAACTGGAACACTTTCAAAAATTCGACATAAGATTTATTCAGTAGTTAATTTCAACAATTTTTCATAACAACAAATTTCTTTTTCAATTTAAAATTATTCTGGTGCGCATATTGCCTCATTCTTAATCGTACATAGTAAATTATGGCATATGACAAGAATTCAGATGCATGCACTTTACGGGGATAAGCGAAGCTTTATGAATTAAATACTTCATCTAGAGTTATATCGAAGACATCAATACGAGAGGAATATTTTGTATATGATGCTTCGATATGACGGATGAGATAAAAGAAATGAGGATTTGCGTGAATCAGGCCACCGTGTGATTTCATTTGCACCAGTTGCGACTCTGAAGATCCGCAGCAGGTTTTCAATCTCACAGCTTCCTGACACGCTGGACAGGATTCATATTTTTGATGGAACTTTAGGGATATCTGAAATAGAGGAAATTAATGTATGTTTAAATTATTTTTATTTCATCGCTTTTATATACTAACGACGCAATAGATACATTCTCTTAAGGAAACTTACCAAGACGAGTACTGATTCCTTGAATTGACGATTTCGTGACTCCGAAGGACGGAACAATGCTTGGAGAATTTCTTTCAGAATTCGAAACTTGTTTCGCATTTCCATGCCCTGGCACACAATTTTCCTTTTCTACTCAGATGTCATCGAATCTTGTTCGCACAGCAAACTCTGTGAGTCACATTGTTTTGTATGGGATCTTACATATTGAAAATACACGATATGAGCAACTATCTTCTCAAACTATGTGTAAAATCTCTTCATTAAACTTACCCGTGCAATTACCTGACCATTTGCGTCGAGCTTGACCTATTTGCGAACTATGTCTTCATTGTTAAAATGCTTTTCACATACACGATTTGTGTGTGTAATTTTAGAATGCCTGGAATAGATTGTTCCCACTTTTTCCACATATCAATGTTCTTAGGCACTCGCAATGTACAACATTTTTTGTTTATTTTGCTACCGGTTTTACTTTGTGGCACCACACACCGATTCATCATTCTTAATATAATAATCACTAAAAGAGACTGTGATCACAAGACCGTGCTGTGATTTACGCCAAATAAACATAATATACAGGCATAGCAGTATCGAAAGATTTTCAGGTTATGTCTATCAGCATTAACTGATCGCAACGTCTCTAGTAACTGCTACAGAAATTAAAAACAGCTTTGTTAAGAGGCCCATTTTCGGCGGAGGAGTTTCCAGACCTGTATACAAGCCGTGGGCGCGATAGTGTAGGCAGCAGCACCGTCGAAGCAAGTTCGGTGCTTGACAGTCACCGTCTATATTATTTTATGAATTCCCGGTTGGAACCACTCTCGATGAGACATGCCATTAGAAAAACCGAACTACGCGATCTACTGTACTAAAAATATATAAATATCAACAGCGAAATTTGCATACTTTATCTAATTTCACAAGGTAATTCGTACGTTCCTCTTTGTTTTATTTCTTTATTATTCGTCATGGGATTAGAAGCGACAATACTACGATTCGAAAAATGACGAGGATGCTGCATTTTGGTCCAGCGCCCCTGTCCCGTGAAATTTCCGTCAAAGCTTGGCGACGATTTGATACGCGGGGAGTCCGTTGTTCACCGTTCCTCGTCGTTTCTCGATGGCCTGCGAAAAAATAGCGCATCCTCGCGACGAAAATGACGCGGAACAGAACGGGAGAAAGGGATATTTTCCAAACATACGTGTTTTACTTACGGATTTGAGAATACCTCGTGTACCTGTTGACCTCTCAGAATCTCGCGTGATCCATAATCCGTGAGGACGAATTGCGAATTGCAAGATACATATATGTATGGTACATATGCTGTAATTCTCGTTCTTTCTCTCAATTCGATCACGTGACTTCTCCCCCGCGGTCTTGTAAAGGAGCAGAGGCAACCCACATACCACCGTATAGTCTCTTCGTGTAAACTAACATATATATATATATATAATATATAGAACGGCAAGGCTTTTATTTATTTTTTTACAGGCATGATGGCGCCAAACGTTCGTGCACATATTCACATTAATGTAAAATTATACACGTATATACGGAACTGTATAGTATATATAATATATTTTATCGATTCGTTGGGCAACGAGATCCGTGGGTGCGTGGTTCGCACGTTGGCGCCGTGTTCTTCTCTCGAGAATATATCTCGCGAATCGGACTCGAGGGTAAAAGAGAAGAAAACAAACGTATATAACAGAAAGTAAAACGATACATAAACAGAAAGTAAAAAAATAAATCGAAGAAAAAAGTATGCGAGACTGTTCGGGGCTGCGGAGAGAATACAAGAGAGAGAGAGAGGGGGATGAGGGTGGGTGGTCAAGTCCGTGGAAAATGATCGCGGATCGAAAAAGCGATCGTGTCTCTCCTTGCCGCGTACCTTAGTGAGTACGAACGGGCTATACATTACTGGAATCGCTAACGAGGACAGAGGACACGTTGGTTAGGTACCACTCAGCGCGACAGAGAGAGAGCCGCGTATACGCACTTGCTACGATACACGGTACCATACGTATATGCGTTTGATGCACATATATCTCTATAGATAAACACACACTCGTAGAAATCCCGCATACGTATACGTACATATGTGAGGAAAAAAAAAATCGGCATTCGAACGAGACGTAAAAAAGAAAAGAGCGAATAAGAAAGAAAAAAACAACAGCTCTCGTATCGCGTAGGCTTGTTCGATGTCACACGAGGGACTCGCGCGTTTATGTTCTCACGGCGCTCTGATAATCACGTGTACAAGTGCGCGCGAAAATATATTTCCCGGCTAATAGATCAATAATAAGGTATTTAATGGTTCGAGGGGTACATAGCGTTAGAGGAGAGTCGGTGAGTTGCCTGATTGTGTGGGTGATAATCCATCGGTGTTTGTGCGCTCTCGCGTGTGAGTACCTTGATTATGTGTGTGTATCACCGCCGCCATTGCTCTTCCCTTGGATTCGGTGCTGCCATCTGTATTGTCAATGTTGTTGGGCAGCAGGCAGCAGCAGCGTAATGGAGCCGTGAGGCATTTTGTTCGTGCTGATAGACGAAACGTTTTAAAAAAAAGTGTATTAGCGTTAAAGATGAAGCTCCGCGGTGTACGGGGCCACTGCTATCTACGCTCGATCCAGTGAGTCAAAGTTTTACGACGAAACTTTAGTTTCGTAGTGTATCACGGTTTATCATCGAACAATGTTTACATGAATCCCTTAACTTCGCTCGACGGAACGGGGGAAGAGAGAGCGCAAAACCGTTCGTACACCCGTTCCCTATTCCGTACCTCTCCAACACGGTTACCAAGAACAAAATTTTTCACTAAACTCAACGGGTTTGTTATTTTCGATTGTAGTAACACGTCGTTCAATAGCGTTAAACCGTGGTGTGACGACAATTACGACGATACAACGCTATATACGTGCGAAACGTGTTTAACACGAGTTAAATCTACTTTTTTTCATATAACCTATATTATGTTATCACCCTCAGCTGAGGACAGGTGCGTTACACACGGGCGAATCTTACACGTTTGCCAATATCTACGAGCCCCGATGTTTGGATAACGACGACGGCACTTTGGTCAATTATACATTCGTACATTTACGTGTGGATATTACGTTTGATATTTCAACGTCGATATCTCAACTGGCGACGAGAATTTACGCGAAAGAGCAAATATAACGACGGCACAGATGCTCTCGCAGCTGAGATCAATTTTCCATGAGACGGTGAATCTTACAACATTTTTTCACTTTTTTTTATCGCAGCTCGTTCTTTTGAGGACGCACTTGTTAGCCAGCTACGGTGTATTGACGATGGGCTTTCTTTTTTCTTGAAGAATCTAACGTGATGCATTTTTTAAAACCATGGTTCCAACTAGTACATCCAGTGTATCATTTGCATGATTTGTTAAAGAGTGCTTCACAAATTTTTTCGCTGCAAAAGTAAAAACTTTCAGTCGGACAATCGCTTGAGTTATACAGATTTGAAAATTGGACATACAATGATCCGCTGAGATCTTGAGCTGTGTAACCAACAAATTCATAGTGCGCCTGTGAAGCGTTGCAAAATTTCAGTTAATTTGTATATATATTTGACTTATACATATTTTACAATGTTTTGATAAATATGGATTTCTCTTGATTCTCTCCTTTAATAAACCAGAGAGATCGTGCTGTTAATTGAATCTTCACGATTTTGCATTTTCTATATGTGTTTACACGGATTTAGATATTTATAAATTTATATGTATGTCTATGAAATTGTCTTAACAAATTTTCTTGTTTTCTCTTGCAGTTCTAAGAGGAATTTTATTTTCCGAATAAATAAATATATGGACAGCTATGTAGTGAGTATTTGAATAATATTTCTTTAAATCTATGCTCTTTGTTGACTGTCGTATCTTTTGTACAGTAATTGATAAGACTTTTTGGCAAAAACTGCAAAATGAATAATTAACATGGATTAGATGCATTATCGTTGTCACTGAAACATAATAGCTGTATCGCAGAGAAATGCCGTTATTTTATAATTATTTCTCTTAAATCCATATGTTCATTCGATTGTGGTACTTCTAAACAAAGTAATAAGATTAAATCTGTCGACTAGACTTTTGTAATTTAAATACTATCACATTATTTGTAATTTATCAAATCGCATCAATCGAGTCGAGTTCCGTGAAGAATGTAATCATTTTTCCTCTTTCTTCGTATCATTCTTTTCTATCCAGGGTGCGCGAACTTGCATGTGCCACGTAAGGACTAGCTAAAACGGGCATAGTAGAATGGCACAACGGGGCAAGCGAATAAACAAGAACGACAATGACTTGGGTTCTTATCCGGGGGCGATCAAGAGGCGAAAATGTAGATTGGGCCCGGCTGCCACGGGTTTATCTGCATCAACGGTTGCCCTTGGTCCCTCCGAGGAGGAGGAAACGATGGCGTCTTCGAGCCAGGGTGGTGCATCATGGACACCTAGACCCCTTAGCGACATCAAAATATCGAGCATATACAATCGTTCGGCGGCCGAAGCACCCGCCGAATTGTTTCGTAAAGATCTTATAAGCGCGATGAAACTTCCCGATAGCGAGCCACTCAGTCCCAATGAATATTGGGTTATCACGGATCAATGGAAACAGGAGTGGGAGAGGGGCGTACAAGTACCGGTTAATCCGGACTCGTTGCCCGAACCCATGGTCGCGATAACTCAAACTTCACCTGCCAATAAACATCATGGAGAATTCAAACTGTAAGCTAAACGATAATTGATAAGAGAAGTACAATAAAATAAAACAACTTCAGTTGATCGACTGATCTCGAGACGCTTTTAAGCACGCCCTGTATCGTGAATTAATTCTACTCGAGCACACGACAATTTATTAAAGAATACAATTATCATGATTAATCTGCGACTCTATTTCTAGACCGAAAAAATTCATAAGGATATCACGGGACGATTATTTTAATACGGAGGATCATCACCTGAGCACAACACCGTCTAGAGCAGAAAAAGCTTGTGCTTACGATCTCGATGACACGGATATCGCCTGGCTCGACGTTCTCAACGGCGAAAGAGCTCAGGTAATTCGATAAATATTTTATGATATCCGAGTACAATATTCATAGTCAAATTTTAAGATTTTATCATGCAATCTCGAGATTATTTAAATAAAATCATTAAATAAACAATAACGATTAAGTTTTACGAATAATCTATTATTTTTCAACAGGCTGGTCAACCTTCGGTCACCGAGCCCCAGCTCGAGCGTGTGATAGAGGAATTGGAGGTTCGATGTTGGGAGAGAATTCAGACAATCGTGAAGAACGAGGAGGGCCTCGGTATCGAGTACGACGAGAACGTTATTTGCGACGTTTGCAGATCGGTGAGTAATGTAAATTCTCCTTCGTTATTTTTTCTTTCTCGTTTTGTTTCATTTCCATTCTATTTTACATTTTTGCGAGCTGCCAAAACGCGAAAATAGAGATTTCTCGTGGTTAGAAATGTGTTTGCTCATATTGGTGTGTTACTATTATCTTTTTAATAACAGCCCGACTCGGAGGAAGGTAACGAGATGGTTTTCTGCGACTGTTGCAACATTTGCGTTCATCAGGCTTGCTACGGAATAACATCGATACCCGAAGGCTCTTGGTTATGTCGAACTTGCTCTCTAAGTCAGCGTCCCGATTGTGTTTTGTGTCCTAACAAGGGAGGTGCTATGAAGTGCACGAGAAGCGGACAAAAATGGGCACACGTTTCTTGCGCCCTTTGGATACCCGAGGTCAGCATAGGGTGCGTCGAAAGAATGGAACCAATCACTAAAATATCCAGTATTCCGGTAACTATTAACATTTCTCTATATATCTTAATTCTTTATATATCTTAATTCTCCAATATTTAAAGAATATTCATTTTTTTGAATCGATAAACCTATAGTAGACAATGTTTAACGGATTATCACCTATTACAGCAAAGCCGATGGGCTCTCATATGCGTGCTCTGTCGTGAGCGCGTCGGTGCTTGCATCCAATGCAGTATAAAAACGTGCAAAACAGCGTATCACGTAACATGCGCTTTTAAGTACGGTCTCGAGATGAAGGCGATTATCGAGGACGAGATGGCGGACGATGGCGTTAAATTGAGAGTAAGGAGAATACTTTTGTTGATTGCAAATTAAAGAGGGTTGGCTCAGTGAGGGTTATCGTCGGTCGTAGGTTTTTAACTCTTTGCACTCGAGAGGTGACTCTCAGTCACCATTTAGCTTGACTAAGTGTCACCTCTCGAGTGTAAATGGTTAATATTTCTAGCTTTGGAATAATGTTATCGAACAACAACAAAAATACACATCTTAATTGGCGGGAGATTCATATATTAACTTTTTCCTTACAATCAATTACAGTCGTACTGCCAGAAGCACAGTAGAACTAACACGAAAGACAAGGTTGGCGTTGGAGGGGCAGTGGGCGGAACGTCGGGCAAGGGTGGTTCGGATTCTGAGGACGGTGAGTCAAGGCGACGTAAACGCAAGGACATGACGTCCGAGGAGAAGAATCAAGCACGCGCAGCTAAGTACGTTTTTTTTTTCCTCACCTTTATCCGTCGTTTTACGCAAAATCGCGGTACCTTTGACGAAACTAACGATGATTTAAAAAAAAACCTTTTTGTCGCGAATCTCAGGCTACAAGAGATCGAGGCGGAGTTCGATAAGCACGTTAGTCTTAAAGACATAACGTCACAAAAATTGGACGTCGATCCTGATGGTATTGTGTATATTTACAACTATTGGAAATTAAAAAGACGGGTATGTAACAGGTTTTATTTCATTTATTGATAAAAAAAAATATCTAGTATTACGGTTAAAAGAAAAACGAATAATTGTAGACCTCAAAAGTTGGTAAATGTTATTTTTCATTTAACGTATATAGGTATTTGGTTGCGAGACAGATTTTATAATCTGTTTAGTAAATCCAATCTGTATAGTTTTGAAAGCGGGCAATAGAAAATGTAAAAAATGTTTTGTTCAATTTTTTCAGGCGGGTCACAACAAGCCTCTTTTAGCGCCACGTTGCGGCGAGCTCTCGGGTGCTGGAGCGCGGGCTCAAGGACAAGCGGCCGACCTCGAGAAGATGCGAACATTCGTTCAGTTGCGTCAGGATCTCGAGCGCGTTCGTAATCTCTGTTACATGGTCGGTAGACGCGAGAAATTGTGTCGCACGTTTTTACGTTTGCGCGAGCAAACATTTCACAAACAAACGGCCGTACTTTCGTGCGGGTCTCTGCCAACGGCGGCAGCTGCGGCTGTTGCCGAGGCAAATCATGGTCCTTCGATCTACGATCGTTTGTACTCGCATCCCGAGGCCGAGGATCATACTCGTGATTTCGAGACAATTGTAGCTCGTATAGCGGGTATTAAATCGCCGTCGCCGGTGTCGAGCGATGAGAAAAAGCCACCGACAGATTTCAACGGTGCGTCGAACAAAAAGCTCTATTTCAACGGTACCGTGAGAAGAAAAGGCCTTTATGGCAGTGATATCTCATCGTTGAGCAGCAGTGAAACGGATACGGCAAAACCGACGATAAAATCAATCACAACCTCGACGACAACAGCTTCCGGCACGACGACGGCGTCGACGACGACGATGGCGTCGTCGATTACCACGAGCACAAAGTGCACGGGCAAATCAAAGAGCATAAAGCTCGAGACAGATTCGAGCACGGAGGAGGAAAATACAACGCTCAAGTCCAAAGCATCGACGAGACGAAAGACGAAGAAATCGAGCGCACCCGATCGGCCTCAGCGCGCCACCGACAGTAGCTCGAGCGAGAAACTCGATAGCGCGAGATCACGCACGACCTTGCAACATATGGAAAAAGAATTGGGAAGCGGTACGGGCAGCGATAGCGATGAATTATTGCCTCTAAATACCGTGACGTCGCGTCTCGGTCCATCGGCTCTAGCGGCCATTTATTCCGACACGGATTCTGACTCGCAGGATCACGGCGCGTCTCATACGGCGCCGTTTATCACAAAAGCGGCTGTAAAACAATTTTCCGCCGCCGATATAGCGAAAAATTCACAAAAGAATTATGCCGTTAAAGAACAGACGCGATTAAACGAGCGTAACGCTGTTGACAGTCCTAACAACAAGGAAAACGCTAAATCAACGAAAAAGAAGGAATATATACCATCGGCACTGATAGTACCGCAGAGACAAGCTGCGAAAAAAGCATCCGAGATAATGCAACGTTCGCAAAACAAAAAGGAAGCTACTCCAGTTGAACAACCGGAAATTGTAAAATCACCGCCAGTCGAGGATCCAAAACCACCGAAAATCACGAAAGAGAGAGTTAAGAAGCAAAAAGATGGAAAAACAATTACGAAAGATTCCAAGGGCAATGATATATACGATTTTGATAAAGAATTCGGCGATGGATCGGAAATACTCGCTTACGTGCCGCAGAGACAGGCTGCGAAAAAAGCTGCCGAACACATAAAGAGTGGCCTCGGTACTAAACCGTCCCAACCCGACAATGATACGCAAACGGAATCCGCGAGAACGAAGAAAGAAACGGCCGAGTCAATGAAGAGAATAAAGAGGGACGAAATATCACCGAAGAAGGAAGAACTGTCGCCGAAAGAGACGAAAAAATTGTCGAACGAAAACAAATTACAATCTGTTTCAACGAGCAACAGCGACACTAGTAGTAGTAGTTGTAGCAGCAGTACGACAGAGAGTAGTAGTGATTCGGAGGATGAAAAGTGTAACGTAACACGTTCCGCGTCGCCTGTTAAGAAGGAACAACAAGCGATATCCTCGACAACGTCGTCCGAGAGTGATACGAGCAATCGATCAAAGAACAAAAATACAAAGAAACGACCGATAAATAGAACATCAACGACAACGGCCCCGACAACAACGGTAACGAGCGACGATAATATCACTGAGAGCACGGATAAAAGAATAACGACAACGCAGTCTGGGCGGAAACTCAAGAAGCTGCCCGACAAGAAGCTTAAAACTTCCGACGGGCGGCATGGACTTGAGTTTCAGCCGCCGACTATTGAGAGAGAAGAATCAGGTGGAACCGTCGCAAAAGAAGAACAACAACAGCAGTCACAAAAACAACAATCACGCGAGCGCAAGCAACAATCATCATCATCGTCAGCATCTAGTGGCAATAAAAAAGGTGACAGAAATTCCGAGCAGTGTAAAGAATGGGTCTTGGTACACATGCGAAAGGAAAAATCGGCTGACCAAAGTGTGCTCGGTGGGTCTCGAGATAATGATGGGTCACGAAATATATCTGGGGGAAAGTCAACGAAAAAGTCGTCCGCGATTGTTAAGCAGCAGTCCTCGCAGCAGCCGCAGCAGCAGCAACAGCAGCAGCAACAACAAAAACAACAACATCAACAACAACAACAACAACAACAACAACAGCACCAGCAGCAGCCCAGCACGAAAAACAAGGAGGAAAACGTTCAAGTTGCGCGAGGCAAGCCCGAGGCTAGAAAACGAAAATCAAGTGAGATACCACAGAAAGATGAGAGAAACAGTAAAAATGTGCCTACGACCAAAAAAGTGGAGAAGAGATTGAACGAAAAATCGCGAGATAAAGAACGCGAACCGGAGGAGAAACGAGAGAGCGATTACGAGAAAAGAACGTGCGAAAATTCATCAACGGCAATAACGGAAACTATTACAACGGCATTAACAACAACGAGACAGGAATCACCGAAAATCGATGACAAAAGAACGAAAAAGAGCGTCAACAAGAGTACGATAAATACCCTGGAGGAGGAAATGAAACAGCGTCGTGCCGAGCGCGATAGTCCGAAAAAATCATCACGAGGATTGGATAAATTGCTCGAGAAGAGAGAACATCTTGATAAATTGTCAAAAGCAAAATCTATTGATACGAAACCCGAGATTGGCGAGAGGAGCCTCGAAACGACGATAAAATCGCCGAGCGTTTGCAAAATCTCGAACGACGATACGACGAAACGGGAGGATCAGACGAGAGGTCACGAGATCGACGAGCGCCGTAATAATTTGAACAACGAGAAGAAGAACGTTACCACGGAAACATCGAGCAATGAGGTGGAAAGTGTCGTCAAAAGACACATCGAGGATACAAAGGATTACGATAAAACGAGCGAGAGAAATCGGAAAATTGTGGAAAAGATCGAAAACGTTGAGACACAAAAAATTGATATTGCCGAGATTCCTGTTAACGTTGAAAATTCATCGAAGGACATTAGCGACGAACGTATCGTATTTACGAAACCGGTGCACGATAAAATAATTACTGCGACAACAGCAGCAATAATCACAACTGCAATTACAACAACAACAACAACAACAACAACGCCGACTGCGACAATCACGACAACGACTGAAAACGTAGAGATAAAAGAGACTAACAATAAACGTCGAAAATCCTTGAATCGGTCGATATTCTCGCCCCAGCACGGTAGCAAAGATCCCAGTGTCTCGGAATTATTTGACTTCGATCAGGACATACTCACTGACGATATGGTAAACGACGACGGTTTTAGTATACCACGCGACGCCGAGGAGCGCGCGGCACCTCTAACATTTTCCTTCAACAACGAGCTATGGTTTAAAGAAGACTCGAAAGAGGATAGCGCGCGTGAGACTCTTCATCTCGTCGAGAAATTACGAATGGAATTATCGAAAAAATCGAATTCCAGTCAATTCGAGCTAGAGCCATCGATAGCTGTTCAAGTCAATGAGGATACCAAAAAAGAGGAAATTCCATCGATTCCCGTGGCACTGCCGGAGAAACTTGTTGAACCGGTGACGATAGAAAAATCACCGAAACATCGTGAAATTGAGCCCGAGATTGTTCCACAAACAACGGACCGAACATCGCCGGAAGTTATATCATTGTGCGACGAAACAATTTCCACAAAGTCACAAGCCATCGAGGAAAAACGTAAATCTTGTTATTCGAACAGCAGCGAGAATTACGTACCCTACGTCAGTGAGGATCTCGATTCTGGTAAAGTTGCGATTGCCGAAAGAGCAAAATTGGATAGAGCCGAGGCGGACGAGCGTTGGGTACCACCGAGTAGTATCGAAAATTTCAATCCAAACGACGTACAATTGAATCAACTTATCGAGAGTCAGAATCATCGTTACGCGAGTCATGCGTTTCAAAATGACATTGCCGCTGTTATATCGGGCGGTAACGCCGATGCTCTTGTTCACGCTCAACTTAATCTCAATCTTCAAGATCAGTATCAAATGATGCAGCAACAGCAGCATCATCAGCAACATCATCATCATCATCAACAATCACAGCAACGTCATCATCAAGAGCAGCAGCATCAGCAGCATGTTATGGTACGTCCGATGCAACATCTCGATCCTCACGAATCTCGAGTTCAACCGATAACGATGATGGAACAGCAACAGCAGCAGCAGCAGCAGCACCAACAAGTTTCCAACATGTCGAATCAGCTCGTCGACGATATGCAACCGATAGAAATGATGAATCGACATTTTATGGGCCTCGCGAGTAACGAGGATGATCACGTTAATCCGATGGACCGACAGCTCGAGAAGGACGATGTTTCCTCGGAATTGCGACAAGATTATCAAACCTCGGGTTCGCCGTACAACGACGTGAATAATTCACGTCAGGATACAAGATGGGCGGAGTCTCAAGTTTTACCGTCCCGTAGATCGACCTCCTCGTCAATAACATCGGCATCGTCGAACGAGGAACACGCCGCAATGCCACCTTACAAAAACATTCAAACTATACCCTTTCAACCGTGCACAATGGAGGCTGGTGCATATCACTCGTACACCGAAACAACTTCCTACGCCGGACCGGTGTCGCTCTTTCCTCCACAATCTTGCGCAGCACCGTTGCCCTATCCATCACCGGGTACAGCGATGTTTCCTCCAAATGTATTTGGTGCTCCGTTCCCAACGTCGCAGGGTCTGATGCAACACGTTAGCAAACCGCTCGAGGATTCATTGAACATGCAAGCTTCGCCGTGTACCGCTGCATTTACATCGTCGTCGCACAATATGGCTCTAACCGCGGCGATGGTATCACCAACGAAAATACCAACACCACCACCGCAATCGACGATGACGACCGAGACGGAGCAAGAACAACAAGCTAACCAAGAATTAACGGGTCAGACGACTAATTCTCAAAATCTCGATATCACGTATGGCAATAACAACATTAACGAAACGAGAATAAACGAGACCTGTGGTGTAATAGAGGATAGTATTCAAATGTCCATAACTAGCGACGTTAAGGTGACTGCCGTCACGACAATCACAGCAACCACGCCAATAGTCTCATTGTCACAGTCGCAACCGGGCAAAAAATCACCGTCCAAACCCACGAGAACGTCGGCGAGAGTGACATCTTTGCAGGGCAAATCACCGGGTAAATCACCGCGTCAGGAGGCCCCGAAGAGCGTACCTAGCTCGAGATCACGAGGCAGAGGTGCGAAAGGCTCGCAGCAGGCTGGTTATCGAGGACGTGGCCGTGGACGAGGTCGAGGTCGGGGTAGAAACAATCAGAACGTGTCGCACGTTATTTTGCCGTCGTTATCGAACGCAATGCACGTCGACGATTCGATACAGAACAAATTGATTGGTACGGTTTATGATTTTGATTCGGACGAGGATTCGACGAACGAGGCAAATATCGCTGATCTTAGGACCATGAGAGAGAGAAAGAAATCTACCGACGTCGGTGAGAAGCGTGAAATTTTGAGTCACGCGAAGGACAGCATACAATCCAGATTATCGAGTCCCGGAGTACACAAGAAATATATCGATGAGAAGATAATTGGTTCGCCGAATTTGCGAGATACGACGAATATCGTCGAGACAGCCGGTAATACGGGACAATCTTTCAACGACACGGTTATGCCACTTTTGCCAGGTCCCGTTGACATGAGAACGTATAATTCTACCCTCGACGCACAAACATCGTCCCTTCACGCACCGTCGTACACGAATCATCTGTTAAATTCATTTGGTGGCGTTACGGCCGATCAATCGATACCGGACATTGACGAGGATCTCGAGAAAGAATTGAGCCTACATTCGGCACTGAGAGCAAGTAAATCCGATGTTTCAGCAAAATCCGATTCCTGCAATCCCGTTTTGGAACTGTCCTTGCCGTCTGTCGTCGTCGAAGCGACAAAAGTATCATTAACGGATTCACGAAATCAGCTTAAAGTCAAGATAAAAGGACCGGTAATGGATGCAAATTACGTTCCAGCGTCCTCCGTACCGCCGTTGGCTCAACAAGCGCCGATAGTTATAACACCGACCGCAACGAGCGCCTCGGGAACCTCGAATCTTCGTCGTATGAGGAAGAAAGAATTGTTGAGGCAATATTGCTCGCAGGACATGAACATGGATGATCCCACTTATGGTAATGTGATAACGGCACCTATAACAATACCGCCGCTCAATAGAACGGTCATAACGATACCAAAAGCCGTCGCGTCAATGACTAGTATACCAACGAGAGAGGATTACAAGGCTGTGGTTGACGCGAATATGGAGAAGAAGCGTAGAAAAGAGCGCGGCGGTTTTATGGACGTTCACGATGAGGAGGGTGTCGGTGATAGACGAAGAGGGGGTATTATCGGTGGTAATGTTGATCGTCGACGGGGACGGCAAACAAGGCCCCCACCACCGTTATTGACAAACAGCGGTGGCGCCACGGTCGGTATAGGAAGTGGCGCTGGTTACGGTGGTGGACCACCGAAGCTCAAGATCAAAATAGGCAATAGCATAATTGGTCAAGAAATGTCGAGTATACAGGACGATCGTAGTCGCGTTAGACCGCCGAAGAAGCGTTTAAGCAGTATGCAGAGTAAACCGAGTATCGAGGAGCTCAAACGCGAGAGTATGAAATTCCGTAGAATGATAATGGCCGGTTTTGACAATGACGAGAAGACGAAAGTCAAGAGCAAAAAGGATAAGAATAGCAAGAGAAAGAAGAGACAATCAAACAAGAACAAGGAGGGTAGAGTACAGATATTGGAGGGCGGTGATGCCACGACGAAATTGATAATACGTCTTGGTAAGGGTAATAGCGCCAGTACGAGTAACGATTGCACTCACGAGTCCGGTCCGACGAACGAGACGAGAGAGAAGAAAAATGACAATCGTGAGACCGCCGAGTCTAGAATAGGACAACCACCGACCGGTGAACGGACCAATGACGAATCTCGTTCGAAAGCTGAGACGACAAAGGAATCGAAAAAACAACAACAACAACAACAGCAACAACAACAACAGCAGCAGCAGCAGCAACAACAACCGTGCGAGCGTAATTCGAGCGTAGCGGTTACATTAAGAAACGTGAGATCTTCCAAGGTTACGCCTATAAGATTAAAATTAACGAGATGCCAGGAGGGTTATGAACTTAAAGCACCGGTGGCTAGTAGTGCAAGTGACGACAATAGTGCTACGACGATCACGAACTCTGTTGAAACGGAGACAATGATCGATCCTTGTACGAGAACGGGTAACAGCACGTCGACGTTTACAACGGGGACGACGACAATGACGACCGCGACGATAAGGACTGGCACAGCGTCCGACAACAAATCGGACATTAAATCTTCCAAAGAGGACAAGATAGATATCCTTAAACAATCCACGACACACAATACACCAGGCTGTCCGCCTGCACCGCTCCCACAAGGATGCCAAGTTAGGTGATAATTAATGATAGTTGTATAAATACAGTAACTAATGGTTCTTACTTTGTAGATTTAAAACGAACTAGCGATTTATATATTCATGTACGTATCATATATATATATATCCAAATATATATGTATATGCATATGTATATGTATCGCTCTCTCTCTCTCTCTCACTCCATCTCTCTCTCTCTCTCTCGCGACATGTATATATATTATTAATATTTCCTATATGTATGATATAATTCGATGGTCATGAAAGGACTCGTTAGAAATGTTTACTTTTATCCGTGTAATATAAATTATTATCTTTGATGTACATGTAAATGATCTGAAAGGGTGAAGTGAAATGTCACAAAGTGCCCATAAAAACAATTTCACCATAATGATTTAGCATGTGCATTTCGAGATGTGAGGTAGCGGCGAAACGTTAAGGTGTCTTTCGTTAATTCGAATTTATAAATATCTCCATTCCCGAACCCTCCCTCTCGCCACTTTATCCCATTCTTCGTACTCGTCCAATCATGGATAATCATTATTCTTTTTATCTCTTCCATTACCAAGATCGCGTTGTTTGATCGTCTGATCTTTTTATTATTTTTCTTTTTGTAAATAAAAGTACAACACTCTTCGTATCGCCACGGTTACAAAGTACTAGGAGAGAAAACAAACAAACAAAATATTATTAAACGAATCGGATTATAGATGCTGCATGTTTACGTTTTTTTTTTTTTTAAGTTTTGAAGTTTTTTTTATTTTTTATGGAAAAAAATAAGCTCGATAATGGCACCAGACACTCGCGTGAAAAGTACCCAACGGCAGGTCGTATAACGAAAACAAAGCAGCGAGATATATCGGGCATACTCAGTGCAAATATTGTAAGTCCTTTTCTTTGTTATATATATATATATATATATATATATATATATATATATATATACATTATATATATATATATATATATATAATATATAAGTACACTTGATACTTATTCGTGCAAGAGAGAATTTTTTTAGTTAGAAAATTCCCATTATTTTTTTACGTTAATTTATTAGAACTTCATGTGTTAAATCGAAAGGAGAAGAAAGAGAAAACATCGTTATTCCTATTCCCAGCCAGTCCTCTCTTTTTATTTTACTTCATCTTCTTTGCAATCGTTGCGTCGAGGCCGTTCATTACGATTGATCCTCGAATTTATTATTGTAAAAAGTATATTAGCGCGCGTTGCAGAAGAAATAAATTAACAAAAGAAAAACACCAATCACAGACACACATACAGGCATGTATAACATAAATGAAAGCTCGTGTGGATCGGATGCCCTTAAGATTAAAGGGAAAAAAAAGAAAAAAAAACAAAAAAATAATAAACAAATCTGCTCAAAGTAACGATTGATACCTTAGCAGGAGCCATAACTTTGAAATTACCCCTGTACAAAATATTCTTCATAAATCACTGCTTCAAATCGTGATTTTTAAACATTAGCTATAATGAAAATTTTTTAAAATAAAAACACTAAATATATATATATATATATATATATATATATATTTACGATGACTATTCATTAATATTAAAATTAAAATAACGCCTGTGTCAATCCATGAGTTTCGTGACGAACGTGTTTGCGTGCGTGCTGTGTGTGTGTGTGGTTGTATAAATGCGATTGGGGAATACCGGATGTGTGTGGCGATGGTAGGAGAAAAAAAAAAAGAACTTATTCTGTAAATGAAAAATGGATTTCGTTTTTTTTCTACAAGTTCAAATTCGTACCAGAAGTTCGCGGGTAAATAAGGTATAAAAATGACACCAGAGGGCGTATTAAGAGAAGCAGGAAATTTGACTATTAGAAGAGGCTGAACTTTAGTGGCGTGTCATTGAAATTCTAAGCACGATCGCGCTACTGTGAGTATTAGCGGCGAGGAGAAAAACACACAACATTTTTTTCTGCTATTAATTTCCAACTGATTTTTAAGAAGCTGCTGTTTTATTTTCACGAGGAAGAACGATTGTTTCTTAGTTATGTTGGACTCTGGAGTCATTTTCAGGAATACGCGATAACGAGAAGGAATTTTTTTCCTACATCCATCATACTGACATAGGATGAAGGGATAAAGCCTGCAATCATCTTATAGACGACATATTGACACTAAGAGAGCCATTTTCATTCCCTGTCAATACGGCTCGCCTACAAGTTGGCTCGCGATGAACCTCGACGGCAATAACGATTCGATCAAAAAATAGTACCATATAGTTATATATTTCCTGGCATAAATATCAAAGCCCAACACCATATTAATTAAACGTAGTGCCTAGGCCAATTTATTCAAGTTCGATGATCCTGAAGAATAAAAAAATAAAAATCCCCGGTGGCATATCGAATATGATATAAATAATTGAAAAATTCGATATTAGCCAAAATGTGACAAATAGTGCTTAGGTATAAATGAATCGAGTCCAGTTTTCATTGACTTGAAAAATACAACAGCAACAACAAGAAAAACGATTTTTCGAACGCTGCGTTGCAAAAACAGTGAATTTACGAATGAAATATCAAGATAACAAATTACCATGGTAAAACCAACTTGTCATTTTTATTTTGGTAAATATGGAGCAAAAGGGACCCACTTCCGATGACCTTGTCCTTCATATATGATGTCAAGGGAGAGCCTTCCTGAACAACTTTTTCCTCCCACAAAATAGGGGGCCATTATTTATAAAAAAGTTATTAACAAATAACGTTGATAATTCATATAGCTATTTTCCTTATATTTCAGTCCCAATCATCTTGTCCTTCACATACGTTGTCAAGAATAACCCCCTGAGTAACATAATAAAGTTTAATCCGTCGCTCATTGTTTGTTAAAAAGTTATTAATAGAAGAGGTTTCATAAATCGAGCATGAAATACTTTTGCTAGTGTATGGCGAACAGTACACGTATGAGCGGGCGAGCTGCAGCCCCTGCATCTTCGCTCCATACACCAGCCCAAAAACAAACCAATAACAACCCAAACAAACAAACCAATAACAACCCAAGATGATTTGGACTAACTGGTATAAGGAAAATAACTATACGAATTATTGACTTTACTTGTTAATAACTTTTTAATAAATAACGACCACCAATTTTGTCAGAGGGAAAAGTTGTTTCTCGTGCAAAAAACGCGTCGAATGGGCCTACTCCAAAGGTCATGGGAAGTGGGTCCCCTTTGCTCCATATTTACCTTTATTTTTTTTCATAATTTTCTTAGAAAAAACTAAAATCATTCGACAATTGTTCAACAACTTTTCGTATAAAAGCGGAAACGATATGTAATCAATTTCAACGACCCCGGACATATAAGTGCACACGCGAAACAAAACGCCATAGCTCCAGTGCTTTATGTAAATACTATATATTAATAATCTTAGAGGACTCTATAACATATTGAGAAAGAAAATATTGTATACAGGATTGCAGCAAAACACGATAAGAAATCTTCCCACTGACATTCGACACTCAAACATCAATCCATCAACTGTTGGCTACAATAAATTGCAATTTTGTTTTTACCTTTTTTTTTTCTTTTTTCAACGATATTTCATAATCAGTACGTATAGAGAATATATAAGCCATTCTTCATCAACTGAGCCACTTTTTTTTCAACCTCTCTAATTTTTTAAAAAAGTTTCCATGTTGAAATATTAGTCGAAAGGAATGTCTGTGATTTTTTTTAGATTTTTTTAGGCGTCCGTTTAGGATTTTCAAATTTTTATTACGAATACTGTAACTCAAAAAATACTTTTTTAGTTTTGTTTTAGTTTTTCCGCTTTATCGAATAAAATTAAAATCATAATTTTTCTGCATTGAGAAAGTTGAAATATGGCAAAAAAATGAGAATAACATTTTTTTAAACCTAATAACACACTTTCGATTTCGGTACAAATTTTACAGGATGTCTCTCATTGGGTAAAGAGTCTGCGAAAAAAATTTCAGAATGGTACCTGCAATGGTTACGATGAAAAAAATTAAAACCCCGCGAAATCTCATAACCGCGGATATTATTTCAAAACAAATATAGTTGTTGCGTGTTATTCGTAAACATTTTTTGAGAATCATTAGAGATATATTTACCTTTTACCTTTTATTACCTTGGTTTACCTTGGTTATTACCTTGAATGTTCCATTCTGAAGATCGTACTAACAAACTGAGCCCCCCTTAAACAACCGGGTACTTACCCTGGGTATTACCTTGGTTATTACCTAATATCCGCGGTTATGAGATTTCGCAGGGTTTACATTTTTTTTTCATCGTAACCATTGCAGGTACCATTCTGAACATTTTTTCGGAGACTCTTTACCCAACGAGAGACGTCCTGTAAAATTTGTACCGAAATCGAAAGTGTGTTATTAGGTGTAAAAAAAATGTTATTCTCATTTTTTTGTCATATTTCAACTTTCTCAATGCAGAAAAATTACGATTTTGATTTTTTTCGATAAAGCGAAAAAACTGAAAAAGTTTTTACTCTTATGTTTTTTTTTTGTTCGATGAATATTTTTTGAGTTACAGTGTTCGTAATAAAAATTTGAAAATCCTAAACGGGCGCCTAGAAAAATCTAAAAAAAATCACAGACGTTCCTTTTGACTAATATTTCAACCTGGCGACTTTTGAAAAAAATTAGAGAGGTCGAAAAAAATTTGGCTCAGTTGATGAAGAATGCCTCATATGCAATTGGTTATAAGAGTTTTTCAAACAAAAAAAAAAAAAAAAAATAGAAGAACGTCACATCTAGTTATACAAATAACGCCCTACAGTGAAAAATGTACATATAATATTGATATGCCAGTGATAAGAAGAATTTCAAGAGCCTACCACGTGTTGTACAGATTTAAAAGAACATTTTTTCATTAATTTTGATTTTTTTATCAATTAACCCGTGGGTGAAAACTACGTCTCCACGATGACCGTAATAACAACAAATGTGAGAATTTTTCGATGACGGCGATGGATTGAATATTATTGCATATAGATAGTTTTATTATTATTATCATATATACATATATATATTATTGCGAATAAGGAATATATGATATTTAGATAATTGTATATAGTGTATACAAGAAAAGCTGGTCTTGTAAGATAAAAAGGTAAGGTGTTTTAATGTGCACATAGCCGCGTCATTGTCAATAATCATATAATTACGATATATAATAATTACAGTTTTTTAAAAATCGTCGAGTTGGTTACATTATTTCCTACATTTACAAATGATCCTAAAGATTTACCTATTCACTGATGGTACATCCACAACAACACAACAACAACCAATGTATTCTTATGCGATTTTAAAATACGTGCGTGGAACGCATTCATTCGTTTATACGATTGTCTTTGCTGTTTCAAATATTTATCAATTGGTTAGTTATATTCCTTTCATTGGTCCTCGCTACGGTTACGCACCAATAGCGAAACGACAAACGAACCTCATTTTGATCTGATTCGACGTCAATGGCGCATACGTGCCTGTGAACCGTTCAATTGCAAAACTAAACCTCCAAGACGCTACAATGAAACGATAAATACAATAGGATTATCTTTTTTTTGCCGGATATAAAACGGTGTTTTTGAATCGTACAGTGTAATGCTCATCAATTTATTTCGAAATGAAACATTTTAACGCAACGAGATTATGTGTACTATTAATTTTCAGTTCAATGGTGAGTTGGCAAATGGAGAATCTTCTACGCGCGATGCTCATAACCTCTCACTATATTTTTCACCCTGACAGATCGTTGTAGGGGGTTCTCATTTTTCTGAGGATGATTGCAAAACTCTAGGATTCAATCGAGTTCATTTACTCCGCTCGACTTGTGAAAAATTAAACACATTCGAATTGGAAAGTATTTAGTAAGTAATCATGATTTGATTTTTATATCTACTCGGTGGCATTTTTCTTTATACAATTTTGTATATGGAATATAAGATTTTTCAATGATTGACAAGTGTTTTACTTGCATTTCCTTTGTTCTCAGTAACAATTGTCGAGAGTGCTGTTTGAAGGACGACGACAATGAGGTCGTTGGCTCTAAACGTTATCCGAGGGCAGTGCTAGAAGTGTGTACCTGCAAGTTTGGAACTTATCCGCAGATTGAAGGTAAATTTAGCGAATCAGAGAAAATTTGTGCCGCTAAATGACAACAATAGGATATCTATTGTTTTTTTTTATTAAATAAACTGTTATAGGACTTAGTCAAAATGGAATTTTTAAAAGTTATCTGGCCAATAGATTTTTTGTCGTAAAAGCATGTATAAAAGTGTTTAAAACTTTTAGCTTTCATAAAGAGCGACCATCCTGCAAAATATAAAAATCTGGAGATAAAGTATGTTCGTGGTCTGGATCCAGTAATCAAGTTGTACAATGCTGACAATAACTACGAGGAAGAATTGGACATTCACAAATGGAACACAGACTCCGTAGACGAATTCCTTCAGACTTATCTAATTCTGAATTAACAAACAAGTGCCAATCATTCATCTCAACATTTTTTTTCTCTATACTGTTTTATTGAACTGATCATTACAGAAAGTGAAGTGAAAAGAAAAAATAAAACATTTTCTTTACATCTTGGTTTTTTTTTTACTGGAATGAAAAAACTTAAGATCTACGGATGTTTCATGGATTGCTCACATTCTGCACACGTTTCACCCATCAATCGGCCATGTTTTTTTTTCATTTGTTCACAATGGAAAATTCGACAGATTGCTAGATCGACCGTATATATAATTTTTCTTTACATATCTATTTTGCGTATTGCAGCTCATTGTTTACGAACATTCGATCGTAATTATTTGTCGTGTGAGATCGACTATGTCATATGAAATACAAGGAAAATTTATATAACTCGGAATATTGGACTACTTGGTATAGAAAATCTTCATGAAGATTCGATCGAGCTCTTCATTTTAAAGATTTACGTTATTTAAGATTATACGAGGTATATGGCGCCCTCGCATTGTTAATTCGACAGTGTTGTCGAAACGAGTCCAAATCATGATTAATCATTGGTGAATTTTTAAAAATCGTCTTTTGCTCACGTGTAAATGGACGTAATTATTACGTATCCGCCATTGACATTAAAATTCGATCGAGCTCTTAATTTTGAAGATTCGTGTTATTTAAAATTACATGAGGTATGTGGCGCCCTCGCATTGTTAATTCGACAGTGTGTTGTCGGAACAAATCCAAATCATGATTAATCATTGGTGAATTTTTAATCATGGTAAATATGCACGACGATAAATATTTATCAAGACGATAAGTATTTATTTATCGTCTTGATCTTCGCGCCCTTTGCGCACCACGACCACGTCCATAGCCACGACCGCGCGGTGATTTAGACTGCGGTGTATTGACGACCGGCGCAGGCGATTTTCCTTGGGGCGTGATGACAACCGAAGTCTTCTCAACATTTTGTACGATCTCCGGTGTCGCTGGTTCCACTTTTTTTTCCGGTTCAGATTGTTGAATTTCCGGTTCTTGAATATCATCCTTTTCCTCAACATCGTCATCGATCAAATTACCGATTTCCGGATCATTGTCATTATCGATATCGGCCCACATTTTTTCAACCGGTGTTCCCTTCTCGGGGCTCTCGATGACGCTATTTTCCGAAGTCTGCGTCGCGATTTTGTCGTTACTCGGAGCCTCTTCCTCGGATTCCGCGTCAGCCTCGAGCGGATCATACTTATCGTCACCGTCGACCTTTTTCGAGGGGATCGAATCGTCGTTAGCAACTTCGTCCAATGTTGTCAGATCCTCTTTCATCAAAACCTCCTCGTCCATGGAATGATCGACCTTGCGACGTTTCCAATCGCCCTCGTAGTCATCGTCCTCGTCCTCCTCTTTCAAATCGTTTTTTATGTTCGGCTGAAATGAAAAAAACATCTCATTAAAATAGATTTATCAAATTTTACGAGCTATAGAAACAAATGTTGACCGTAAAGTATTTACCGTTTCCTCTGATGCTGGCTTAGCCGGAGCTTCGGTCGTTGTTGCTGTTAGGGCTTTGAATTCTTGAACAAAGTTCCTGTAATGCGTGACACTACGAAGATGAGCAGCCATGTCAGCTTCGTTGAGCATAAAACGGCGACACTTTTCGCAGTGCCAGCCCTGAACTTCCTTTATCATTGATTTACCTGAATTTGATAAAATACAAATTATTTATCTATACGTATTTATTTCAATGCCATGATAAGCGTCTCATCGCCAAGTAGTAATTATCTGATTTACACACCAACGGATATTTGATTTTGACGACAATGCTTGAGCGACGGAACTCTGTAATTCGTGACTGTCATATCCTCAGTAAAATCAGTTATATACTCAGTATTTTCCGGCAATTCTTCCTCTTTGTCAGTCGACTTTGTCTCCGGACCACCATCTTTCTCTTCGTCCTCTGCTGTTCGCACCTCGGACTCACCTTTCGCCAGTTTGTCTGAAATAATTAATGGTTTTTGTTTTTTTTTTGGTTCGATCTATGTTCCTCGTTAAACCAGTGATGAACATCAGCTTCACAGTTGAAATAGAAACAACGGTAATTTCGTGACTTTGAATTATACCTTTTTTCTTATTTTTTCGTTGTTCCTCGCTCTGAGCGTCACTCTTCATGTGAATGGGTGTGAGACAATGCTCGTCGTACTCGATTCGCGATGGAAATTCTTTCACGCACGGAAAACAACGGGGATGAAGGAAAGTCTTGAGCTGCTGATGCTTGTCGCTCTTTCTGTGACTCGACAGAGTACCGAAGAAGTTGAGATCGCACATTGTGCAGTATTCACGCACGTTTAGATCAACCGATACCTGCCGATGTATTTTCACATTTTTGTGATGTTTTTTATTTGTTGTCGTCAAGTGACATATAGTGCTACCCAAGAGATAAGGGATGTTGTATCCCAGTGAAACACTGGTTGAGAGAATTTCGTAATGTGATTTATATTCTCGTTTGAAAAGTCGAGGAATATGCTACGAAAATGTTCTCATACCCAATGTTAATTAGGTGCAATTGAACACGGGTAAAAAAAGGTTTTATACATTGGAGAGGAAAAGATTACTGCAGGTACAACGAAAAGTAAAAAATAATATAATTAAAGTATAAATTATTGACACTTTTTCTCTGATTATTCATTCACTAATGTATTCATTCTATAACCCGATTGGAGTACCAAGGGTAAAAATGCTTTTTAGTAGTTCCAGAGACTCTTTTGGTTTAGGGAAAAAAATTGAACAATCGTTGTCTTTTTGTTTAAAACGCACACACACACGCGCGCGCGCGCGCGTACACACACACAAAATCTTACCTTTTTACCCCGACGTTTAGAATTCGTCAGACTGAGCTCGCGTTGCTCCTCGGCAACTCTGAGCTCGTGTCTCATGAGATCCACTTTGAGCTTGTACGATTCGTCCAATTTTTCCATCATAAGTTGATGAGCACGTCCGCGCAAATGATTTTCAAAGGACTGAGAACATCACGGAGAGTTTTATTCAGTCAAAAAATTTACGACATATCGTCAAAGATGTATAAAGTAAAAAATTTCAAATATATTTGAAAAGTTGCCATTCCAAATTTGTTGTTAGTATTACCAAATTAAAGAAATATAAATTCATTGTCAAATCTATGGTAATTAAAAACGAACAATTTGGATAATAATTCTAGTTTTCAAATGTAATTGAAATACTCGATTTCGGATCATCAAGGTATATCATATCAATTTTGGCATTTGCTTAAAATTAAACTTACAAATCCGTCCCACATGTGCTTGTTGCAAACGTGACAGAACATGTGATTCATGGGTACAGCGGCATAACGGCTCTCGGCGTGTCTCGTAGCTGATTTTTTTCCGCCACCTTGACCATCCTCGGCTTTTTTATCGGGAGTTGATGGCTTTTCGGTACTCTCGGTAGTGGACTCCTTCGTTTTATCTTCCGTCTCGGTAGCCTCCAACTGATTAACTTCGCCCTCTTTCTTTTCGTCCTTCCAGTCGCGTTTCTTCTCCTCACTTCCCTCGCTCTCGTCGCTAAGTAAACAATTTTTGTTTTTTTCGTTGAAACAATTCAATTGATTTCATTGATCAATGACACTATTGTCATACGGCAAAATTTCGAATGCATCACTCGATGATATCCTAACGCGTTCGTCGAGTTTCTCACTGAGTCAAAATAAACCCGAGGACGTTGATGACGAAGACATTTTTTTTCTTCTACCTGTGTTCGTACACATTTGGCGGGGATGGCGGGGCGGGGGGAAATAGAGGAATCAAAAGATCGCTCATGATCGATCTTTCCGGATTGAAAATCTAACGCGACAGAGACTCGGCTACTAAGTGATGAACGTTGCGAACTTTGTGAAACGTTCGTTGAGTCGGCAATGGAGAGAAATTCGAGAGTAGCAAATATGCGAGTAAATTTGTTTTTGACGATCGTTCGATACGAACGAATATCCATTTATGTGGGATTTACGCGAAGAGGCGTATGTTAAATTTCATTTCAATAAATAAACAATCAAACGAGGATAATTCATACATCAAGGTACACGAAAAAAATTTGTGTTCTCTGTAACTCGTTGAAGCCCAATTGGTTGTCTCGTGTTTAACGATGACGAAATTGGAACGAGGTTTTATATTGTTTTATTTTATGTTCTCATGGTCGAACAAGAGGAATTCACAGAGATAATAAAAAGACAGACTGCCATTCCGTTTCGTGATAAGGATCGACATATAATATCGATTCGCTTACGAACGAGATAGCAGAACGAGTCTTACTTGAAACTTGGAAGAAATATTTTCAATTTGTTCTTTTCTGTTATCAATCTTTTTTCTTTCGCGTATATGCGGAATGCGCCAGGCGAGAGCTTACCTTTTCCCGACGTGTGTTTCAGCCTTCTCTTTATCAGAGGTCTTAACTTCCTGCTGTTCCTTTTTGGCGGTCTGATTTTGTTTAGAGGCAGGATTTGGTTTAGAAGTTTTATCGTTGCGATGCTGATTTTGGTTTCCATTCCTACGCTGGTTGGCGGACTGGGGCGCACGAGATTGTTGTGCGGATTGGCCACGTCGCCCGGCGACGCCGTCACGGGCTCGATTGCCCATCTATTCATGTAGGTCAAAATTTACGACCAATTCCTCATGAAAAATTTGCAATACTTGTTTCCTTTTTTAAAAATTGTCTTTCTTTTTTTTTTTTACTGTGCTTTGTCATTACGGATCGAAGGAGATCCTGCCAATCACAGTTAAAATATCATCATTGGGAATGGATAAGCATATTGTCACTCGATTGTTTTGTTTCTTGCTGCAAATACATTTTCAGCCCCGAATCCGTAGATTCGCGTTAGTGTGGGCTTTTTCGAGAGGGTCGGGGGCGGTGGCGAGGAAGAAGGAAACGAGCTCCAGCGAACCACTCAAGGAAGGTATGCTGAAGCGACGTGAATTGAACGTCGATTAGATATAGAAAAATCATTTTTGTATTTTTTTTGTTTGTTGCTTTTGTTATCGTGACCATCAGCGCGCGTTGAGACGCACGTGTCACGATATTAATCTGCTTCTTTGGCCTGATTTGCGAAGTAGCTTTCGCACTTGGATGAAAATCGAATTACCGTACGAGAACGACGGAACAAACGACAGAAGTTTCGTCTGAAATCGATCCTGTTCTAAAACTTTTAGAACGAGTAAAAAGACTCGAGATTCTTGTTACGAGAAATATTTTCTTTTTTTCTTATCGTCATTTCATTTTTTTTTTCTTTTTCGCTAAGCTCATGCTTAGTGGGAAACGCTAAACATCAGTGAAAACTAATATTTGCTGCGGTATGTTGAAAAAAAAAAGTTGCGACCCATAATTCGAAAATCCTCTGTGAAAAGAGTCTTGAATAAATGTTCGTACCTTATTGTAAGGCTGGGGACGTTGATTCTTCAATGGATGTCTCATAGGTCGGTCGTTGAAACGTCCGGGTCCAAAGTTCTGTTGACCACCAAAATTGGGTCCTGGACCATTGAGAGTGTTGCCAAGGCTCAGCAACGAAGGTACCTTTTTTGAGAGCAACATCTTTTTTGCCATTACCAAAACGGTGAAGTAGCGAGAATCATTTGGTGGTATCATCGAAATCGACTGTTTACCTGTGGTTGTACTTCTTGCTGGGTACGCAAAAGATTGCTCAGAAGATTGCTCGCAATGACGAGTTGAGCCTGAGGCGAGCTCAGCGATAGATTGTTGTTTGGAGTAGGAAGTAATCCACGTCCGGGCATCATTCCGCTCTCCCAAGGATTAACACCGCCGCCACCACCCCCGCCGGATGAGCCTCCGAGACTACCGCCCATTACACCACCGCCGATGCTGTTGCGCCCCGACAGATTTCCTCCACCACCTCCGCTGCTCCGATTGAAATTATTTCTCCCGAAGGAATTTCTCTTGGCTCCGCGATTGAACGACATAGTTCCTGAAAAGTGTGTAACATCGAAGGTCGGTAAAAAAAAAAAACTATAATCCTCTTTACAAAATTTTCCAATCAATTGTTATTTCGAATATTTTTTAAAATTTATTATTTGTTTGTGTCGCAGCAATGATATACAATTATAAAAAAATTACTTTTGCAATAATGCAGCAACTGAAAATTTGGATTATCAACACGAAATTTATTTTAGATTTCCCTTTAACAAGACACGAATACACCTTATTAGTAAATCAAGACATAAATCTAATTTGATATTCGTTAAATTATATTTTTTACGACGTGATAACGAGGGAAGAGTCAAAAATAGGAACGCCCTTAATTTCCCCGAAATGGCGTGTGACGCTCGTTCACCGCGACATGGTGCCGGTTCGTGAATAACAATTTTTTTTCTTTTTTATCCCTAAATGTATAAAGCTGCCATTAGCCAAACCTTCGAATCTACTATGACTTACTTGGATCTTTTGTTTTTCGTATTTCTTTTCTCGCGATTCGTGTTCTCAAGTGTTATATTACGATACCGGATTATTTGCAACAGTCGTATCGAAATAATTAAGATAATCAGGCGTCGCAACCGTGCTTGCTTCCGTTCGATATACATGCATGGAGGGTAATAATGGAGAGTTCTCGTGACGAAAATTTTTGACATACCTTGGACTATGTCTTACGGTCGTTGCTCTCCGGCTTTCGGAGGATCTCTTTGGAATTGGAAATTATAGATAAAAGCACTTGGAACTCACAGCGCAATTAACTTACTATATATCAATTATTGAAGTTTACTCCAAGTGCAAAAACGCGATGAGCTTGGCGGCACAGAAGACAGGGCGAAAAGCAGAAAGGTCAGAGCAGTGCAGAGAGAACCCACGCAATGACCATTAATGACGCTGAGGGGGTACGCCACGCGAAGATACGAACGACGGTCGATAAATAACGGTTGTACAGTGTCCGCTTGGGAGCAGCACTTACCGGTGGCTTTTTTCTTTCTTTCAAAACGAAACTAAATAAATTTGATACTTTAATATTATTTAAGCATGTGCTGTGTGGAAATAGAGAAGAATATGACAATGGTTTATTTTGGAAATACGTATATTATGGTAGAAAAGAGATGAATATGAGATAATAGGGTTAGAAAAGATTCCCGTTATAGTACGTTCGTTTCAATTGCCGTACAGAATTATAAGTATCTTTTTATAAAAGGATTTTATGTAAAGGAATTAAGCATTCTATCCACGAATTTCTTTATCGTACATAGGAAAGGCTTAGAGCTCAAAGCTTCATCATTATATTTAATAAACAATTTAAAAAAATGTAGAAGCGCGACCACGCGCGCCTCTGCCGCTAAGTTCCGTCAGTTGGGAATGCTGTGAAGTGAGCATATAATTAAAGATCGTATGCGACCGCTCCTCACTAGAGATCAGGCTCCTTTTAGCCCAGGGCCTGGATTCCGTACTCGTCTACCGACAACTATCGGTGTCGTTCGCGAGCGATAGCCTATGGGAGTCGCACCTTTCCGCTGGAATCTTCCTTGCAATTGGCTGTCGCTCGCTACGACACCGATCATTGTCGGTTGACGAGTACGGAATCCAGGCCCAGGGGCTGAATTCCGTACTTGTCTACCGACAACTATCGGTGTCGTTAGCGAGCGATAGCCTATCAGAGTCGCGCCTTTCCGCTGAAATCTTCCTTGCAATTGGCTGGCGCTCGCTAACGACACCGATAGTTGTCGGTAGACAAGTACGGAATTCAGCCCCAGGGCCTGGATTCCGTACTCCTCTACCGACAACTAACTATTATTATATTACGGGACAATGTCATTTGCTAAAAGTACGCATCAAGTCTCACTTTCCCTCACCGACGATGCGACGATAGACAACTATAATTGCAAAGTACTTACGAAGTAAACTATAATTGCTCAAAACTTGAATTTCATTCTAGCGCGTATATTATAATGATTAAAATAACGTTACCAGTAAACCTCCGAGTGGTTTTGTTTTGGTAAAAATAATATTAATATTACGGGACAATTTATCTGTATCATTTTGGTAATGACAATCCCCGCTGCGGTGCCTCATCGCATGTAACACACGAAGCTCAGCTGATTATTTATATGTTGAAGCGAGTGCGCTAATTGATTTTTTCATAATTGAATGAACCACGAATTAAACATTTCATCTCCGTGTTTTTAATCCAAAAAATAAAAATTCGTAAATACAGGACGATTGTTTAATTGTAAAGAATCAACTACGAACTCAGTCCAATAGAAAAATAATAAGTTGACAGTTCCATGCGTCACCGTGTGACACGTTCTCCGTCTTGCTCTCTCTCTCAACTCGTGCCATATGGTATGCTGCGCACAATTCACCGCAGATTCGTGCCTCCGCGGTCGCACAGGAAGGAGCGAGATCTAACAGAACAAAAAAAAAATGGAGGAGAGAAAGCGTGGATATTGTACCCTCCATTGATAATGCAAAAATCTGTGACATCACGAGAAAAAACTATACATCTCGTTGGTCGGGACATCATCACACACACGCACACACCACACTATCGTCCAAGCAGTAGTCAGCGGACTTGCCAAAGTGGTGGTCCATGGTAGTCGTCGATCGCATTTTGGCATTTCTCGTGTTACTACTCAATTTACACTCTCCGTTAATCCATATTAACAATAATTAGAGAATCGTGATTAACAAAAAAAAAACGAAAATTTAAGTCTATAAAATGGCAAGTCCTCGGACCCGTCGAGTCTTGGGCGAGCTGAAACCTCGGGACGAGAACAACGTAAGATTATTATTATGTCTACGTGTATATAAACTCGTTTGAAACACGTATGGTAAACCATAAAAACGTTTTTCTAGTTATTCTAACAATTGTACCTTCTTTTTCTCTCAACGTTCTCGTCAATATCGTAGAAATGTTTCGAGTGTGGAAATCACAATCCCCAATGGGTATCCGTTACATATGGTATATGGATTTGCCTCGAGTGTTCCGGCAAGCACAGAGGCCTCGGTGTACATCTGTCTTTTGTACGCTCTGTATCCATGGACAAGTGGAAAGATCTAGAGCTTGAAAAGATGAAAGTCGGTGGAAATCGTAATGCCAGGGAATTCCTTGATTCTCAGGAAGATTGGGACGATTCCATGCCAATATCCCAAAAGTATAACACCAAAGCCGCCGCTCTTTACAGAGACAAGGTGAATTGAAATTTTTATAATAATTCTTTATACCCTCTTCTCTCACGGTGTTTTGGTAAAATATTTGTACCGAATTCAATGATAGTTTTAGGACATTATGACAATATACAATAGAATTTTGTTTCCTACATGTTCCTGATTATGTTCGATGCTTTTCAAATTCAGATTAAAAAAAATGTATTTTTTCATAAGGAATCAGAATTACTTTTCTTTCTTACATTTGTTTTTACCTTTTTTGTCATGTAGTTTTGTCAAAACATATCCTTCTTGTTTTGTAACAGGATTTAAGCATGTTCTTATTAATAATAAGCTATGTTAATCAGTTTTGTTGAATAATAAATAATGTTTGAACAATGGGATAAATAATTAGTCCCATTTCAAAATAACAAGTGTCGTCAAAAGATTGAGTTAACGAGCAGGAAAGAAGTAAAAATGAAAATTTCTGGAGCTTCTTTTCCCAAGAATCGCTCGTGTGGGATTTTTTTTTGGTTTTTCTTTTGACAATTAAAAAAATTTTAACAGATTGCGACATTGGCGAAAGGGGAATCATGGACACCGAGTAATTCGAACGCAAAAAGTTTTCCAAGCCCTTCGTACACAGAGGACAGACAGGATTATGGCGGTTCTTATCAGGGTGATCAAAATTCTTATCAGAACATCAATTCTCCGGGTTTCAAGAGTCAGACAGAGACTTTTTTCGCCAGAAAACAGAACGAAAATGCTAACAGACCCGAGTGAGTATCTCTCTACACTCCAAGTAGAATTGATGCAAATAGTCATTTTCTTATTTCACTTAAAAAAAATCAAATTTAGATATTTACAATCTACTGACTTTAAAAAAAATCATTTAACGATATTGAGGCTCCGTTACCAGGAAATTCTGAAATGATCAGCACAATTTTGGAGTTATTTTTATTTCAAATATTTCTCGTCATTATGTTTTGTAATTTCAAAAAAGTATCCTCGTCATTGTTTCTTTCTTAGATATCTTCCTCCTAACCAAGGTGGACGATACGGGGGTTTTGGCTACCAAATGGATGCGCCACCTAAGAGCTCTTCCCAGGAATTCTTTGATACAGCTGTCTCCTCTTTAGCGAGTGTAAGAGACCTGTCCTTTTGCCTTTAATTTTTATGCAACATTTTTACCAACGTTTTTGGCCCGTTCACTCTCCAGAAGTTCGACAAAAAAAGAATATTAAAGCCGAAAAAAATGCACAATATTTGGTACAAAATTAGCTTTACAAATGTTTTGTTAATAATCTTTAGGGATTATTATTATTCTCAGTATCTGCAAACGTGATTTTTAGGGATGGTCCATGTTCTCGTCGTCGGCGTCGAAAATCGCTAGTAAAGCAACCGAGAACGCTATAAAGATTGGCGGAATAGCTTCGCAAAAGGTAAGATTAGCAGTCACGATTAATGGCAAAAAAAAATTACATCGAGGGCCTTCCACGAATTTATTCATTGAAAATTTTGGTTGTAATTCCTTCATAGATTTACATTTTGGTTTTTTTTTCATTAAGTTTTTTTTGTTCTATTACTTTTGATTTTATTAGGTACGAGACGGCACTCTTCTAGAAGACGTTGGAGCTCAGGTCAATAGCTTAGCATCTAAGGTAGACATTGCCAATTAGAAAGTTATTTATAATTATTCTTTACTGACCCAAATTTCCACGTGAACCTGTCGAGATATCGATTCCAACGTTTTCTTCACCCTCCTTCCGTGGCTTTGAGGAATTACGTTCATTACCTCCATGTCACGTCAGTTTCAAATTAATTGAAAAAACTATTAAGGGGCAATGTTCAAATCTCATTTACAGTCTCCTCTTGTTCTCTTCAGCTCGATAAGTCTGTAACTTAGTTAAAGTAGAACGTTTTTAAGATTTTTTTTCCGTTCAATCATGAATTTTTTAACAATCCAAATCCCTTTCCTCCAATTTTCGTTACATGTAGTAACAAACATAATTTATAATTACTTCATTTATGTAGGTAGTCTAATCGATGGCTTTTTTCATTGCGAAATCACCGCTCCACTTCCTTAATCTCGAAAATTTTCCGTACTTCCGGTTGATCGTGACGTTGAAAAAAATAACAACGTAAACTATGTTTAGGTCGGTGATCTTGGTAGACGAGGCTGGGGCGATATAGGAGGTACTAATACGTCTGTCCAGAGTCAGTACGACACCAATGATCATTATCAAAATTCGTCCAACGCTTATCAGAACAATAGTTCGCGAAATTCTTATTCCAATGAAAAATCATCACTTGTTACTGGCGCGAATGTAAAGTAAGTAATCCATGTTCCAAAACAATCGGGTTTCGTTTTACTGAACATGTTTCGGTTTTTTTAAAATTATTACTCTTACCTGAAAATTAAATTACAGAGGCAGTGCTTCGAGTAGCAGTTCGTCGATTCACGACTGGGACTGGGGAAACAATTCTAAACAATCTAATGCGGAAAGTCCGACGGAAGTCAAGTCCGTAACGAGAAAGACGAAAGACAAGAGAGTGAAGGAGGGCTCGCTGATTGATTTTGAGGTAAAAAACGAGGCAACAGCGTGGAATTCCAAGCTCGAGGACGACGCATGGGAGATATTGAAGGATTAACTGTAATTAGAAAGAATAAATGTGCAATTTGTTCAGCCTCGTTTTTAACGCAAGGACCAACGATTCTATCGAACACGGAGATGGCCAAGATGAATATTCATTTTCAGAGAATAATTATTCTAAATGATTCAATGTTCGATAAAACGAAACTCAACATTTCCTTCTTCACAATAATTATTTATAACGATTCTATGAAAATGAAAAGTTTTTCATTGGAATGAAACACTTATCGAAAAATATCGCCTTTCCGTAACAAACGAGGTTGTTACTGTAATGGATTTTTTTTGCACTTCCGGGATTGCCGATTTCAAAAACGTGTGAATCTCGAAGTGGCTTATTATTATTATCATGATTATTGAGTCAATTGATTTTTATCCGATTACGTTATGCATAATCAAAGTCGTAGTGGAGTTGAACGAAGAAAACCAACTTTTTCGGGCATGAGAGAAAAAAAAATGACGAAGGAAAAAACGATATTGGTACCGTATGTACATCATGTTTTAACGCACAGTATATTCGATCATGTTGCGATTTCACGATATTAACGACGAATTATAGGTAGATGAAGGAAATAAATAAAATTGATTGAAGAGAGGAATTTGAGTATGAATATCGATGTCTCTGCCACGATGTTAGAAGCATCTTTATTTATTTTATTTTTTTCACTTATGGAGAAATCCACCATTCAAACAACAATTCAATATATATAACTTTTTTCGTCCATATGCTATATATAATATGGGTATGTGGACATGTTGAACGAAACAAAATGTATAAGAGAAATCTTCGAAAACTCGTTATATAATTATATCAAATAGCCAAATTGTTTTTCTGTTTATAGAAAAATTACGAGAAATACTGATTTGCCATTAGATAGAGCGAGAATAAAGCACGGATATTACAAACGTACACAACATAAAATGACGACGAACACGAAAGATCTATTACGAATAAAAGGCATATCTATATTTGTTCATAAAAGCTGTATTTTAAAAAATGTCTTTTTTTTCATCAATCTCCTAGTCTTGATCAGGTACGATAATTTTTCTCGACTCCAGCTTACTCATCGGTGGATAACACTTTAAGGCGTGCTTTTTTCTTTCGAGCATTCCCAGATAAGCAACAATATGGTCTTCTTCCGCTGGCCAAACTTCTCGATGTACTTCGGCCATAAGCTCTTCCAATTTCGCAGCGGTCTGTTCCGAAAGATCTATCCCCGGATAACCAAGAGTCACACGATAGAGATGATCATAAGCGGCGCTAAGAATGCACAACGATGAAACAATTATTTATTTTACAATACGTATTTTAAAGTGTTTTTCGTGCGAATAGTGTGCGTCCTTGGTTAGAAAAGCGTAACATTTCTTATTTACGAAATTCCCTTATAAATCTACGTGTTTATTCACCGAAAATCGAAACCGTTGCTTTCCTCCGGTGACGGATGATTCTCAAACATACTTATGAACTTCAATGCCTGAGGAATCGGTAATCTCTTGTCCTTAAACATTACCGAATCGAGCCACGTTTCAAGAGTCGTACATTCGTTTGGATTCTCTGATCTCGATTTTTGCATTATCTTGTTAATAATCAATCTTACAGCAGACGGAGTTCTGTTTCCCAACATTGCGGATATATTCGCGATATCCTTGTGCCCATATTTTCGTAGTGCATTCAAAAGATTTCTTTTGTCCTCCACAGTCCATTGTTTATTAATGGCTCCTGACGAGCCCGGTTCGTTTTGTGTTTTCTGTTTACGCGCACGTTTACCCATCGAATTATTGTTTTCTTTTCTATAGACCTAAGCGATTAATGATTAATGACAATGATAGGAAAAGGCAAACAACAAGCTTGGTATAAAACGTTTACGAGTGTCGTACGACTACAAAAACAATAACTCCGTCCGAACGCGATAATGTGACAGGCAACAACAATAACAACTGGGTAGCAGCATGACCAGGGGGTGGAAACTCCCATGTTAAACAGCGCAGCCACTGTTTGTAGCGCTACCTATGCACGTTCCTTGGAGTCGGAACTAAAAAGATATACATCCAGCCGTGGCGCGCTATTTGAATGAAGAGTGAGCATGAAAATAAATAGTCGGTCGGTATAGTAGATCAGAGACGAATATTTCAAGAAATGAAAAAAAAAAAAACTTATTCCAATGATTTATTTTCAAATCATTTATATATGTATACATACAAATATATATGTATTTATTTACATTCATTTATATTAAGTGGATAAAATGTGGTTTGTATTATAGAATTTGATGTTGATTATCGAAGCTACCTTCTCCTCCTCGGGTCGCAACAAATCGGACCAAAACATACCGCCAAATTCCCTACGTTCATCATTCTTGTTGCACTCGTTCGTGATGCTGAAAGGAATTTATTCGTTAATTATTAATTTTTAATTAAATAAGTTTTGTTCGTTGAAACATTGTATAATGCTTAAGCTTTGGAAAAATAACTACGTAATTAAAAATTAATTGGCAGATAACAGACGTACCCTTATCTTCGAGAGCAATGAGACATCTAGAAACAAATGAAGAACCAATTTCATCAAGAATAGTCCGATGTACCTTGCCGAGCGTAAGTCTGAAAAGAAATTAAATTTTTCTGTTGTAACAAGATTCCCAATCCTAGCCACGTGGTCAATGTTACGATACTACAATTTCACATAAATGGATGTTCGAATTAAAACTATCGATGTAAATCGCTTCATAAATAAATACTGACATAGTGGCTCAAGATTCATTAATTCGGGTATTCACAAAAAATTTTACGACTCTATGAACAAGATTTTTACAATGTTTATTGAGTATATTTTACCTTTTTCATTTTCAATTGCAATTCCGTCATGTACAGCTTGAAGTCTTTGGCAACTTGATGACTCTGATGATAGAACGTTAACCAGCCAAACATAAATCCCAATAGCTGAAATATCAAAGTGGATTTCGCTTAAAAAGAAAACGATAAATTACTGAATTGTAACTTAATAGAGAAAATCTTTGGGAATTTTCAAACGGAAGATTTTCAATGGAAATAATTTCATCGAGACACGCGACGACGGTTAGAAGATCGCGCCAAGTCATTTTCACGACACGCACACACCTCGAGGAAATTACAATAATCATAAAAAACGAAATATTTAACAATTTTTAAATATTCGATTATATTTTAACAAAACGACGACAGCTGCGAGTGTATCCTTGAATCACGCGCAGCACTGGCGCTACTGTTACGACTAAATAAGTCGGTAAAACGGGTAAAAGCTTGCCGGATGTTCTAGTTCTACTTTTCGCTCCTACCATGTAAGGCGCGCTAGTTGTGCGTCGATAGTGGCGCACTCTGGGCACGTTACTTCTCACGTGAACTAATAATAGAACCGTGGTTTTTGTATGCAAGTGAACACCCCCTAAGCCTGACAGCTTGGCATTGGCCCCCACTCCTGGCAGTTAGCCCTGGCTAGCCCATAGCTGGCGGTACTCTGACTGTTGCTCATGCGCCGAGCTCATCGTTACCCCCCCGCCCCATTGTCGAGCCGCCGCATCTAGCCGCTGAGTGCGCGAAGGAAGGAGTAGGGAGATCACAAGATGGCGGAACGGCGGCAAGGACGAACCTGCTGTGTCGCAGCGGGAACAGGAACGCTTTGTTGCATCCACAAGACTTTCGAAGAAGAGAAGTGTCGTTTGATTGAACCCAGTTAAGGGTAAATACCACCCAACTTTTCCTTTATCATGATAATCCTGAAATATCCGATATCCGATCTTTTTCGAAACAACGATTTTTTGGCTGCGTCGCGGGGCGAGAAGAGTGATTTACAAATATAAAGGGATACCTGTTGATTACAAGAGTATGTAGATTATGTCGTACAGAGTGTATTTGGAAGAATTGAAGTAATATTGCGAGTAATTCGAACTGGAAGGGCTAAAATTATGTTTATTCGTTTTTATGAGTCCGGTATATATTACGATGATACAATACGTGGTTATTGAGTTCTGTGATTAGGCATTCAATAATTGTTCGCCAAATATTATTTGTCAGGAGTAATTAACTACCGACGAACGGTAAGTCGGGGAAAATTTTTTGAAACTTCATGAATTGTCCGTTAGTATCGCTAGTGCTTCCCCGAATGCATACTGCGCCGCTGCGTCGCAATTTTCTCAAAGCTCAAGATGGCTGACTGACCCCGAGGAAGGACGCTCCGTCGGAGAATGCGTTTGCTCAGCTGTTTGACCAAAAACCCACGTTACGAAGTTTCATTTGATTGAACCCGGTTTAGAGTAAATATCGCAAAACTTTTTCTGTACCACACCAATCATTGAATATCCGGTACGAATCTTGGGCGGCAAGTGACGCGCGATAACAACAAGCGTGAGAGAGAGAGAGATCCGAAATATTTCACTCACTGCGATTGAGCTCGCGCGTCATTTGTCGAAGGCGGCTTTGCTTCAGCGGCCTTGTCAAAATAAAAACAAAGGGGGAATGATGCCTGGTTGGAAAAATATATAGATTTACGTCGTAAAGAATATATTCAGGAGAAAATAAATGATTTCGCAAGTAATTTTACAACATGATCAAAATTATATTTATTGATTTTCTTATCGATCTTCAATCAAGTTTCGTCTGTCGCTAGTGGGGAAAAAAAAGAGAAAAAAAAAATTTAATTACCTACCATCGGTAAGTCGCGGAAATTTTTTTGAAGCTTCTCGAATCGTCCGGTGATCGTTTTTGTCGCTAATGACGAATCGTGCATCGCCCCCCGCGATATCGCCTCGGCGTCACCGTCGTCAATGTTATACATGCAGTTGTCTGCCAGCACAAACATGTCGTGCGAAAAACGATCCCGAGAATAATTTCGTTAAATACCCGTCGCGGATTTTTATTTCTTTTTCATTCCACGTGTCACTGGCATATCATATTATTGAACGAGGAGAAAATAAGAAAGCGTTAGTGTCCTCTGGATCCCCTCGACATACATAAACCCTGGCCAACTTTCCCGTTCGGTAAGAATCCCTACACCTTTTCCGCGTCTCTTGCGCACCCGTGTGTATCATTAATAACAACGACGCGCGGCCAAATTTGACGTGGCGTTGAGAAAAATACGACGATTTGACGGGGAGGGAAAAATAAAAAATTAACGTTTTGTTCTTTGAGAATCTGTACATTTTTTGCGTGATCGTTTCCGCAAGCTCGATTCTCTCGCCGACATTCGAGTTTGCCTGAACTTTAATGGGGGAAAGAAAAAATATATATAAAGACGTCGTGACGCTTATCGTCTCGCGAAACGACAAAGGCCGGCCGAATCGCGTTTCGCCATAGATGTATATATACATACACGTTTGTCAAAAACGATTGAAATATATGAAAAACCTCGTTTCTGGCATCCGATCGATAAAATCGAGGTTGAAATTGATATAATTGATGAAATCGCGATTGTGACTATTGAAATAGCCAAAGTCCGATGCACAGACGATTAAAATTGACAAAATCGTGGTTCAGATTAATGAAATTGATAAAACCAAGGTTAATACGTTGAAATATGAGAAAAAGTACTTTGAGCTTTGAAAAAAAAATCTGAAAAAAAACTGGCTTTACCGGAGAAAAGCACGCGTCGTTTCGTGGTCACACGATGATCCACAAGTGGTTGCTCACTCACGCGTGCAGTGCGCGTTTTGACGAGACGCCGCTGGTCTCCCAACACATCCGTTCAATGAAACTCTCGTTTCATTCTATAAATAATCACACAAGGAGAAACCACAATTTAAAAATACACCACAATACAAAAATTTGTCCATCGTAGAACTCCGATTTTTAAAAATACTTAATATCGAAACACATTTTGAAAAAAACATTGATTAAACATTAGGATTCTTTCAGTTGTATGAAATTCCATTTATTTTCTATTAATTAAGGGTGCGTTAACACATTACATTAAATGCGAGAAAAAAAAATTTACTCTTCTCAAATCTATTATAATTTTGATTTTTTTCCTTTTTTTTTTTCATGTTGCAGAAAATCCTGCACTCTTTTTGCCTGCTCCTTTGTCACACGTTATACCATCACCTTTTTTTTTGGTAAGTCCCCAATAAATTATGCATGAAAAAAAAGAAACGAAGGATAAAACTTCATTTTTATATATAACCACGTTGCGCCATATACATGTGTCTATTTATAAATTTGCTTGCGCATAATCCTCTTCTCGATTCGCGAGCCTCGAACTATCGCCATTACGCGCAAGTGCATGCGAGCAAGGTTTTTTTTTTTTCATTTAAAAACGAGTTAAAAAAAGTTTGCATCTCAAGTTCGTCAACTCGCCCGAGAGATGACGCCGGCTAGCACTTTTTTACCAATCCATGACTGTTTTACCGTCGCGACTTTACGATTCGCCTCGACTGTTGTTTCAAATGGAAAAAAAAAACGGAAAAATTCCGAATAATAAAATCTCGAAACTCTTTAAGGTAGTAGTCTGGTAACTTAAGCCGATTTTCATGTCTTTTTTGGAGGGCGTTTTTTTGTAGGAAAATAAAAGTGAATCGTTTTGGATATTTAGGATGTTTTTATTTACATATTAAAGATACAAAAAAAAATTTTTTTGTAAAAATTTAACAGTTTATTATTATTATTATTATCGATCGAAGTTGGCACCTCGAAAAAAAAGCGCGTGGGTGGCCCCCGGTGATTTTGGCTCTTGATGTTATCTGAAATAAAAAATTCTTGATAACTCTTAATCTATAGACATGCCATTCTGGTCGGAACTACTGAAATTAAATTTCATGGATAAATAACAAAATGGAAAAAAACGTTTTTTTCCAAAGTCCGCCATTTTGTTATTTATCTATGAAATTTAACTTCAGTAGTTCCGACCAGAATGACATGTCTATAGATTAAGAATTATCAAGAATTTTTGAATTCAGATAACATCAAGAGCCAAAATCACCGGGGCCACCCACGCGCTTTTTTTTCGCGGTGCCAACTTCGATCAATAATAATAATAATAATAAACTATTAAATTTTTTCAAACTAATTTTTTTTTGTATCTTTAATGTGTAAATAAAAACATCCTAAATATCCAAAACGATTCATTTTTATTTTCTAACAAAAAAACGCCCTCCAAAAAAGACATGAAAATCGGCTTAAGTTATCAGACTACTACCTTAAGGCTATGTTTTTTAACTTTTCACTTCTTTTCTATTCTTTTTTCGTCTACGGATACGAATAACACGAGATCGGAGATTGGCGATACGGGAGTTGCTAACTTTTCTGGCAAGTGAGGGAAAAAATTTTCATAACTTGGCGATATGAATTTCGTATCGAATATTTGTTTCGTGGGGGGGGGGGGGGTGTCTAAAAATCCATTGGTCCATAGTCTCGCGTCACTCGAGTGTTTTACTAGCCTTAATTTCGTGTACTCTCGTAGCCAATATGTCCGGGCAGTAAATTCCGAAACTTTTTCGTGTTTCGCGTTCTCTCGTGGTTTCTCCCATGTTCGAGAAGCTTTTATTCTGTTTTGTTTTTCCCCCGTACAAACGGGACAGACGCCGAGCGGATTCGACGTACGCGCGGAGAGCTCGCCCAAGAGGCCAAGAGGACTCGGCGCGGGGACGGGGAAAAAAAAAACTCCGTGCCGAACCTCTCAGGATATTAATATTGTAAATAACGAAGGGGTTTGCTCCATTTGTAGCGAGGCACGTTAAATTATTATTTTTATTCCCCCCTTTTTTTTCCCTGCCTTACACCGTTCCGGAAACTTTTCTACTCCGGCGTCATAAATATCTGGGACAAAATATTAGACAGTTTTACCAACTGTATATATATATATATATATATACATATATGCGAAACGATTCTGAACGATCTAAATCAACGTTTTCTTAATTAAAAAGGTTGGTGTTGGCCAATTTTTTTATTCCTTCTCACGGAAAACTCGTAGCCACTCGCAGCAGCGAACACGATGAAACGAATAAAATATGTTAAAAGGTTTTCGCGGTAAATTTCGATGATAGCCTAGAAATTAAAGGAAAAAAAACAAAAACAAAACCTTTGTAAATATTTTCTAAAGAAAAAAACGAGCTTTACTTTCGCCCCCCCACCCCCCGGATTAATTATTGGATCGAATTACGAAAAATGGAAATTTCATTAATTGAACCCTTTCTTCGTGAACTAATCGATCCGAAATTATTGTTTTAAAAAAGATAATGCTAATGGAAAAAATATTCATGTGATACAATTAATACATAAATATTATTATTAATATTATTGTTGTATGATATAAACACACCGTAACTTGAAAGCCAGCTTTAAACTTCGACAGCGTCTCACCAGAGACATTGTCGAAGTTTAAGCGGGCTTTTCAGTAACTTCAAAGGGTTTGTCGTGTGTGGCAAAAAAAAAACCTTCGTTACTGCTGCTGGATGGATTTTACTCGCTACGTCATATCGTACCTTGGCTCGTGTACATTATTCATCGACATCGGTGAAAAGGGCGCTGTTCTACCGTGTATTACGCGTGCCCCGGGTTATTATGCCCTTTAAATGTTTAATGTGTTTGCTTGCCCCCTCCCCCACCCTTCTATCCCACGTCGAAGCAAGGCTCGACCGTTCGGTAAAGCTCACACACGTTTATACTTATATATATATATATATATATGAGCTTTATGTTTTACTAAGTAAATTACAATTTTTTTTTTTCATTTCTCATCGTTAATGTTGGCACAATCGATTCGTGCTCCATTGCCTCGCCTAGAGACTCGTTTTTATTTCTGCTTATTACGCCTTTTCGTATCTATATATTAGGGCGATTCTTTTTTTCGACTACTTTTTTTTCTCAGTCCCCACTTGAAATTTTGTTGGATATGTCGAAAAACAAATTCCTTGAAAAGTTACAGCCCTTAATATTAATTCTAAGTACTTTCCCTTAGCGTGAAAAGATTTTCCATCTAAAATACACGTAAATTGAATTTTTTTTTCTTTCAAAAGTCTATACCTCAGCTGCATTTTATGCTATTATATTGTTCTTGGTTTCGATTTACTCAGAATAAAACAATGTAGAAAAGTGCCTATTGCGGCGAAAGTGTAAATTGTACTGGTTAGTTGGTACGGGTCACTGAAGTTGATTTTTACCCAAAATTCTCGTTTTTTTGCTGTTATCTCCGGAACAATTAACTTTACGAAAAAAATGTTAACGAAAAATTTGTTGGAAATTTAATTTCCTACAAAAAAGGTCCTATCGACCCAATTGCTTAGATTAATATTTCTTGAGATATTGAACTTTAACTTATGAGTAGTATAACATTTTTATTTCATTTTTTCAAGAATAAACCGTAAACATTTTTTACTACTCATAAGTTAAAGTTCAATATCTCAAGAAATATTAATCTAAGCAATTGGGTCGATAGGAACTTTTTTGTAGGAAATTAAATTTCCAATCAATTTTCCATTTACATTTTTTTCGTAAAGTTAATTGTTTCGGAGATAACAGCAAAAAACGAGACTTTTGGGTAAAAATCAACTTCACTGACCCGTACCAACTCACCAGTACAATTTACACTTTCGCCGCAATAGGCACTTTTCTAGATTGTTTTATTCTGAGTAAATCGAAACCAAGAACAATATGATAGCATAAAATGCGGCTGAGTGATAGAATTTTGAAAAAAAAAAAAATTCGATTTACGTGTATTTTAGATGAACAATCTTTTCACGCTAAGGGAAAGTACTTAGAATTAATATTAAGGGCTGTAACTTTCAGGGAATTCGTTTTTCGACATATCCAACAAAATTTCAGGTGGGGACTCAGAAAAAAAAATAGTCGAAAAAAAAAAAATCGCCCTAGTATATATATACGTATACGAGCTGTGCCCCGCGGTTTCACGCGCTTTAAATTTCCGTCTCTCGATTCAACACGCGCCGCTGCAACTCCTTACAGTTATAGTATAAAGTTAAATGGCGCAAAGCCTTGCCGATTAAACGGGCTATCTAATGCAAAAAGAATTTTACAAATCGGATTAGTATTTCGTGAGATTAGCGCGTTCGAACAAACATACAAACTCTCCTGCTCGATTATAGTAGTAAGATATATACTAGCCGTGCCCCGCGCTTTCAGCCGCATTAAATTTGGATTATATATCTGTTTCATACGCATTATAAGTACATAACCAAGTACATCTCATATAAATACCATCCGGAAATCATGTCGAAAAATAAAAGAACCGTTCTCTGAAAAATAAACCGACGCCATCACCGTTCCTTAGGTTCATTGCATAAAGTTATATCGCGTAAAGCCTTCCCGATTAATCGGGCTATACAATGCAAAAAGATTTTTACAAATCGGATTAGTATTTCCTGTGATTAGCGCGTTCGAACAAACATACAAACTCTCCAGCTTTATTATAGTAGCAAGATATCCGTCTACTCGGTTTTCTCTCTTTTTTTTTATTCGCCTTCGCGTTGGTACTCGGCTCGGCGGTGTGAATTCTTCCAACCTTCTTCGTAAAATATTTAGGATATCTCGTTGCTCGGTCTAAGGGCTCTCCGCACCATTTCCTTTTATTTTTTTATTTTCCTCGGAGCGCTCGCGCAATGGGGTACATACTCGCTGATGGACACGCGCGTTTATATTTTTTCGTGCTGAAATAACAATGGATTCTTTTTTTTTGCTCGAAAATGCGATTGAATTTTGAAGAATCGTCGAAATAATCATTTTTCAAATATTTCTGTTTTTGTTTCGATAAATAGTCGGGATACTTGAACGTTTCTCGAGATCACGTCGTGTTTATTCTCGTGGAAGTGGAGAAAAAAAAAAAGTAGAAAATGTTTTCGACTCGAAGAATGAGAGAAAATATAGCGTTTGTTTTTTCAGCTTCCGAGCCATGACTCGACGTGTTCACGTAAATTCGTCATTTTTAGACTTTGTTTTTTTTTTCTTTCGCCGTACATACGTTACTCAATTAAATCCCAGTTGATACGAACGAATTATCGAACGCCGATAAATAACGAACGACAAAAGTTTTCGTACGGGTAATTAACGAGCAATTTAATCGAGAATCCGCGTGAAATATTTTTCAAACCTCTGTGATGTCCGCGAACGAATCTCACGAAAGTGAGAGAGAGAGAGAGAGGAGAAATATCCGGGAGAGCGTCCAGACATTTTTTGTTTGTTTTTTCTTCCCTCGTTCGCCTCGGACAATGGCAGAAATTCTTTAGAGTCCAAACAAACGCGATTATTATTTTGAAAAATGAAAAAACACAAGAACAAAAGAAAAACGTTAGCGAGAAACTGGTAGTTTACCAAATACGAGCGGTAAGTGTGTGTACAACCTGACGTTTGTACTCGATCGGGGGGAGTTTTAACGTGCATATTAATTATACGCCATGAGCGTATGCGCTCAGGATTAAACTGAAAAGCGATAAGAAACCCGAGAAACAATGAGAAATTAAAATCCGACGAATTATAAATAATCTTTCGTTTAATTCGTGACTGATCGTGCCACTCTCGAGTGCATAACGTCTGACCGCTTATAAATTACAAAAAAAGCGATACATGCGATTCATTAAAAATTATTTTTTAAATCAATAATATATCTTCAATTTACATGGTGGGTGACGAAAGAATTCATATTTTACGACAAAACAACGCACGAATGGAAACGTGAATATTAAGGTTGTACACACAATAAAGATGAAAAATTTAATAATAAAAACTACTTATTCGAATAATTTTCAGTTAAATAATTAAAGTTACATGGTAAAGAATAATTAACGGAAATTGCATTTTCAAATTCTCCCTGGCAGTACTTCAATTCTTCAAACAGTCATTAGCTTGTAAAATTTTATTAAAAAAATCGTAATGAATTATCAAGTCATGCGAGACTATAAAAAAGAGTCTCTCACTCTCTCTCTCTCTTTTTGTCGTGTATATACAGTGGGTCAAAAAAGTATTCAGATACCTTGTTTTTTTGCAATAACTTTATAGACATAAGCGATACGCAAAGAAAGCCAATTTTATTTAATAGTACATCAGGTACAGAGATAAACTGCAAATGGAGAATTTTTTCCCAGGAATAATAAAAGAATTATGCAAAAAAAAAACGAAAATTTTCGGGCCAAAAAAGTATTCGTACACTTACGATTAAGCTGCTAAACCTCGATATTCACTCACGGACGGTCTGACCTCTGCGTACAATGTAAATAAGTCTTCGTTTACACAATGGTTTTGCCCTATTCCATGCGGTAGTAGATCTTCAAGCTCTGAATAGACATGATGGCAAAGAAAAGCGAAATATCAATATTCATGCGAGTGATTTTTCTTCGGAAACGCGGTGAAAGTTTATCGAAAAATTAGTAAAGAACTACATCTAAGTTTCGCAACAGTGCAATGTATAATAAAAAAATACGAAAGAACAAACAGCACAGAAAATAAGCCACCAACTGGTCGACCGAGAATACTAACGGTACGAGAGCGTCGGAGTATCGTTACAGAGGCTACAAAAAAACCGTTCACAAGTGCTCGCAGTTTAGCGAATGATGTCGCGTCAACATCGGGGAAGAGCGTGTGTCCCCAGACTATTCGAAACGTTTTGCATTCTGCCCAAATATACGGCAGAACTGTCCGAAAAAAACCATTAATTAATAATATAAATCGAGAAAAACGTTTAGGCTTCGCAAAAACCTACGTAAAAAAATCTATAGAATTTTGGAAACGTGTCGTATTCTCGGATGAATCGAAGTTCAACATCTTCGGGTCCGATGGAAAAAAATTCGTCTGGCGGAAACCAAATACCGAGCTCCAGCAGAGAAATTTAATACCGAGTGTAAAGCACGGCGGAGGAAGCGTCATGGTTTGGGGCTGTATGGGATATTATGGCATTGGTAATCTGGCTTTTATAGATGGTACAATGAATGCCCAGAAGTATATCGACGTATTGCCCAGCAATTTGAAAGCGAGTGTAGATAAAATGGGCCTGGATGGAAATTTCTACTTCCAACAAGATAACGACCCGAAACATACTGCCATGAAAACGAGGGAATGGTTACTCTATAATGTCCGCAAACAATTGATTACACCACCACAATCTCCGGACATCAATCCTATTGAAAATTTATGGCACTTGGTGGATGTAGAAATCAGAAAAAGAAAAATAACAAACAAATCCGATCTCCAAAGAGTGCTTTTAGAAGAATGGACGAAAATAGCAAAAGAAACAACGCAAAAGCTAGTAGAATTCATGCCTAAGAGACTCGAGGCGATAATTGAAGCAAAAGGGATGCACACCAAATATTAGTTATAATCAACAACTATGATGATGAAGGTTTTCACTATAATCGTAAGTGTATGAATACTTTTTTTGCCCGAAAATTTTCGTTTATTTGGCATAATTCTTTTATTATTCCTGGGAAAAAATTCTCAATTTGCAGTTTATCTCTGCACCTGATGTACTATTAAATAAAATTGGCTTTCTTTGCGTATTGCTTATGTCTATAAAGTTATCGCAAAAAAACAAGGTGTATGAATACTTTTTTGACCCACTGTATATTGAGTTTAACATTAATTCCCGCTGTTTTAAATGCGATGGCGTAATTAGTATTAATTTCATAGAAGTAACACTAAAACTATACCGTGTTGAAGTATTGGACATAATCTACAATATTCAGTATTCGAGTTCAATTCACTTGTACACACTACTTTTTTTATAATATCGAAAATGTCAGATTTTGAACTAACAAAATAGCATATGCGTGAAACTTTGCTATTTAAGAAAAAGTGCTGTTGAAAGTCATCGCATGCTTCAAGAAGCTTATGGTGAACATGCTTTACCTGAGACAACGTGCAGAGATTGGTTTAGACGATTTAAAAATGGCGATTTTGACCTTAAAGACCAAGAACGTCCAGGGTAGCTGAAAGAATTTGAAGATGAAGAATTGGAGGCCTTACTCAATGAAGATCGATGTCAGGCTCTTAAAGAATTGTCTGATAAATTAAACGTTACTGAAATGGAAAATTCGGAATGACCACTATTTTGGACGGCCGAATTTACAAATAACGAACCCTCGATACTTTGAACGTTTCATATTAAAAACCTCTTAAAATCAGAATAGAAATAATGAGAACACAAAAAACATTGAACTATTGGTTTTGTATTTTTGTGTGTTTTCATTATTATTTTTCTGATTTAAAGATGTTCTTGATATGAAACGTTCAAACTATTGAACGTTCGTTATTTTGAAATTCCACATTTCGGCCGTCCAAAATAGTGGTCGTTCCGAATTTTGACCCTCACACAACAATTACATAGTCTTGTGGACTGGTTAAATAAGCGGGAAATCGGTTACCACATCAATTAAACGAGCGACAACTCGAAAAGCGAAGAACGATTTGTGAATTGCTGCTTGAACGATGCGAAAGGGAAGTAATTTGTACATCGAATCGTGTCTGTGCGATGAGAAATGGGTTTATTATGAAAATCCCAAACGAAAAAAAGCATGGGCACCGCCAGGCGGACTGGGTCCAACAACGCCAAAACGCAATATTCATGGTCAAAAAGTGATGCTGTGTGTTTGGTGGGATCAAGAAGGTATGTTATACCACGAGTTGCTGAAACCCGATGAAGCGATCACAGCTGTTCGTTATAAACACCAATTAATGAAACTAAAACAGGAATTGAAAGAAAAACAGCCTGAGTATGGCAAACGTTATAACAAATTGATTTTGCTTCGTGACAATGCTCGGCCACGTGTAGCAGAAATCGTAAAAAACTGTATAAAGGACATGAACTGGGAGGAGTCTCATCTCACCTGCTGTATTCACTGGATATGGCACCGTCTGATTATCATCTGTTTCAAGCGATTCAGAATGATTTGTCATCAGAGCATTCTGAGTCTCCCGAGTAGAAATTTTATAAGGCAATGACCAGGTCCAAGTCCAGCTGCCTTCTTTTCTTGGTCAGGTTCTCACAAGGTAGCATTTACCTGGGCCTGATCCGAATGCAACGCAGCGCATGACCTGGACCTGATAATATAGCCAGTTCAGGTCCTTTCAGGGATGCCAGGAGTGGGTCGGATAAGGCTATAAAATAAGGTCCTGATCGAGGGATACATACAAGGTCCTTAATAGTTTGCCTGGGGGTTAAATGGGGCTTTTTTTTTTTATGAAATCAGTTATAATCTGTGGATAATTAGTAATTTTTTAATGATTGAATCTCACACTTACAATACTTAATCTAATATAACATTTTTCTAAATTAAATGTTTTTTTATATAATGTTTCATCTATCAATAAAATAAATTATGAAATAAATTAACGTTTCACAGCAAAAAATATTGGCACTGGTAGTTAGAGAATAGAAAAATTTATACTAATGAGAACAGATAATATGAAAACTCTAAAACATGTCCATAAAGACCCAAATAACTATATTTAACGAGAATTTTTCTGATTCAACCTGATTGGGAGATCCACTCATCGATTCGGGACGGATTGAAGGTTGTCTAAACTGCTCATGAATGTCTGCAGCAATATTGAGGACCTGAGTTTGGTTTAGTGATGAGTCTGAACTTTCTGAGATGAATCTAGATCTGTGATCTCTTCCCTGCATATTCTTCGGAAGCTTTGTGGTCTCGTCATCATCAGATTCCAACTTGTCAGAGCTGGAACTGGTGTTCACAACACGAGAACATACTAAAAATAATTGAAAACAAGAGATATTAATGGAAGGATGAATAACAAATATGAAAATTGTGAAATAGAAAATTAAAAATACATACATACTCACACACATACATACTTATATACGCACATACATGCATACATACATACATACATACATACATACATACATACATACATACATACATACATGAATAAAATTAAAAATTAAGTATTTACCCCTCTTCTGACGAGAATGAAGTCTATTCACATCATCACTCAATTCGCAAATTCCATCTTGAAGAGTTCTTTGAACAGATCGACTATCCCCACGTTGCAGAATTCGCTTGGCGCGCTGTGTTTCCTCCTTTGCCATATTTTCAGCAGAACTTTCATCATCTGTCGTATAAACGTATTCTACATTTTCCAATTGCTTAAGCTTTACCAGAGCCTCTTCGTATGTATCTGTAGATAAAAATTGAATTAAATAAAAAAATGAGACAATTTATATGAGAAACTATAGAAGTGGCAGAAAAACAGTAAATAATTACTAACTTAGATTATTTTAAAGTTTTTTTTTCAATTACAAAAATTTTATTTTTATTCATTTAAAAAAAAAAAAAAATTGTAAAAATATTAAAGAATAAGAAACTTACCAGCTCTACCATAGAATTTGACTGGGTACTCTTCCCACGACTCGTCACAAGCATCAAGATTTTGAATCATCTTATTTAAAAGTTTCAATTTCTTATTTGTATAGGGACCAGCCATAAACCGAGCTAACAAAACTTCTTCTTCCTCATCGTACCCAGTGATCCACGAGGATGGAATAACGTCAATGACTTTTTTTTCTCCACCATCTTTCAAAAACCATGCTAATTTATAAAGGCTCTCTTTTTTACTTTTGACTTTGGAGACACTCATTGTACCCTATAAAATACAAAGACAATTATTTGAATTTTTAATGTGAAATTATACTGCGCTTCTCTCATGTTTATCAATAAACAAAGTATGTGATGTAAGTTAAATTATTCGTGTTTGAAATGACATTTTTAGACGAAAAATTATGAAAAGATCAAAAACATGTTTACATATGATCAAATCAAATAACATTGTAATTTATATTAATGTGTAGACAAAGGTAATGTTTTTTTAGGTTACGTTTTGAGGTTAAGTTTACCCCTCAAAGAAAATCATCGAACAAAAAGAGAATAATGGTACTTAAAATACATATTTATTATTTTATTAAAATCTGTAGTCTTACCGTAAGTTGTTTACAAACTTCAATTCATCCAGTTTCACAATAAAATAATTTTTATGAATTTTATTGAAGATAACGTCGTAGCGTCTGGTGCACCGACGCTGGTTGAATTTTTATTCTTCGGTACGTATACACACAGATAAATATGGCCGAAATCAAATCCACATTACCATTTAGATAAAACATAAATAAAAATATATTTTTTTCACAATTATTGAACACAAATAGAAAATCAATCCACGTTGAAAAAAATCCGGAAGATTCGAGAAAGAACAATAATGCGACTCGTGTGAACGGCGCGGCAAGCCCTGCGGATGCCATGCCGTTTCAGTTCTTACGAGTCAAGGTTACTCTCAAGATGGCGCAATGTGTACACACGAATTATTAAGGCTGCCATAGACATCACTTAACAGGTCCCGGTGTAGTAAAATTACGGCAAGCCTCATGTGAGGTTGCCGTAGATGCCACTTGTCAGGTCCCGTTGTAGTGGAATTACGGCAAGCCTCATGTAAGGTTGCCGTAGATGCCACTTGTCAGGTCCCGGTGTAGTGGAACTACGGCAAACCTCATGTAAGGTTACCGTAGATGCCACTTATTTATTCTTGATCCCACCAATATCCGGCTTGCCTTATATAAGGTTGCCTGAGCTGAATCTTTCCCGGACCTGGTCTGCTTAATGTCTGGCTTGCCTTATATAAGGTTGCCGTAGCGCGATTTTTCCTGGCCCTGATTCGGTTAATGTAAGGTTTGCCTTATATAAGGATGCCTTGATTAAAACTGATCCGGCCCTTCTGTGACAACAGGCAACCCCTAACAAATTTCTACTCGGGCTTTTGAAGATACTAAAAAAATGAATCGATCAATGGATCGCCTCAAAAATGCAACGATTTCTATTGGCCTGGAAACCATTTGTTAGGTGCAAGATGGTAAAAGGTCGTAGCTTCTGAAGGACAATACTTCGAATAAAATAGAATGTATCGTAAACTATAAATAATTTGTTTTTTTAATTGAAAAACAGCGGGAATTCTTTTAAAACACAACATATATATATATAACCGTGAAAACTGTAGCACCACCTAAAAGCTATAAACGGGCATGGAAGCTCGGGAAAAAGGATGGGTAGAATGATTGTGTATTGGCCGCGTTGCGTACGCCACTGGTAACAAAACGAAAGCTATATCAGAGGTGACAATCCACGGGCGACAAATCAGTGTGTATATTTAATGCTCGTAGTGCATCGACGAGCTCTCGCACTCCCGCCTCCGCAATCCTCTCTTCCTCGCATGTTGAATCGCGCTTTCATTTTCCACCCTCTGATGCATCGTCCCCAAATTTTCATCCCTCGCCTTCCCCTCTCGCTCTCGCTCTCGCTCTCTCTCTCTCTTTCTCTCTCTCGCTCTACTACACACAATTCCCGTTCGTGTCATCGCCCGAACGTGTCGTCCGGGTGTTGGAGCATTATTGGCTAGAGAGCGAGAGCAACGTTTATTGGCCGCGGCCACACCAACCGTGCGTATAACGTTACACAATCGCCGGTTGCCAGTCTATACTATTTATAACAAAATATATATAACGAGTAGACGAAGGGACGAGATATAGAAGTTGTATATATATATATATAATATATGGGGGATTCCATGCAAACTTGAGCAGTTTCCAATTTTCACATTAGAAGAGAAGTGATTTTTTAAATATTTGCTTTATTTGGGGGAAAAAAATAGAAAAAGAATCTCAAATTTTTTATATTAGGATCTGAATATACACATGATGGTAGAATATTATTTTAAAGAATCGTTTGTTTGGAATTTTCGATACGATTTTTTTTGTTGGTTGCTTTTTTTTAAGAATCGCGCAGCAGCGCCTTAAGAATAAAAAATGCCTTGTTTTTCATTAAAAATTTATAAGCGCAAAAAAAAAAGAAAAATCTTTCGATGTCGCCGGAGAGATATTTGTCGTTATATAGTATGCACGTTTATGTGGCAATGGCCCTCGACCGTTAACACCCGTTACGTATTCCACTTTATGCTGGAGTATACTCCCGCAAAGAAGTTTTAAGGGTTCGTGTGTAACACTCCGGAGCAAACCCGAGAATCGTTGGTTTACGACCGATTACACGTCTCGTCTCCTCTCTCCTCTCACTCTCTCTCTCTCACTTTCAAATGCCACCCTACACGTCGCCGTCTATATAGGCGAGAATGGAACGTGTAGCGTGGTGACTATCGGGGCGATAAATCAAAAATACCGCGTACCCAAGACTACTTCACGCGCCTTGCACCAGAATTCATTTTGAGGGGGCAAATAGGGTTGGGACAGCGTTTTCTCAATGGTCTTCATGAATTTTTTTATAATATAAAAAATTAATATAATTTATTGAAACTTTGAGACTATTTTATACATATATTTAAGCATATACTATACAATTTTTGAAGAATTTCCTTGAAAAACACCGAAGATATTAGCGATCCCATATTGCAGGTCACAATCAGACTCAGCATTTTGCGTACATTCTGGAAGCCGCAATTTTCATCTGAAATCAAACCAGGTTGAAATTTACTTTTATTATATGTCTCTCTTCTATATGAACCTAAATGCTATGAAAGAAATAGAAAATTGAATTTTTTACAACGGTCAAAACAAAAAAACATGATTTTTTGCCATATTTTACAACTTTATTTGCAAAAAAAAATTATTTTAAATGAAGAAAGTAACTGCCAATTTTCAAAACGATTGGTTGAAAACTTTTCAAACTAGCGTGTACGCGAGTTCAAAAAAAGTCGTTTTCAGAAAAACGCGTTTGAAAAAAATAGCAAAATGCTGAGTCTGATTGTGACCTGCAATATGGGGTCGCTAATATCGTCGGTGTTTTTTAAGGAAATTCATAAAAAATTTTATAGTATATACTTAAATATATGTATGAAATATTCTCAAAGTTTCAATAAATTATATTCATTTTTTATACTATAAAAAAATTCATGAAGATCATTGAGAAAACGCTGTCCTAACCCTATTTCCCCCCTTAATGGCTTATAACAATAGAACGAGTCGGAATTTTCATTAAAAATTTTGGGAACATATTTTTCAATGGTTTTACTAACAATTTATGAAATAAAAAAAAAATCGATTTTTTGAACCGTCTAACCCTATTTTCCCCCTTAAGCGCGTGTCTCGCTCTTTCTCTGTATGCGTATATAGTTTGTTTCGTGCAAAATGAAGAATTAAAATAAGATTTGACACGAAAAAAAAAGTTTATGTTCTATTTGTTTAATAATAGAACGTTAATTAATCAAATAATATATAAATAACTAGCTGTGCCCCGCGGTTTCATCCCCGTTAAATTTGGATTCTATATCTGTTTCATGCGCATTATGAGTACACAACCAATTGCATCTCATTAACTATAAATACCATCCGGAACTTATGTGGAAAAATAAAGGGACCAATCACTAAAAAATAAACCGACGACGCCGGCGCCGCTCTTTAGGGTTATAGCATGCAGTTGTATGGCCTAGAGCCTTCCTCAATAAACGGGCTATCTAATGCAAAAAGAATTTTTTAAATCGGGTTAGTATTTCCTGAGGTTAGCGCGTTCGAACAAACATACAAACTCTCCAGCTTTATTATAGCAGTAAGATAGATGAACATAGCAACTGTAACGCGGCGATTATTAGTCTCGGTTAAAAGTCAACTTAGCGTTTTCCGAGTCACTGAATATAATGAAAGAAAGTGTCTGCTTTGATGAAATTATCGATAAAGCTCAACGAACTCTTATCTAATGTGGTAATAAAAATCACCGGAAACTTCCGAATCGTCCCTTCCGAATCATTGAATCGAGCCGAGTGTGGTGGATTTTTTTTCGTAGACTTTTCAAACCCTCTCGATCTTCGGATGGGTACGAAGTTATTTGTTCACTCTTCATACTTTATTTTCTTCGTTACATAACAATCAAATATTTTTTAATTTTTTAAATTTCAAATTCTATAAAGTTTTGATAGAAAATTGTATCTTTAATGGTTTGCTTGTTCAATATCAAAGACTGAGAAATAATGAAGAAATATTTTAATCGATAATTCAGAATAATTGTTTTTTGAATGGAAAAAAAGTTCCGTCTACCAATTTTGAGGATAATATTATCCATTCCCGTATCACTCTCTTTTCTCGCATCGCCCCTCGTCTTCATTTCGTCAGTCTGAGCGAGTGTAATTATAAGAATGTTGTCGGATATACGTCATACGATCATCGACGTTTATATCGCGGTAAAGGCGATAAAAAATCATTTTTAATTTAAATAGAGAATAACGCCCATTTCATCATTTACATTGAATTATTCAAATGGTTTAGCCAAATTTCTGATGGCTAGTTCGTCGTTTAGTTCGATCAATTTTGAGCCAGGAACAATATCAATTTTATGCCGTTGTGAAGATCCAGATTTTGTCGGTAATTTTTTAAATTCTTCTCCCCTCTACGTTTACTCGCCCGGCGAACGGCGACTAATTATGCGTATAACGAGTCGCACCGAAAGTATATGGGAAAATCGATTGAGCGTTGGAAAAAAGAGGACCATGTTATACGACCCTTAAGGGTGGTCGGTTAACGACCGATTAAACTTGGTTCGCGGTGACGACGGTAAAAAAAAAAGGAAAAGCTTTCCCCTACCTCCCCAGATTTGCCCTACTTTTCGCAACTAATCCCGCCGTCTGCTTTTAACCCAACGAACCGCGAAACTATGAAAAAACCCAATGAATTTTGTCCATCAAACGCACCCTAATGTCGCAACAATAAAAAAGAAAATACTGATAAATCCTCATCGACACGTATCGAATGTTCGGAAATTATTTTAAAATCCCTACCTTTTTCAATTGCCATTTTTTTTAACCGGCTAATTTGATATTTATTAATGTTTACGTAATTTTGTTTTATCGTAAAAAAGGGGATCGTGTGATACCGCGAGGGGATGTTTTTTTTTCTCTTACAACCGATTAGATTTTGTTGAAACAGGGGTGTCCCTTTGCGATATTTTAAAAAGAAACAATTGCCTTTTTACGGCGTTTTTGACGTTATTTGGTTAGGGGAAAAAAAAGGATTTCGCGTTTAGCTCGTGACGAAGGGTTTTTTTTTTACGATCGATTAGATAGTGCTAAAAGAGGGTCCTTTACCTCGACGTAACGATGTGGCTATGAAAAACTCTGTTTTTTTTTGTCCCGTAACCCAGTTTCTTCTTGCATTCGGTTAAATCAGGCTTGAAATCATCAAAACCGTTCGAACTACCCTTATTTTTACTTTTTCCAAAAATCAATGATACACATCGCGTAGAAAATTATTAAAATTCATAAAAAAAATAAGATCGATTGTAAAAAGAAAAATTTAAATATATTCTCTTGTAAATATCGCGGCGAGTCTTTTGCGCGAGTTAAATGAAGCTTGAAGCATAAAATTCAATTTATAATATACTCCTCCGCCCAGAATAGACGTCCCGAATATCGAAATAATTTAATTTATTTATTTTCAATCGTCTACTCGATCCATCGCCCGATACCGCGCGTTATCGTTATGACGCAACAGAATTGACAAAATGGGGGGTTGAACGAGTTTGGTTTTCATTCCTTTTGCCGTCGCTCTAACTCTCATTCTTTATTCGTGCACTCGAGGCTCAAGGACTAAAAACGACAGATGCGAAAATATTCGAACGTCCACAATTGCGATCGAGCACTCGACACTCTAATGTCTCGATTATCGAATCTCAATTTTCCGGACTTTCTCGCTCTCTTCCCCGCGCTCTTCTAGCCAACCCTCTTCTTTGCACGGGGGGTTGTTGACCCTAATACGTATACTTATATATGTATGGATTCAATCTTTCCCCTTCGATATTCGCTTAAAAAAAAAAAAAAAAATCGCCGTGTGGATATTGTAACTACGTTCTTGACCCTCCGCATTCTCCACCCCAAATTTAATTTTCTTCGTAGCATATCCGAGCATTGTTTGTCTTTTCTACTCAAGTACAAATTTCATTTAAAACATTTCGATTTTTGAGGGTGGATACCACCGTTGAAAAAAAAAATCGTATTGAAAATTCAAAACGAACGATTGTTGGAATTGCTTCGACGATCTTTTAAACAAATATTTCGGATTCGAATCTATAAATTTGTAGGCGAAGATGCATGGTTAAAAAAAAAATAAAACAAAGATTTACAAACAATTAAACTTTTCAAAAAATTATTTAAATTCCGATTTAAATATTTTTTTTAAGGGCTTACATACCGCTGCGCGCGCCGAAAACCGAATGAATTTCAAAAAATTATTATAAAGTTTGTATGGTGAAAACAAATTAAATTGATAATTTCACATTTTTTATTAACTTTTCAACAATAAGACAAAAATTGTTTTTTCAACTTTTTTCAATAGTAACATTACTTTTTACGGGTATAAATGGACTAACGATGAAAACCATGGCGCCTCCTTGTCGACATCATAACTTCACTAAAAATTATCTAATCTGCAAAAATAAAAAAGAATCTAGTAAAATAATGTAGTAGTAATAGTCTGACGGAGGGAATTTTTTTTTGTCAAAAATAAAGACATTACAGTATTTCAAACTTCAGTATCCAATTTAAAAAAAAAAACAATTTAGTGTTTAATAATTTATAATAAATTGTTCAACCAAAAAATTAAAAGAACCTCTCGTCGGACTGTAGAGAAAATAATTATGAAGATTTAGAAAAAAAAAAAGGTTAAAAAATATAAAAAATTGACTGCGTTATCGTGCTGACACTGTCTAAAAACATAGTTTCGAGAAAAACGCGTTTAAAGTTTCCGGGAGGTACAAACCCAACCCGATGTCCGATCGCATTTATCGCTATAATTTTGTAACGGAGTGGAATTTTCTTAAAAGTTTTTTCTTTTAATTCTTAAAAGTATAAAGAATAAAAATCTGTGAGAAAATCGATCTTTTGAAAATTTCAGGGTTGTGTGAGCTCTTAAATGACCAGAAAAGGACATGGACCACAATCTTTCGATGAGCATTTTCATTTTAATATCTTTTTGCGGTATAAAAAAAATAATAAACCAATTTTTTGAATTTTAATCAGCGACCGGACCTCGTTACAGCCTCGCATGACAAATATTTTTATTTAAAAAAAATGCTAAATGTATCTTTTTGATTTTACGTCGAACTCGGTGCGAGAAAAAAAAGAAATTAAGTTCCGCTCGGTATATATACGAAGGTATTATATATAAAAATATCTATTTAGTATGCAGACTGCAAGGTTTGGAAAAAATATCAGCGTGGAGTAGTTTGCACTACTGGAAAACCACCCGGGGCGAAAACAACCCTCGAGAGTCCACGAGTCGCTATACAGCCACGACTCTATACATGTACGGATCGCGGCACGGGCTGCGACTTCCCGCTGCGTTTTTGTCTGACGAACAATATATTTGTTACCTCCCGAAGCGTCTATATTTGAAGGACTGGGCAAAAAAAATAGCGCGCAGTTGAAGTTAAAAAAAAAAAGATTTTAAACTAAACTCAACTCTCGACGCGACCTATGCGAGACCATTTGCGGCGGAATATTAGATACGCGCCCTCTAGATATTTTTTTAACGTTCGATAGTTGCTCGAGGGAACGGAGGAAAAAAAAAACGAAATATTTTTTTGTTACCGTAACGGTATGGTTCAACTTTCGGTTTTTTTTTTCTACTAGGTTTGTCGTATGGTTGGGTGAGATTGTCAGAAAGAATAAAATCGACTTTTTTTTTCCCGAATCTCAATGGGTAATTTATGAACTATTTCTAGGGTCTTGGGGGAGCGCAATCAGTAGTTATAGAAATCATCGCAACCCCCTGTAAACCACCCTCAAATGATCAATATGGGAAGAATCCTTGAAGTTGAATATTTTTCAAATTTACCCATCAGTGATAACGGGCTATACTTATGGAGCTCTCCGATTCAACGGTACGAAATTTTAACGTCGCATATATTGAGTTGTTGTACATCGAAACAAAAGTAGATATATACCACCGGTCTTACGTTCACAAATTCCTCGAGCAAACGATATACATTTGTTAGAGGTTGAAATCGTGAGAGCCGTGCCGGGGAACTCGAGAATTTCATCCCCCATTCCGCCTTCCCGCGCATGCAGAGGCAAGAAAGCTTACCAGCAGTGCACGGTCACCTGTCTTGATCGATGGACGCGCTTCTGTGCAAAGTCTCGCAGCAAAATCTCTCTTTCTCTCTCTCTCTCTCTCTCTCTTTCTCTTTCTCTCTCGTGTATAGTCGCACGAGTCCTTTCCCATATCGTGACGCATCGTCACGAAACGATACTTTATTTTTCTCCATTTTTTTTTCCTAACCGTACAAAGACAATGGAATACGGGGCGTAAGAAATTGAAAATATACATTTGTTTCTTCGGGATTGACAATCTTTGAACACTTTTTTGAATTTTTCGTATAGTTTGTGGAAGAAAAAGAAAAGATTAAACTAAAAAATCCGACTGTCTGGGTTCGTTGATTGAACTTCATACTTATTCCCTCTTTTGCGGTATGAGTCTATATATTAGGGTGTGCCATTTCAGGGCAACTTTTTTTTTTCTTTAGGCACTAGGTTGTATACTTCCGGGAACGTGAAAAAAGAAGCCTGTTCAAATTTGAGCTCGTAATATTAATGTTTAGGTGCGCCTCATCGCGAATTTCTATTTCCCATTTAAATAACAAGGGAAACAAATTTTTTAATATTTGGAATTTTATACTTCGGCAATGGCATATTGTTCGACGACGCGAGTTTTGCAGTTTTTCGATAAACGTAGCCATTCCGATGATATCCGAGTTCAAAGTTCAAAATGAACAAAAGATCATCTTTTTTTTAATATTACAACGAAACTATTGACTCTATCGAGAAATTTCAAATTACTTTTTTGTAGATTATTAAATTTGCCATGGAAATTGTCTCATTTATGATTAATTAACGTTGATCGTTAATTGTTCAATGCTGTAAAAAGTTATTTTCTGTCAGAAAACTGGTTCGAATGGGCTAGTATTTAACACAATAGTTACAAAGAGATGGACAAAATACTCACGAGTAAAACATCTTTCTTTATTTCTAATAACAGTGAAAAGAAATGGTTCATTTAATTTTTCTAAACAAATTTCTTAATGAAAAATTATAAATATTTAATAATTTATTACAGCGTGGAGATTCTCAAGACTTCATTGACATTTATAGGTGAATAGTTTTCACATGTATCATAATTGATTTCGAGGTCGAGAGGAAATAAGTCAATATTATATACTTAATGTTACTTCTTTGTTTTTATTAAAACTTACATGTGAAAACCATTCACCTATAAATGTCAATGAAGTCTTGAGAATCTCCACGCTGTAATAAATTATTGAATATTTATAATTGTTCATTAATAAATTTGTTTAAAAAAATTGAATGAACCATTTTTTTTTACTGTTATTAAGAATGAAGAAAGATGTTTTACTCGTCAGTATTTTGTCCGTCTCTTTGTAACTATTGTGTCAAATACTAGCCCATTAGAACCAGTTTTCTGACAGAAAACAACTTTTTACAGCATTGAACAATTAACGATCAATGTTAACTAATCATAAATAAGACAATTTTCATGGCAAATTTAATAAACTACAAAAAAGTCATTTGAATTTTCTCAATAGAGTCAATAGTTTCGCTGTAGTATTTAAAAAAAAGATGAATTTTTGTTCATTTTGAACTTTGAACTCGGATATCATCGGAATGGCTACGTTTATCGAAAAACTGCAAGATATCTTTTTTGTAGAGCGTTCAATTCTCTATAAAATATGTCATGCGCGTCATCGAACAATATGCCATTGCCGAAGTACAAAATTCCAAATATTAAAAAAAATTTTTCCATGTTATTTAAATGGGAAATAGAAATTCGCGATGAGGCGCACCTAAATATTAATATTAAGAGCTCAAATTTGAACAGGCTTCTTTTTTCACCTTCCCGGAAGTAAACAACCTGGTCCTCGGAGAAAAAAAAAGTTGCCCTGAAATGGCACACCCTACTATATAACATACATCCATATACATATATATGTATGTACGATATTGGGCAAATTTTATCGAATTTGTAATAGCCGGTCCTCGGGAAAAGCGGCATGGTGCCGAATTTGCAAATTGCAGGTTAGATTTCCCCGTTGCGTGACGAGCCTCTCTTGTCAATCAAAATTTCATTTCCGATCGCGCAAATTCGTCGACAGTCGTGTGTGTGTGTGTGTGTGTGTATGTGTGTATGTTTGTTTGTGTCTGTGTAACGGGGAACGGGACGAGGATCATCCATTGCCATCGCTCTGCGTGTGTTTCAAACTCCAAACCTGATGCTCTATATATGGTCTCCAACCCCTTCCATACACCCCTCAACTCGTACGCGTGGGACACGAGTCTCTAATCCATTACGTGCCAATTATCTCGCCACGTGGTACCATTCGCTTCTATCCCATTTCTATTTCTCTTTTGCTCCGTTTTCTCTCTCACTCTCTCTCTGTTCGAAAATATAGATATAATACATATATATATAAAGCACGTATACGCATCCACGCACGTTTTCGAGCTGTTTACAGTATTTATTCGTTCATCTCACCCCTCGTCGTGATGTATTGCCGGCGCGAGTTTCAGCCTCGAACGAATTGAAAACTTTCGATTTTCAGACCATCTCTCGCGCGTTCGTGACGGCCACCAAACTTTGACGATTTATTATCTATGACGATCTAATATTGGAGAATTATCGTTTTGCAAACTCCGTTATATATATATTATATATATCACTCGTAGAATGACGTATATGCGTTCTGATGAAAAGAATGGAATTGTACAGAACTAATAATTCGTAACTTTTAACGTAAAAACAATAGCAACAGTGGAGAGTCTCTTATATGTTTTTTTTTCTGCTAGAGGAGCAGTCGGAAGAATCGTCGATAAATCATATTTTTTCTTCAATAATAGCCGGATATTTGCGAATTTTTCGAAATTTTTACGATCATTCTGTCGTAAGTTAAAAATTTCTCTACCAAACATCGATGAGTTTTCGTTGAAGAGTTTTTATTTGCATTTTTCTATCTAATATTGGAAAATTATCGTTCTGCACATTCCGTTATACATATATTTATATCACTTGTAGAATGACGTACTTGAAAACTTTCGATTTTCAGACCATCTCTCGCGCGTTCGTGACGGCCACCAAACTTTGACGATTTATTATCTATGACGGTCTAATATTGGAGAATTATCGTTTTGCACACTTCGTTATATATATATTATATATATCACTCGTAGAATGACGTATATGTGTTCTGATGGAAAGTATGAAAATGTACAGAACTAATAATTCGTAACTTTTAACGTAAAAACAATATCTACAGTAAAGGGTCTCTTATATATAGATTTTTTTTCTGTTAGAGGAGCAGTCGGAAAAATCGTCAATAAATCATATTTTTTCTTCAATAATAGACGGATATTTGCGAATTTTTCGAAATTTTTACGATCATTCTGTCGTAAGTTAAAAATTTCTGTACCACACATCGATGAGTTTTCGTTGAAGAGTTTTTATTTAGATTTTTCTATCTAATATTGGAGAATTATCGTTCTGCACATTCCGTTATATATATACGAGGGGGGACCCAAAAAAAGCGGGAATTGCGCTATGGCAAGGAGGGAGAGTGATGGAACCCATTGCTCGACCAGGTGTCCGTTGGGGACACGTCTCCTGAGTTAGTGTGCGAAGTTCCGTCGCCGTGAGTGCATCGGTTCGCCCGTGGGAATTTTTGTAGTGAAACAACTTTTTCCATTTCGGCGAAAACGTGATGGCCGATTGTCGAGAGCAACGCGCGGCTGTGAAATTTTGTTTCCCGTTGGGGAAATCGGCCGCGGAAACTACTGTAATGCTTAAGACTGCTTATGGAGATGCTGCCCTAAGTAAAACCAGAGTCTACGAGTGGTTTTCACGTTTTTTAAATGGAGAAATGTCAATTGAAGATCAACCCCGTTCGGGACGCCCCTCAACGTCAAGAAGTGACGAAAACGTCGACTAAATCAATGCTCTTATTGGTGAAGATTGTCGCCGAACCATTGATCAACTCTGTGAGATGTCTGGGATATCATGGAGTTAAATTCAGAGGATTTTATCCAAAGATTTGCACATGAGCAGAGTTGCAACCAAATTTGTTCCTCGCCTTCTCACGGACGAACAAAGAGAGCGTCGACTTCAGGCATGTTTTGAACTTCAAAATCAGCTCGAAGAGGACCCTGAACTTTTTTCCAAGGTGATTACTGGTGATGAATCGTGTTGCTATGGATACGACGCCGAAACAAAGCAGCAATCAAGCCAGTGGAAGACACCTCGCCCTCCTCGTCCGAAAAAAGCTCGCCAAGTGAAGTCAAACATTAAGACAGTGCTCATTTGTTTCTTCGATTGCAGAGGTGTTGTGCACGCGAAGTTCGTTCCACCGGGTCAAACTGTCAACCAGAAGTTCTACTTGGAGGTTTTGAAAAGATTGAGGGAGCGTATCCGGAAGAAAAGGGCAGAACTTTGGCGCACAAGTGACTGGTTCCTCCATCATGACAACGCGCCGGCCCACGCCGCTCTCTCCGTAAAGCAGTTTTTGACCAAAAACTGCATGACACCAATTGCCCGGATCTAGCCCCCTGTGATTTTTTTTGTTCCCCAGACTCAAAAGGGACATGAAAGGAACGCGTTTTGCCACTGTGGAGGAGGTAAAACAAAAATCGCTGGAAGGCCTAAAGAATATCCCGATAAGTGAATTTAAAAAATGTTTTGAACATTGGAAGGATCGTTTGCAGAGGTGCGTTGTGGTCAAAGGAGAATACTTTGAAGGTGATCAAAATTTGGTGTAAAAATATTAAAAAATAAAGATATTATGACGAAATTCCCGTTTTTTTTGGGTCCGCCCTCGTATATATATCACTTGTAGAATGACGTATATGTGTTCAGATGGAAAGTACGAAATTGTACAGAACTAGTAATTCGTAACTTTTAACGTAAAAACAATAGCTACAGTAAAGGGTCTCTTATATATAGATTTTTTTTTCTCCTAGAGGAGTAGTCGGAAAAATCGTCAATAAATCATATTTTTTCTTCAACAATAACCGGATATTCGTGAATTTTTCGAAATCTTTAGGATGATCCTGTCGTAAATGAAAAATTCCTCTACCACACATCGAGATGAGTTTTCATTGAAAAGTTTTTTTTATTGACATTCTTCTCACGTCACGTGATACGAGTTGAAAAATCTAAGACAATTCACATCCTTTCTCCAACGACAGACCAGTTATACGGGATTTTTTAAAACAATTTCTCACATTGTCCTTTGCGAAGAGAAAAAAAATGTACGTTACAACACATTATTCGCGAGTTACGATAGATATACATCGATGATTCCAACTAAACAGTCTCGTGTGTGCGTGTGTTTGTGTGCATCCGCGCATATATAGTCGATGATTTCATGATTCGCGATTCCCCGTGAACCATAGGAGTAGTGGATAAAACTAGCATCGGAGGTAATACACCAGCGGAGGCTACAACAAGAGTATTTTGTATGAAGGGGGCGGGGGGGGGGGGGGGGGGGCAGCTGAGATCGGTATAGTGATCATGCCATACACTGGTTAGAGAGTGAGAGGGTTGGGGATGGAGAGGAACGTATATCCTCACGTTAACGAGCCGATCGTGACTCGCGGCTTTGTACGGTAGCTTATCCGCGAGTTGTTGGACGATCTGGCGTTTTCCGATCCAAGGCCTCCGATTGGACGGCCGGAGATCCTTCATCTCGTCTCTCGAATCCCGATAGGCATAACTATCAATACTACCTCCCCTCCGCGTATTCGTAGTGGTATTTGTCGATATATATATATATATAGATATATATATATATATATATATATGCATGAAGTTAATGCGGTTTGTATACCACTTTACCGCCACTTATCTTACCCCGCAGGGTCCTCCAGAGTGCATTTCATAGGTTTGCCTTCCTAAATCGGCTAAACGATGTACACGAGAGAGCTATCCATAGACCAGACACTCTGTGCACTATCGTAATGCATCGATATGCGTACAAGAGAATTGCGATTTAAGCTTGGACCACGAAAACGCGTTCTCACAATCATTATTGGCCGATCTTTCTCGATCAATGTACGAACGCTCATGTTGGTTAACATCGATTTTCCAAGATGCTCCGCCACACTGGATATTTTGTTTTTTTTTTCACTCATCAGCGATCATAGACAAATGGACGAAAGTAATTATTTACGGTTAAAAATTACACTGATTTTTTATAAACGAACTTTTTTTTTTACATTTTCGAATGGAAAGGCTAATTATTAAGTCAAACTCATCGGCGTTTTCTTTTCTCGTTGTTTCATTGTAAAGTGGAAAGTTCAATCGTTACTTCTTTGTTCGACGAATTACGCAAGTTGTTAAGGGGGGGAAATAGGGTTAGGACAGCGTTTTCTCAATGATTTTCATGAATTTTTTTATAGTATAAAAAATGAATATAATTTATTGAAACTTTGAGAATATTTTATACATATATTTAAGTATATACTATAAAATATTAGCGACCCCATATTGCAGGTCACAATCAGACTCAGCATTTTGCGTACATTCTGGAAGCCGCAATTTTCATCTGAAATCAAACGAGGTTGGAATTTACTTTTATTATATGTCTCTCTTCTATATGAACCTAAATGCTATCAAAAAAATAGAAAATTGAATTTTTTACAGGGGCCAAAACAAAAAAGCATGATTTTTTGCCATTTTTTACAACTTTATTTGCGAAAAAAAAATTATTTTAAATAATGATAATATTCCGATTTTAGGTTCATATAGAGCGCAATACTATGAAGAAAGTAACTGCCAATTTTCAAAACGATTGGTTGAAAACTTTTCAAACTAGCGTGTACGCAAGTTAAAAAAAAGTCGTTTTCAGAAAAACGCGGCTGAAAAAATAGTACCAAGAAAAACAAGCAATATGGGGTCGTTAATATTTTATAGTATATACTTAAATATATGTATAAAAATTGTATAGTATATACTGAAATATATGTATAAAATATTTTCAAGGTTTCAATAAATTATATTCATTTTTTATACTATAAAAAAATTCATGAAAATTATTGAGAAAACGCTGTCCTAACCCTAATTCCCCCCTTAATGGCTTATAACAATAGAACAAGTCGGAATTTTCATTTAAAATTTTGGGAACATACTTTTCAATAGTTTTACTAACAATTTATGATATAAAAAAAAATCGATTTTTTGAACCGTCTAACCCTATTTCCCCCTTTAAGGTAGTAGTCTGGTAACTTAAACCGATTTTCATGTCTCTTTTGGAGGGCTTTTTTTTGTAGGAAAATAATGAATCGTTTTGAATATTTAGGATGTTTTTATTTACATATTAAAGATACAAAAAAAATTTTTTTGAAAAAATTTAATAGTTTATTATTATTAGTATTATTGATCGAAGTTGGCACCTCGAAAAAAAAGCGCGTGGGTGGCCCCGGTGGTTTTGGCTCTTGATGTTATCTGAAGTCAAAAATTCTTGATAATTCTTAATCTATAGACATGTTATTCTGGTCGGAACTACTGAAGTTAAATTTCATGGATAAATAACAAAATGGCGGACTTTGTAAATAAAAAGTTTTTTACAAACTTCGATCAATAATAATAATAATTATTATAAACTATTAAATTTTTTCAAACAAAAATTTTTTTTGTATCTTTAATATGTAAATAAAAACATCCTAAATATTTAAAACGATTCATTTTTATTATCCTACAAAAAATGCCCTCCATAAAAGACATGAAAATCGGCTTAAGTTACCAGACTACTACCTTAAGAAGTCGCGCGAGAAGTTAAATATCACAACGTGGTTTTGTTGTTGTCAAACGACAGAAAAGCGCCATTCGGGCCTGTATTTTAACGTTTTTCTTTTCGTAATTTCGTCGCAATTTATCTGTTCGCTCGGTGACAAACTGTCTGCGAATTGATCGATAGATTCGAGCCATTGGAATTATAAAAGAGAATGGTCTCTCGGGATACACAACGTGGATAGTGGGGTTATGGGAGGATAATATTTTTTTTGTTCACTCGAACGAAGAAACTAAAGGTTGCGAAGTGAAGGTAATTTATTAGTGGCAATGGTGCCTAATATGCACGGACTGTTGTAAAAAAAAATTCAACAGCCTATCGGCAAACGAATTTTCTAAGAATTGTTTCTGAGAATTGGCCTTACATACGTCGAGAATTTTCAAAAAATCGATTTCTTTTTGAAAAGCCGATTTTCATGGCTTTTTTGGAGGACGTTTTTTTGTAGGAAAATAAAAATGAATCGTTTTGGATATTTAGGATGTTTTTATTTACATATTAAAGATACAAAAAAAAATTTGTTTGAAAAAATTTAATAGTCCATTATTATTATTATTATCGATCGAAGTTGGCACCTCGAAAAAAAAGCGCGTGGGTGGCTCCGGTGATTTTGGCTCTTGATGTTATCTGAAACCAAAAATTCTTGATAGTTCTTAATCTATGGACATGTCATTCTGGTCGGAACTACTGAAGTTAAATTTCATGGATAAATGACAAAATGGCGGTCTTTGGAAAAAAAAAGTTTTTTTTTCCAAAAAAAAAGAAAGATAGAAAGGTAGAAAGATTGCCAAATTTTTCTCCTCAAGCACATTGGAATACACGGTTGAATTGTATCGGAAAACTTGAACATTGTGCCTCGGATGTTCGCCATTAGCTCGTTCCTCCCTAGGTTTAAGAAAAGCAAAAGCAAAAGAATGAGATAAATAAATTATACAGTAGTTTATTTTCGGTCCGGGTTGAAATATATACAACGATTTTCTTAACATCAACGATCGTAGATGATAATAAAGGGTTCTGGCCAAGACTCGTGTTCAGGAGGAGCGATGTATTCGCGATTGGGTTAGTCGAGTGTGCATCGGTTATATAGATGTTGTATCGCGGTGCTGGAATCGAAACGATAATAGGGACACGCCGGTAGCTTCTCCCGTGGAAGGTAAACGGTAGCACTTTCACGAATCAAGAAGAAGAAGAAGTTCGTACGGGTGCGCGCCCCCTCCTCGAATACTCATTCTTATAATCTTTCCCTTCCCTCCTTTCTTCCTTTTTCCATCATCTTTATTCGCCTCTCTACAATCGCTAACTTTTTCTCCTCGTCTCTATATAAACCATCATTTTATTCTTATAAAATACCCTCAACTTTGCTTCGCCGGGTCGCGTTTCTTCTTCTTACATTGCTCCCCCTCCCCGTCTCTCGATGCTCGGGCAAGAGTGAACGGCGTTCGTCGATAATAAATTGTTTCTTATAGAGCCGTGCTGACGATGATGATACGTTGGATGAAATCGGGATCGCATGTCTGCCTCGAATCTCTCCGCCATCTTTCGTCCACACTTTTTATTTTTTTATTTTTTTTTTCATTTATTTTATATTCCCCTTTTCGCTCTCTCTCTCTTTCTTGTTTCTTTCGGGTTTACATCTTCTCTTCCTCTATCGGTTGGTCGATGATGACGAACAGAAGAGCGGGAACAGCGAAAAATCGAGTCTGCGATTACATTCCCTTATAAATATGCAAATATGACGTATCTCGTTCGAAAAAGCATGGCGGAGAGGTGAAACGAAACAGCGAAAGAGGGAAGAATGAGAGAGGGGCAAAGAAATATATTGGTGATGAACTCGAGTTATGAAATGTCGAGGAATTATTTTGATTTTTTGATTTTCTTACAAAATCAAGGCGAATTTTAGACAAAAATTTCATTAGCCTTTGACAATTTTCACTTTAATGGAAATTTGTAGAAAAAAAAAGAGAAGGAAAACGGAATACTCGGCAGAGATAATGGCATAAATGTGATAATAAAATGGGGCTGAACGGGACAAATGGTGGCGAAAGAAAATGAGTATATGAAAGGGGAGACGTTAACGAAGGGTAGAATGAGAGAATACGACGAAGAATAATGGCCAGAGAGCCAGCAGCAAAAATAGAGTGTATATCGGTAATAATTGATGATTAGGTATTCGTGACCGACTATATCCGCGATTTCCAGCTGCCAGTAATAAGAGAGAGAGAGAGAGAGAGAGAGAGAGAGAGAACGCTCAAAGTCTCGGGGAATTCCGTCCTGCTTTAGTAGCATCCCCCCCCGTCCCATTCTCCTATAGCTCGTCGCCCACCCCCTACTCTTTCTATCGTCAAAACCCCTTTGGGGGCGATGGGAACGTCTCGCGAATTTATCGACCTCCAATCGACGTTCTCATATACCTCCCAAAACCCGAAGCTTCTATAACCCAATATCCACCTCGAAACGTTGAAATCTTTATTATCTTATTCGAATACGTGAGTGGCGGCGTGGTTCCCGTGTAGGGCGATGAGTCTATCGGCTCGTCTTTGGATTCATCGATCTCCGCCATTTTGTTCACTCAGATACGGCGACTTTCATTTTTCCCTTGCTATTTTCAGTAGGTTTGTCGAAAAAAAAACGTCAAAATTTCGATACAAAATTTACGAATAAAATACATTTTTATTCGATCAATGACAGTATGTAATTTAATAAAAAATCGTTATCCCGAGAATGCATAAGTTATAATTCGGAGTTACGCACGCTTTCACAAGATTGCCACGAAATTTTATCCACTTTCGATTAATCATAGAGATACGTGACTTAAGGCCTTCGTATGGCCTAGAGCGAGATTTTTGACGTCATTTCTAATGTGCAATAACGTTTAAACCGTTGAAGTTGTCTTGATGAAAATTTGCACGTGCATTTATTTATCCTTAGAGAATACTTGTACATTAAAAAAAAAAATTATTTTAAATATTTTCATGTAGTTTTTTGCCTTGTTACAACATGGTGCGCCGAAATCGGCGCCCACTCTGGACGATGTTGTATGCATCTGAAAAAAAAAAATATATATATTCTCAATCTGTATGAGTATTCTGAGCACTGGTAGCAGAATTGGTACTTAAAAAAAATTTTTGACAAAATGGCGGCCTGTTGAACTTTCATTAACGATATTCCATACATTTTCGGGTATTCGACGAGTTATAAAATGTCGGCAAAATTATTGTTCGACTCAATTCTGCTACCAGTCCTCAGAAACAGGTTACCTAAGGTACGTGCAAAATTTCAGCTCGATCGGTCCATTAGTTATCGAGATATCGTGGGCGCCGATTTGAAAAACATAGTTCTGAGATAAACGCGTTCAAAGTTGCTTCCAGACCGCGCTACCTGAGCGCGCAGCTTGCTTAGAATTTTTATTTCTCGGCTAATTTTTTAAATATCAATAAACGGTTTTCAGGAGCGTATGAAGAAAGGTCTAAGGAATACGAAAATGAATAAATAAAAATCGATTTTTTCAAATTTCTAGACCAGACGACGGCCTTAACAATTATAGAAATCGCGAGATAGTAATGGTAGTTGTTCATTCCTTATTTACCCTTTTCGGGTTTCTACAATCCCTTACATCACAATTATCCCCTATATCAACATTTCTATTTTTCACATTTTCCGTTTCTTCCTCGCACAGCTTCCGTTGATCTTCCCCTCCTTTTCCTATGTGCCATTCTTCCTTTTCTACGTGACCGTCATTGTCCCGCCGTATTGTTGTCTTTTTTTTTCCGTTTCCTCTTCTACCCTTCTCGGATTTCCAGTTTTCAGTTTCCAACTTTCCACCTTTCAATTTTCCCCTTTTCAAATTTCCAGAGAAAACGAGATAATTTATTTAAATGTATAGATTTTTTTTTTCCCCTCCAATCGACGCTCGCTAACGCAGATTTAGTTCGTTGATGCTATCTAAATGGTTGTACGTTTCCAAACGATCGTCGAAATTAATTAAATGTTATTAGTCGACTAATCAAGTCTATAAATCGCAATTAAATCAAAACGGGGTATAAGTACTAAAACAATTCCCCTCCTCCAATGCGGCATTCGATTAATACACAGAGTTCGTATCTCGGAATAGAATTTCAATAGTTGTTTAACCGGGCAGGTGAAACGCGGAGTTGGGATAGACCAGGAAATAATGTTACATCATATATATATATATCCGACTGTTGTGTTAAATATAAATATATATAGACGCAAATACGCTGGATGCATTGTTTCACCGTGGCTATTATAATATCTAACATTGATAAATTTTATACGTTGTGTAGTTAAATACAGTTTGTACAGTCATAAAATTACATATAGATATAAATGGTTGTTTAATATAGGCGAAACGCGGTATGCTTTTGCGAAATTCGATGCTAAAATTGAACGACAATTCGCCATTGCCATACAGCGAATTATTATTTTCGTTGAAAGTGATGCGGTCGATTGTTGAAAATGTTTCCGCAAGTATAAACAAATATTCAGGACCGAATCCACAAAACGTTTTTTCTTTCGGCGATCAAAGACATTTGTAAAATAGAAATTGCTCTTACAACTTTTAATATGTTTGCCGGGATATATTTTTTGGATCATCAGAAAAGTACTTCGAACAATCTCTCCATTTAGGATTTTCAATACGATTTTTTTTCCGCTAAGTAATAAAATTGAATACATTTTGTGCCGACCCTTAAGACGTACGGCCACGGTAGCGGGTATACCCGAACGGAAATTTGGTCCGTCATAAATCCGGCCCATGTCAGGCTGCCCTATCAGCTTGGCACGGCCCTGATCAGGTTCCGTATCAGGCCCACATCCGGCATGTAACGGAGTTGCGGATCGAGACCTGATCCGGCCGTAATCCGGCCGTGATCCGGCACCGATCCGGCACCGATCTGGCCTCGATCTGGCACTGAATCCCAATTTTCAAATTTCAAATGAATGAAATATATTTATCTTCTGAGAATTAGGTTATTGGCCATCGTATGTTGTTAGCTGGCCCATTTAATAATATTTAACAAAAAAAAACGGCCTCCACCGGGGTTCGAACCTGCAACCTCTCTCACTAGACTCCATTCTCAGATTGGACCAAAAAATATTGAAAAAAAATGTAACTGTACTAACAGTCATTTTTTAGACGTTTTTTGTTGTTTAAACGATAATTGCGGTCGTTTAAAATTAATTTTCCAATCGGGAGTTGTGCTATTTAAACCTACCTATCTGTCTACCTACCGACCTAACGAACTAACGCTATAACCACTACTCTATCGAGCACTCGTGAATTACTTCTAGGAATATCTTATATGTTGTCCAACCACCAGAAATGAAGATGGTGAATTATATTAAAAATTGTCTTCGTAGTAGATTTAATTTTAAGGTGGTGTAGGTTCTCGATTGAAAAATCGATGTAGTAATGATAATAATGATATTAATGATAATAATAATAATATAAATACTATATTATAATTTTCTTTTGTTATTAGTATTTCCAGCGTATATTTTTGTCGGTTATTTGAAAAACTCAGAAAAAGTGCTTCCCGTTCAGTAGTGGGTAGACAAGCCAGGTCCTCATATATGCAATGTAAGGCTAGCTTGATAATTCACGCAGTATCAGAATATGATTCGGCCCTGATGTGGGGGTGATCCGGTTAACCTGATGGGGATTTGCCATGGATGCCTTAGGCGCTCCTGATCCGGCCCTGATATATGTGATCTAAGGCTAGCCTGATAATCCACGCCGTATCAGAGTATGATTCGCCCCTGATCTGGGCGTGATCCGGTTAGCCTGATCAGGATTAGCCACGGATGCCTTAGCCGCACCTGTCCGGCCCTGAAATATGTAATGTAAGGCTAGCCTGATAACCCACGCCGTGACAGAATATGATCCGCCCCTGATCTGGGCGTGATCCGGTTAGCCTGATCAGGCTAACCTTATCGATTCCTGAACGGAGCCTGATCCTATATCAGGCCAGCCGGAACAAATTTCTGCTCGGGTAGAATCATGAGCGTAATTAACAATTTTTTTTGTATCATAAAGTGATTTATTTATAAAACTAATTACACATTTATTTAGTATAAATATCAAGCTAATAAAAAAATAATTTTTTTATTCTTTCGTTATACAAAATGGCCGACTACTGCTATTTGGTTTATTTTTTCGAGGCGCTCCGCGGCGTGACATTTGGCATCCACAATTTTTGACTTGGAAACAAAAAAAATTCTCGTTAATCTACATCAGAATACGTAGAGAAGTACGTACGGAATTTGAAAAATTTTGTTTTATTCGAATATTGTAGGCATTTGAACTTAACAGGTCAATTTCCGGTGGACAATTTCCCATAAGACTGCTAATAGAATGGAAAGTTTTTAATTAATCAGAAATTCTGTACGTACTTCTCTGCGAAATGCAATTACCCACGTAAAAAAATTGTAACGGCCGAGCGTTGGGCCAATACTGGTTGTCGTAGTGCCGGTACTGGCTGCCAGTACAGATTCGATACAGGAGTGTAATAGGCGGCCGTTATACTGGCACCAACGGTTGAGCCAGTACCGGTTACTTAATTGGCCCGAACTTTGGCCCGGACTTTGGCTCTGACTTTGGACCAGACTTTGGCCCAGCCTTTGGCCCGGACTTTGGACCAGATCTGGCAAACTTCTGGCTTACTACTGGCACCAACGGTCGTACCAATACTGGCTATTTCATTGGGCCGGATCTTGGCAGACGATTTTGCCGACGGTGCAAATTACATCTCAGCGAGAAATGGCAAATGAAATAGATATCGAATCGACGTCTTTTAGACACTTTTGGCGTCTAGTGGACGCCGATCCAATGTCTATTTAAATTCTATTTCTCTCTGGGAGTAATTTATATTTCTTTTTACCACGTTACCAGATGTTTCCCAAGCAGCACACGTACGTCCAAAGGATGTACTTTGGACGTAAGGACGATCTTCGGATGATTTTAGGACGTCCTTCGGATGTCTGTGTTTTCTGGGTTATTTATGCATAAATGTTTGATAATTAAATGCACTTGATATATACTAAATACTCGGAGTAGTTTTTATTAATAAGAGACTAAGTACGTATACGGGTCTAAAATACGTACTTAAATGTTTATAGAACAGTGTTTATAAAATATAGGCTATATGAAGCAAATATTACACTAAAAAATATTGTATTAATCGTGCAATTTCAAGTTCGGGGCAAATTATAATTCAACAATTTGGTTGTTTGCAAAATAATGGACTTTTGATCGGAATAACCTAATCTACAATTACATTACAGAACGCAACTGTTAAAGTGAAATACTCTCAGTATTGGCATTCTCTATAGGCCAGTACTAAGCCTGTATCGAAGCCAGAGCTTGGCCGTATTTTATAGCCTATTTTGGCCCAGGTCTGGTTATTATACCGGCCTCTAGTGCGGCCAGATTGACAACCAGTACTGGCACAAGACGATATTTTATACTGACCCAAAGCTTGGCCAGATTGTCAGCCAGTACTGAAACGATACTGGCTGCCAAAGTTTGGCCGCCAATACTGGCCCAAAGCTTGGCCAGTAGAATTCAACCAGTACCGGCATAAGACTGTATTTTATACTGGCCCGTAGTATGGCCCGTAATACGGCCCGTAGTACACGGCCCGTAGTACGACCCGTAGTATGGCCCGCAGTATGGCCCATAGTATGGCCAGATAGTCAGCCAGTACGGGGCCAGTATTGGCGGCCTAACTTTGGCCACCAATATTGGCCCAAAGCTTGGCCAGTAGAATTATACTGGCAATTTCTACGTGGGTAGAAACATAATTTAAAAAATTGAAGACAATCGGGTAAAAATTGTCGAAGTTATTTATTCGCGTCAATTAGAGAAAAAGCTGTTGGCCGTGCCAGAGGTAGGCTTACGCTATACGCTCAAAGTCGGTGAGTAAAATTTTTTCTTGCTATAAATCGAATAGTAACTTATTTTTATGCTGATAAAGCGTCGTTTAAGCAAACAAACAAAAACATCGATTTTTTAGAAATTCTACCGTGGCCATAGCGCTTGAATCGAGCTCTTAAATTAAAAAAAAACGAAATTTAAAAATGTCGAAGAAGAAAACATTGTCAACTAGATAGAATTTTTGGTTTATTCCTTTGTACGCTGTTTGTAGGAGATAATCGTAGGCGTCGTATCATTTGCATTATTACTCGAATAAAGGGCGTGTGTGTGTGTGTGTGTGTGTGTGTGTTGGTAGGTGGCGTGTCGGTAGCGCGAAACCGGATTCTTTCGTCGCTTCAAGCAGCACGCAAATCAATTAGGCTTTGGCTCACTGTGCATGGGGGTGGTGGCGGTGATGGTAGGTCGGACCACGATTCCGCAATGCTCACGCTCGTGTGCTTCCCCGCATACTATAACCCTTCTCTCTCTCTCTCTATCTATACTCTCGTCTACCTATAATAATCCACGATACTTTCCTTCCGATACGATATTTTACCTCCACGCGCTCAAACTATATACTTTTTCCTTGTTTCACCGCCCTTTGCCTCCCTTCTTGGCGAAGAAATTTCTTCTCTTCTTCTCAATTTCAGCGGCAAGGGAATTTATATTGGACATTGGCGTGTTCGAATGATTTTCCTTTTTTTTTCTCTCTCTCTCTCTCTCGCGCTTTAATCAACCCTTTTATTTTATTTCTATTATGTTTTGTCTATTTTCCCTTTAATAGTACAGGCTAACCTCGATATTATCGCAACCACAGATTTCGTAGAATAGCGTATGCGCGAGAGAGCACGAATGAGTCAGAGGCAAAACGTATACGAGGTCTGTTAAAAAAGTATCGCGAATTTTGAATTTCCGCGGGCTACGTATATTCGATCTTCGATTTTTTTGTGGCGTTAGGTTGGTGCTCGTGTCCCTCACTTATGCTGAAAAAATCGGCCATTTTGAATGTTTAGTTAATTGTTGACAGCTGTTTTGGTTAGACGCGTTTTGGCTTGTCTTCGATTTTTGCCTATTCCAAAAAAGCAGCTTCCATTGCGGATGATTGAGCTTTGGTTTCCACGTCATAACCATAAACCCATGATTCATCACCAGTTATGACCCTCTGGAGCAAATTTGGGTCGTCGCGGACCGAGTCCAACAGCTCCTTAGCAATGTTAACGCGACACTATTTTTGTTTGAAATTGAGCAATTTTGGCACGAATTTCGCGGCGACCCGTCTCATGCCCAAATCATCAATGTTTTCGTCCGTTGTTGATGTGCTCGGGCGTCCGGAACGCATTTCGTTGTTCGCATCTTCTCGGCCCTCTGAGAACATTTTGTATCACCGATAAACGTTGCTTTGGTCCAAGGTAGCTTCACCATATGCCACAGTCAACATTCGGAATGCGTCCGCGCACTTAATTCTGTTTTTCACACAAAATTTCATACAGATTCTTTGATCCATTTTTTGGAATAGGCAAAAATCGAAGACAAGCCAAAACACGTCTAACCAAAGCAGCTGTCAACAATTAACTAGACATTCGAAATGGCCGATTTTTTCAGCATAAGTGAGGGACACGAGTACCAACCTAACGCCACAAAAAAATCGAAAATCGAATATACGTAGCCCGCGGAAATTCAAAATTAGCGATACTTTTTGAACAGACCTCGTATAGTAGCGAGGGACAAGAAAAAATTAAATAACAAAAGTTTTGTGGTAAAACAGTGAGAGGGAGAGAGAATTGTTATATTACGAACCAACTAGGAATGATCGAGTATCCATTCGCGGATTTACAATCCGCGAATGTACCCTCAGATTTTTGTAATCGTGAGAAAATTTCCAGATGGGACACATTCTTTTGACTAATGAAAATCGAAATGTTACGATCTTGGCCCGTGTAATCGCGAGTTTTACGAGCGCGGGTAGAGAGAGAGAGAGAGAGAGAGAGAGGGGGATGGGTGTATATACATTATGAAAAGGGAGAAACCGCGCGGCCGGGAGGGTTATTCACGTAATTCTGGGTTTTGTCGACTCCGACAAGGGGGATGCTCCGTGGCTGACCCGCGAGATCGGCTACCAGTCTTTCTTCATCCGCGATGAGGCTTATGTTCGCGCGCCAATTTTATTATTCCTCTTCAAGTATGAACGTGTATATACTATGGGATATACATTCATACATCTATATGCATTATTATACTCTACGCATCGCCTCGAGATATGTGAGACTCTCTTGATCGGACTCGCCGATGATCGCGTGCCTCTCGGGAATTAACGCTAATTTTTTTTTTTTCTTCTTTTCTTTTCGTATATATTATAGTTTTATACGCTGGCCCTGCATTCGCCTCGTCATTTTCCCTTTTGCCTCATTCGTTCGTAACACGAATTACGTTTCGCCAACGGAGTCTACGGAACAATTGTGCGGTGGGCGAACTCTTCCTCGACCACCTTGTTTACAATATATTTCCCATCAAATTCTCAAAATAAAATCCTCGAGAGTAAAGAAAAAAGAAAAAAAAAGTATGCACATTTTTTTATTAAATATTCGTATGAAAGAATAACATTTGAGATATATATTTTTTAAACTATATCGCCCTCAGCTGAATATACATGAATATGGATAAACGTTTTTTTTCCTGCTCGAGGCAATATAGCACATAAATAAATATATACATATGTGAAAATTGCATCGGGCTCGAGCGACTGTTGAGAATCGATAGTAACGATCGATCGTAGAGAGTTTAATGTGGCCGAGGTGGAAGGCAAGAGCGTTCCTGTATATATGGTATATCGTAACCCCCCATCCCCATAGAATAAACATGTGGCGTCCGGTTCTCAAAACAATATATCGACGCGCGAATATTATTACCTTGCTCTCGGGTCCGAGCGAAAGAGCGAGAGGAGAGAATGAGTTGACGGTTGCAGGAAATTCCATTACGCGCGTAGCGAGTCCGTTTGGTCTCTGGTGCAGTCTACGAGACGGTTATATCGAACGTATAAAATTTTTATTTTCACATTCTTCATCATTCTTCGTTTCTTTTTTTTTTCTTATTAAGGTAGTTCTAACACAAATGAAGAGTTATGCAAATATAATGAATTTTTGGAAAAAACTAAAAAAAACACTGAAGAATACTTATGCGAAATTTGAGACTGTTTCACCGTACCGTTTTCAAGATATCGTTTATCAAAAATTGCTAAATATGCATACGAACGTATACCTATACCGTACGAAATGAGCACTTCCCGGATATTTAGTCACCGAAATGTACGAAGGAGTAATGAAAAATTCTTGAAATTTGGCAGAAAAGTAGTTTAGTAGATGAAGAATAACATATATTTTACAGTAAATTTTCAACCATGCAGTAAAAAAGTATGGAACTTTTTATTTTCACATTCTTCATTTTTCTTCTTTTCTTTTTTTTTTATTAAGGTAGTTCTAACACAAATGAAGAGTTAGGCAAATTTAATGAATTTTTGGGAAAAACTAAAAAAAGTACTGAAGAATACTTATGCGAAATTTGAGACTGTTTCACCGTACCGTTTTCAAGATATCGTTTATCAAAAATTGCTAAATTTGCATACGAACGTATGCCTATACCGTACGAAATGAGCACTTTCCGGATATTTAGTCACCGAAATGTACGAAGGAGTAATGAAAAATTCTTGAAATTTGGCACGAAAGTAGTTTAGTAGATGAAGAATAACATATATACAGTAAACAACACACAGTAAATTTTCAACCATGCATTAAAAAAGTATGGAATTTTTTATTTTCACATTCTTCATTTTTCTTCTTTTTTTATTTTTTTATTATTAAGGTAGTTCTAACACAAGTGAAGACTTATGCAAATATAATGAATTTTTGGGAAAAACTAAAAAAAGTACTGAAGAATACTTATGCGAAATTTGAGACTGTTTCACCGTACCGTTTTCAAGATATCGTTTATCAAAAATTGCTAAATTTGCATACGAACGTATACCTATACCGTACGAAATGAGCACTTTCCGGATATTTAGTCACCGAAATGTACGAAGGAGTAATGAAAAATTCTTGAAATTTGGCACAAAAGTAGTTTAGTAGATGAAGAATAACATATATTTTACAGTAAATTTTCAACCATGCAGTAAAAACGTATGGAATTTTTTATTTTCACATTCTGCATTTTTCTTCTTTTCTTTTTTTTTCTATTAAGGTAGTTCTAACACAAATGAAGAGTTATGCAAATATAATGAATTTTTGGGAAAAACTAAAAAAAGTACTGAAGAATACTTATGCGAAATTTGAGACTGTTTCACCGTACCGTTTTCAAGATATCGTTCATCAAATATTGCTAAATTTGCATACGAACGTATACCTATACCGTACGAAATGAGCACTTTCCGGATATTTAGTCACCGAAATGTACGAACGAGTAATGAAAAATTCTTGAAATTTGGCACAAAAGTAGTTCAGTAGATGAAGAATAACATATATTTTACAGTAAATTTTCAATCATGCAGTAAAAAAGTATGGACTATTAAAAAAATATTGTTTTGAGGCTAGAAGAACTCGTGAGCATGACAACGTCGCTGCGCGACGTGGCTGCCCGCCTCGCGCACCTTTCCTTCTATCTCCTCCCATTTCTTGTGTTAGAACTACCTTAAAACCCTCCAAGAGGTAACCCGCACCGAAATATCTAGCTAGCGATAATAACGTTAGCGGTGTGATTGGCGATTTTTGTTTGAGAATCAAATTCACATCCGAGATTGTATACGGATGGATAATTTAACAAAATGTTTTTCTTTTTCACGTAAGAATTAAAATAAAACAAGACAAACAACTTTTCGAGACGCGAGTCCGTTCGTGATGCACCGTAAGTGCACTGTACAACGCTCGGGCGGTCGTAGCGGCCGTTCGCCGGTGAATTTTATTACTAACCAAGTCATATAAGAGAGTCGGCGGGGGCCAACACAAACACAACGGTAAATCATTCGGTATCACTGTACCCCTCCACCCCTCCGCCCCCCTCTTTGCCCCGCCCCCGCCGTTTAATTTAATTTACGCTCGTATTTGTATGTGACTTTATATTTCCTATTAGCGGTATAAACTGACCTAATTCGCTCGTGCCCGCGTTATATGCCTTCTCAGAGCTCGCCGAAGCTTGAATTCTACCTTTGCTCATATGTGAACGCAAGGTTATCCCTCAATATATCGTAGCTCTCTCGTGAATAGTCGCTGAAAAATTCGAAAAATAAAAACTGTTTCTTACGTGAGTTTCAATTAATTTTGTGACTTTGACCGAACCGTTGACGCAAATTTGGTAAATGTTCATTATTCGTTCATAAAAATGTGCTCAAACTTGAGTTTACATTGTGAGCTTAAATATGGTTTGGTTAACTTGAACTTGGCTCGAACTGAACTGTTTTTCTTTTTTGGTTCGACCGAAAAGTTTATGCGAAATAGACGATTCAATTCGCTCGATGTTTACTAAAAGCTCGTTCGTCATGTTTTTATTTTCAGCCAAACTCGACGGTGTAACTAATAGTTTTTTTTTTATCAATTAAATGATCAATAGCAGTGAGATATAAATGGGACTGGTTGAATTTAAGGGATTACACCACTCTAGCGGCAGAAAAAAGGCCTAATTTTGACGATTTATTTTGGGAGTATGAAAAAAGGAATAGAATTTCTTTTCAGAAGGTTTATTTAAGTTAGTAGTCTGGTCAACTTAAGCCGATTTTCATGTCTTTTTTGGAGGGCGTTTTTTTGTAGGAAAATAAAAATGAATCGTTTTGGATATTTAGGATGTTTTTATTTACATATTAAAGATACAAAAAAAAATGTTCGAAAAAATTTAATAATTTATTATTATTATTATTGTTGATCAAAGTTGGCAGCCCGGGTCCTAACTTTTTTTCTACCGAACCGATTGCTTTCAAATTTTAACAGGCTACTGTACACACTTATAGTTTTCGTCGGAACCACCGAGAAATTTTTTCACCCCTAACTTTTTATTTTACAACCCCTTCTTTGCTATAGTCCTTTTATTTTAGCAAAGAAGCGGTTGTAAAATAAAAAGTTAGGGGTGAAAAAATGTCTCGGTGGTTCCGACGAGAACTATAAGTGTGTAGAGTAGCCTGTTAAAATTTGAAAGCAATCGGTTCGGTAGAAAAAAAGTTAGGACCCGGGCTGCCAACTTCGAGGTGTCAACTTCGATCAATAATAATAATAATAATAAACTATTAAATTTTTTCAAAAAAATTTTTTTTCGTATGTTTAATATGTAAATAAAAACATCCTAAATGTCCAATACGATTCATTTTTATTTTCCTACAAAAAAACGCCCTCCAAAAAAGACATGAAAATCGGCTTAAGTTACCAGACTACTACCTTAACGCACATTGAGGTATGGAAAAAAAATGTGTGTGCCAAAGTTAGGCCTTATTTTCTGCCGCCTAGAGTGGCGTTACCCCTCAAGGATCATGTAAACTCTCGTTTATCGATAAAACATATCGTACCGTTTTTTTTTACGGGGGCGTTTTCTCAACAATATTTGGTAAAAATCATACATGTTTTTCTCTCTCCTTGTATACATCGTTTTCGTGCAACTATAAACCGCGTGAATTATAATTATTGCGATATCGTATGATACGACGTGAAAACAATGGGCATTGCCGTTTTGTATTAGCGGAGAAATAGCGAATAGGAATAATACGTATTAGGCCTAACGTTATCTCAAGTACACACGGCCCGAGCGAAACGAGAGTTAAATTAACGCAAAATCGCAAGCGCTCCAAGGCTACGTAATTATTCGATGGCTCTAATGCACGCGCTTATTATTAACCGTTCTCAATTATCAATCATGCGGGGTGAAAGTTACAGGAATTTTGAAAAAAAAACAAACAAATATTTCAAGACAAAAATTATTACCCGTAAATAAATATAAATGATTTAAAAAAAATTTGTATCAATTTTTCTCTATTCTCTTATTACACATTTTATTGAATATAAATTATGAATAGAAATTTCACGGGGTCACATTGTATGTGGGTGTTGTAAACGTGTGAGTCACGTTTTTTTTTCCCCCGATGTTAACACGTGTGTGCGTGTGTATATATCTATATATGTGTGGGCACCGCGAGTTCCAATCAGGCATAGTACTTCTTGGAACGTATCTGCCTATCAATCAGCGAGGTTATAAATTTTACCTTGGACGATGAACGAGCGCGTTCGGCTCTCGCGAGTAAAATACCGACCACTCTCTCTCTCTCTCTCTTTCTTTCTCTTCTAACTCCGAATGCACTTTGCCACTTTTTTTCCAATATATACCACTCGATCCACTTTGTATATTTCATTATGCACGATACTTCTTCAAAAAAGGAAAGAAGGAAAAAAAAATAGCCAAATGGGTGTGTTTCGAGACGTATTCCATCTGATGGAAGACGTTAAATAAATATCTGCGTTGTTAATAATTAATTTCAGACGTTAATTAATTGATAAACGATCGTGAAACGGGGCAACTTATTTTGAAGATTAAGAAAAAAATAAAAATAACGAATTTATATTCTTAATAACTTGTGTTAAAGTGGCCAATACGTTGTTTATCCTTGAGACTATTATAACTTATGCCTCGAATTTCGCAAAGCTCCTTACGTGCAAGTACGCGAACGCGGAAAAACTTTTGACTTTGAAATTGCATGAGAGAGAGAGAGAGAGAAAAGAAGAAAGAAAGAAAGAGAGCCCACAACGTTCTCTATATCTCGTGCTGGCATAAACAAAGCGCCAAACCGCCAATTCCGAAGATGAAATATTATAAGTAATAACATATATCTATAGAGCGAGATCGCGGTTTGCCCCGTTTCGCGTACCGCGAGAGAGGGATAATAACACGGCACTAAACTATACGCCCGATACATGAAGAGTGGGGGGGCGAGTGGAAAAGGGGTGAGGAGAGAGGGAGAGGGAGGAAATAACCGCGCACGTATCTACCTATATATAATTGTATAATTATTATTAATGATATCGAAACCCTTATGCGCGTTTAAGCGGAGCCAAATCGTCTTTTCTCTTATATATATATATATATACACACACAATATACATATGAGTATTTATATACGCAATATATATATATATATATATATATATATATATATAATATGTGTATGCATCTCTCTGCGTACCGGTACGTACCGGTGCGCGGTGCATCATCTATAAAAGCTCGTCGTTCCAACCGCGTGTGCAGCGCTTATTCCACCTTCACTTAGACCCACTATTATATTCATCCCATGTCAGTCCTGTGCACGTTATGGGAATTTACTATATTTCTCATACTTACGGAGATGTAGATTAAAAAAAAAAAAAAACGGCCGATTTGATTTCTCGAAGTATTCCCTTAGCAAAATTTGCCATCCATTGCCGTTAAAAAAAGCCATTGAATTTCCATCGCTTCAAAACGCAATGGCAATTGAAGGCAGTCTTGCAAAGGGTTAACATTTCATTCAAAATCCCATTGGTAAAAAATGAATGGTAAAAACTTCATTTAAAATCGTATTTGTATTGGCACGAGCAATGGTAATGCCATTGGGGGTTTCAATGGATATTTTGTCATTGGGAAAAATGCCAAGGCAGTTTTGCCAATGCCAAAATTTTACCATTCAATTTTCCACAGGCACCAATGGCAATACCAATGCCATTTTGAATGGAGTTTTTACCATTTGATTACCCATAAGCACCAGGAATATGGCAATACCAACGCGATTTTGAATGAAATCTTTATCCTTGGCAAAAGTGCCTTCAATTGCCATTGCGTCTGAAGCAATGAAAATTCAATGGCAGTTTTTAATAGCAATGAACGGCAAATTTTGTTAACAAATCACAAAAAATGCACACAAACCATGATCAAGTAAATAAATGGAAAATAATAGGAAGTATCTGAAAAGTTTGCGAACAAAATTACGACTATATAAGTTTATAAAGAATACCTCGTATATGTATATATTATGTCCTCTCAGTCTTTATAGCAATTTTTTTCAATTTATGCAAAAAAATAACAATATTATTAGAAGAGATAATAATAGTATAAGTTCACGATATTAGTAGTATATACGAGGTCTGTTCAAAAAGTATCGCGAACTTTGTGTTTTTTCAAAAAGTATTTATTTATTCATTAATATTTATTTTGTCCCCTTCAAAGTAATTCCCCTCGGATATAATACATTTATGCCAACGTTTTTCCCAATCCTCGAAGCACTTAAAAAAATCATTTTTTGTGATCTTGTTTAGGTCCACCTTCGATGCCGTCTTTATCGCTTCAATCGTGGCGTAGCGTCGTCCTTTCATGGGCCTCTTCAGTTTTGCGAACGGGAAAAAGTCACAGGGGGCCAGGTCTGGGGAATACGGTGGCTGCGGCATCATTAGAGTGTTGTTTTTGGCCAAAAATTCGCGCACAAGCAACGATGTGTGAGCAGGGGCGTTATCATGGTGCAAAAGCCAATTTTTGTTCTTCCACAAATCCGGGCGTTTATGGCGGATAGCTCAGCGCAAATTGCGCATAACTTGCAGGTAATATTCTGTATTGACTGTACAACCCTGTGGCAAGAACTCATGATGCACCACGCCCCTGCAATCGAAGAAAACTGTGAGCAAAACCTTCACATTCGACCGAACTTGGCGCGCTTTTTTCGGTCTTGGCTCATGCGGCAGCTTCTATTCTGATGATTGAGCTTTGGTTTCCACGTCATAACCATAAACCCATGATTCGTCACCAGTTATGACCCTCTGGAGCAAATTTGGGTCGTCGCGGACCGAGTCCAACAGCTCCTTAGCAATGTTAACGCGACACTGTTTTTGTTCGAAATTGAGCAATTTTTGCACGAATCTCGCGCCGACCCGTCTCATGCCCAAATCATTGCTAAAAATCGAATAGCACGAGCCAATCGATATGTTTAGTTCCTCAGCAACTTCTCTAACGGTGATTCGACGATTGGCTAATATTATTTTCTTCGCTTCATCTATGTTTTCGTCGGTTGTTGATGTGCTCGGACATCCGGAACGCATTTCGTTGTTCGCATCTTCTCGGCCCTCTGAGAACATTTTGTACCACCGATAAACGTTGCTTTGGTCCAAGGTAGCTTCACCATATGCCACAGTCAACATTCGGAATGCGTCCGCGCACTTAATTTTCTTTTTCACACAAAATTTCATACAGATTCTTTGATCCATTTTTTGGAATAGGCAAAAATCGAAGGAAAGCCAAAACACGTCTAACCAAAACAGCTGTCAACAATTAACTAAACATTCAAAATGGCCGATTTTTTCAGCATAAGTGAGGGACGTGAGTACCAACCTAACGTCACAAAAAAATCGAAAATCGAATATACGTAGCCTGCGGAATTTCAAAATTCGCGATACTTTTTGAACAGACCTCGTATAATGTATGTATCGAACTCGGATATATATACTAGGGTGGTTCTTAATTTGGTGATGTCGGAAATTCTTTGGTATTGTTCCTTAAAAGTAATCAACATATCCAGAAAAAAATTGGGCGCAAGCGGAACTTTGTCCAATAATTCTAACCCACCCCACCGAGCTGTCGAATTTTTATATGAAAAAATGCATGCATTCAAAATTTTGATAAGAAAATTGTTTATTATTTCAAAACTATTCATGATAAAAAAATTTTATATTATGTTTTTATAGGAAATTTAATGCTCTACAAAAAAGGTATTTTGTAAAATTCTTGTGAATCTAATATTTATCATGTTATTAGCAAAAAAACTGTCATAATTTATTCCAAAAGTCCATCATTATGGCCAAAACAGGAGTTTGACATCGAAAAACTGCAATGTATTCTTCATATGCAATTAGAAATATGAAGAGATACGTAGTGCACTCAATAACAGTATGTGAACGATATTTAAATTTACAATTTTATCAATTTTATTATCATTCATGATAAATTTTTCTTCTTTGATCGATAAGGACATTGATTTCTTTATCAGTTCCAAATCGATGGCTTTTTTCGAAAGATTTGAAATCAACTCCTCATTTTTTGATATCGATGTGAGCGAGTGGATTTCTAATGAAAATTATTTACAAGGCTTAAAAATAGTTAAAGGAATTAAAGTGGTTAACGATGTTGCAGAAAGAGGAGTGAAACTTATTACAGAGTACAATGATCGTCTCACTTATGATGAAGATCAGAAACAATTCATTGTACAAATAATTGAAGAATAGAAAAAAAATATCCTGATATTAACAAAGCAACTTTGCTCCAACCGATGTAATTCATTATTGTAAGTTGATTTTTAAAGTATATGACATCATTCATTATAATTCACAATAAAATTGATAAAATTGAAAATTTGAATATTGTTTACATTTCATTGTTGAGTGCGCTACGTATTTCTTCATAATCTTATATACATACGAAAAATAAATTGCAGCTATTCGACGTCAAACTCCTGTTTTGACCATAATGATCGACTTTTGGAATAAATGATGACAGTTTTTTGCTAATTACGTGATAAATATTAGATTCACGAGAATTTCACAAGATACCTTTTTTGTAGAGCATTATATTTCCTACAAAAATGTTATATAAAATTCTTTCATCATAAATAGTTTTGAAATAATAAACAATTTTCATAACAAAATTTTGAATGCATGCATTTTTTCATATAAAAATTCGACAGCTCGGTGGGGTGGGTTAGAATTATTGGACAAAGTTCCGCTTGCGCCCAATTTTTTTTCTAGATATGTTGATTACTTTTGAGGAACAATACCAAAGAATTTCCAACATCACCAAATTAAGAACCACCCTAATATATACATACATTATTTTATAAAAAAAAACGAAATGCCATACTGATTTACCATTCAGAATGAAACTGAAACGTAATATTACATTCAGTTTCTATAGAAAAAATTGCCATTGGGGTTTGCCACTGGCTTTCCATTCATCTTGAATGGAACGAAATTGTCATTCGAGTGTTGCCATTGACTTACCATTTAGTTTCTATGGAAAAAAATTGCCATTTGAGTTTGCCATTGACTTTTCATTCAGCTTGCTGCCACCAAAAATGTTCCCTTGATTTTGCCATACAATTCGCATTGGAAGGGTATGGTAATCAGCCTTTGCCATCGACTGCCAATGGCAAATTTTCCTGGGGGTTAATTAATGAATTTATTAATTTCTCTCATCTAATTTCTCTTCTTTACTTCATTATGTATGTCAAAAATTTTCGATAATTTATAAAAACACATGAGTAAATTAACATTTTATAAAATATGAAAATGCCTGAAGAAATAAATTTTATATTTATAAATAATAAGAATGAAATATCGCTGTTTATATTAGACTCATTTATCAACTCGTACGCGTCTGATACAATGATCTCTCTCTCTCTCTCCTCTCTCTTACACTGGCTTTTTTTTCCACTCTGTTATACCGGAGCTTCGCTAAAGTGTAGTCCAACATATTAACACGAAACCCGGTGCAAGAGAGTAAACGTACGTAGGATATAAAACGCCTCGATCGTTGCCAACAGAGAGAATAGTGGATGGTTTTGCGCCTCCCTGTTCAGTAATCATCCGGATTATTTATTGCAACGCGAGGGTTAATGTTTTTTTTTCTTTCATCTTCTTTCGTCTCTGTCGTGTTTTCTTTTAGGGCGTGGATATATCCGTCGCAGTTTTCCGTGATATGTGCGATGTACGCGCACTCCGCTATAAGCGCGTACATTATCACGTTTTGGTTTTTTTGTTTATTTTTTGTATCTTTCAAAATTAGACTCTTGTGGCTACAAGAACGTGGGGGTGTAATTCGATGATTGAAAAAAGTTGAAAAGATTGGTGGGTGAGATGGAAAAATGTTTCTCGACCGATTGTAAATTAAATGTATTTATTTAACAACAATTTCAATCAATTTCATTAGACCCAGAACCATATAACGTAAACTTCACCTGAATTTATTGATTTTTCTAACGTTTTTTAATGGAATAATTAAAAAATAAGTGGAAAAAAACATCCAAAATTAAATGACATGTTTTACGGCGATTTATGAGTGGTTCGGGGGGGGGGGGGGGGGGGGGGGTGTAGCTGAATCGATGTGAGACTCGTCTACCCGTTGGAGGGTTACCCGGGGGAATATTAAGAGCTCATTAACATAAGGGGACAGCCGAGGGATACGTGTCCGCGTTAAATCGTGACGACGTTGTTGATTGCCCCCTCCCGCCACCCTCTCCCTCACGACGAGCCTCGTAGTTGAAGGTGCATCAGATGTACCGGAACGCCTCATTTACGATTTCCTGATTCTCCATGTTAATGCCGGTATATAATAATAAAATAAAAGAATAAACGACGAAGATAGCTTTGAAAGTCCATTGTCCGGGAGTTACAACGACGTGTTCCATACGACCTCCATCCTCTTTCTCTGTATTTTCGCGATTCTAACTGTAAGCGCATACCGATCTTGCGGAATAAATAAGACGGATTATTTCTTTTTTGTTTTCAATTCTTTTTCTCTATTCATTATTATTGTCATTAACTGTTCTTGTCTTTAAGGTACTATGAGGACTCTCGTTTCATTATTCATCAAATTTTTGCTACGAAAATGTTCGATCTTGCCCTTTTTTCTAACGGAACTTTCGTCATTGCAATGTTTTTTTTTAATCAGTTTTTTCTGTCTCGTCCATATCCAACTGAAATTTATCTATGCATTTTGGGTTGAAAGAGGGCGCGATAGAATCGAGGAAAGCTGCAATTCTTTTCTCTCTCTCTCTCTCTCTCTTCTCAAACTTATAAACAGTGCAACATACGGTTGCATTACGTATAGCAATAGCTTTCCATGGCATTCAACTAATTCCAGGTTTCGAAGCGTTCCATTAAAGATTCAGCATATAATTGCGGGAGGCGATCGTGGAGGCCTGGCGTCTTGGTTCGTTCGCGCTCATGCTTTCGTATGTCTATACGGTTCATTATCGCTATATGCATGTATGAATTGTGTATATATACACACATAAACACTATATATATGTATATAGTAGCGAAATGTGCAGACTCTCTTCGTCCGTCGTCTTGAAGGTACGATGCCAGCGAAATGATCGAGATCTCGGATTGAGCCCATCTCGTCTACTACATATCTATATATAAATTAAGTATTTAGAAGCAAAAGGTCATAAGTGACGACAATTGTTCGGCTTAAATCGTGCCAGTTTACGGCTTTATACCGGTAAGGAATCGACCGTATATCTCGAACAACGTACGTGAGGCAATCATTGCGAGAGGTCCCCGGTGGTTGACCACTTTGGACCGGAAAATCGGGGCGACTCTCTCGGTATATATCCACTAATGTACTCTACACTATAGCCGCGTAGATTATAGATGGATTATTCGATACTCAATAGGGTCGTCCCGGCTCGCTCGCTATTCACGATGGATTATTACTGTCAATTGTTAAATATTTGTTGAAAATTCGAAATATGCGGTGGCTCGAGTGGAAGATGTGGAAAATTCGTTGAAATTATTGTTAAATATTATGGGGCCGGGTCGAAGTTTCGAACCGTAAAAGCTTCGACGGTGCACAACTCCGGATTTTAATAGTACGAATTACATGGTTCATTCCGACGACAGTTTGAATAATCGGCTGTGAATAACATAGAGCGGGTATGAATCGATACCAAAAATGTTACGAATTTAATATCGTCGAGTAAATATTTTTTTCGAAAGATTACGACAGAGCAATTTGTCGAACGGTCGGTAGTACTACTTGAAAAATTCCGAATTGGTGATTTTTAGAGATCCGCAAAGTTTCGAAAATTATATTATCGAACAAGAAATTATCGGAAAGGTGCGAACGTAATAAAATTGAAGAAAAGAATTCTCGGGTATACGAATTTTTCGGACTCCGAAAATTACGGCGTCGACGATGCGGTATTCCGAAAATAAAAGTTTCGAAGGGGCAAAATTCCGAAAGTTTGCAATTCGTTCGTTTAGATGGCAGCACCACTGGTGTTATGTCTTACGGACCTTTTTCACGAGCGAGCGTCAGAGCCTACTAGTAGCGCTAGTTTTACTCTCCTTCGAAATTTTGCCCTGTAGGAATTTTGCCCCGTCGAATTAATGCACTGTCGTCCGTTTACCCTTTTTCGGGACATACAAATTCTAATATATTTGGCTTCGAACTTTTTTTTTCTGAACCTTTTCAGGTATAAAACTTGACCGTTCGGCAACTCGAGTTTCTAACACCACAATTTTTCGGAACTTTACGTTTTCTAATCATTAAAATACGATTTTTTAAGTAGTAGGATTTTTGATTTTCGATAGTTTTGCTGGTTGGTCCCATAATTATTCTTGTCATTTAATCCTCGATGTATAACTATTCTTCGCAATGACATTTCTGTTTTAAAAAGAACGGATTTTAAAAATTTCGAAAAGTTTTGAGTTCGTCCCACATAAATTCGGAGTTTTGAACCGTCGAAGCTTTTACGGTTCGAAACTTCGACCCCGCCCCAATATGAGCAGTATAAAAAAAATTGGCCTACCGTAGAGCGGCGATACGTCTATTAGAATCGTCTACCAAAAATTCATCTATGCGGACGCTACCAGATGTCAAATAGTTTTACATTGGTACTCAAGTCGGCGGATAATCCACGAAAAGTCAACGGCATTCAAGTTTCTCGCAATATTGTTTTAAACGTGAAATTTTATATTTTAATTTTTTCTATTTTACTATAGATATAACATTTTATTTTCATAATACAATTTCGAAAAACTTTCATGCCGTTGACGTTTCGTGAACTATTCGCTGATTTTGAGGGCCAATTTTACAAGTCTGTGTGTAATGAATCTTTTATTTTCCTTTAAAATTCGTTACTGTTTTATTGTATCAATTTGAAAGGTTGTATATTATTTTACGGTAATTAGGGAGTGAAATAATTCATTAAACAAAAATGATGGTAAATTATGCTCGAGGATCTCCAGATCGCGATTTAATAAAAATTGATATTTCGAATACAATATATTGTTGTGTGTAAATGACAAAGAGCATCGTAATTATCATCGATATCACAGTTGGAATTATTACGTATTCACCCACAAGGTTTTCTCGGGTATGAACAATGCACAAGATGGTTATTATAATTACAATGATATCTTGTATAATGATCATTTACAGGGAGACGCGTTTGCCCTTTCTCATTTCGCAATTCAAATTTCATATAAAATGTGTATTCAAATAAAAAGGTCCACCGCAGCTTGATGATCGCAATCCCGCACGAGCGCGTACAATTAAACAAATGTTCGGACTTAGCTTTTTATATGAAATCGATGTCAATCCTTAGAAATGACGATGTTGAACCAGATCTGGGTTATTCTCTGGCGGTTGACGCTTTATCCTTTGAATGCTCGAGAAGAGCAACGCTGAACCGACGATAATACGATCGATGTCAGTTATTCAGTGTTAGATGAGAATATGTATAAATTGTATGAGTGGCGATCGCGTCTTGCTTTAGCTTGCGATCGCTACGGTGGACGTGAGACCGAGTTCCACGAAAATCGTCGAGGCGAAACGAGCAAAAGGGACCCACTTCCGATGACCTTGTCCTTCATATATGATGTCAAAGGAGCCTTCCTGAACAACTTTTTCCTCTGGCAAAATTGGGGGCCATTATTTATTAAAAAGTTATTAACAAATAACGTTGATAATTCATATAGCTATTTTCCTTATATGTCAGTCCCAATCATCTTGTCCTTCACACACGTTATCAAGAATAACCCCCTGAGTAACATAATAAAGTTTAATCCGTCGCTCATTGTTTGTTGAAAAGTTATTAACAAAAGAAGTTTCATATATCGAACATGAAATACTTTTGCTAGTGTATGGCGAACAGTACACGTATGAGCGGGGGAGCCGCAGCCCCTGCATACCCTCATACACCAGCCCAAAAACAAACCAATAACAACCCAAACAAACAAACCAATCACAACCCAAAGACAACCCAAGATGATTTGGACTGACTGATATAAGGAAAATAACTATACGAATTATTAACTTTATTTGTTAATAACTTTTTAATAAATAACGACCCCCAATTTTGTCAGAGCAAAAAGTTGTTTCTCGTGCAAAAACGCGTGGAATGGACCTACTCCAAAGGTCATGGGAAGTGGGTCCCCTTTCCTCCATATTTACCGAATTTCCAGCACATATGGCACATCTGGGAAGGGTCCACATAGACGCATTATTGGTGGATGATTCTGGTAGATCTATTGACGCTCTACGGTAGATTAATTTTTCAAACACGGGTTGTCATATATGAAATTTCGGGGCGAGGTTGAAATTCCGAACGGTGAAAGCTCCGAAGGTGTAAAACTCTGAATTTATGTGCGAGGATCTTAAAAATTTGGAAATTCTGAAATGACAAGAATTATTAATACCGTTTGATGTTATTTACAGTCAATTATGTACACTGTCGCCGGAATATACTGTACGGCGATCTGTAGGTCGTAATCTTGAAATTCGGAGTTTTACACCGTCGGAGCTTTCACAGTTCGGAATTTCAAACCCGTACCGAAATTTCATATACGAAGTGGAGAAAAATAGTGGTCAAAGTTTTCCAAACGTCTCTTGAGTATTGGGTTAAGGTCTAAATCTTAGAGAGCGATATGCTTTTATTAATTGTACGTTCTGCAGGATTTTCCCGAAAAATGAATGCAACCTCGAGAAAAGTTGGATCTAAGATTTGGGGCAGGGATTAAGTTTCAATTCAAGGGGGGAGGTGGGTCTTCGCGCCGCCTTAATTCGGACGTTTTAGCTGAAGAGAAGAGTCATCTTTATCGTGCCTATTTAAACCTTGGTATCATTGAGAATACCGTTGACTTTAAATCCTCCAAAATAGATTGTCAAGTTCGTCAAAAACACGATCATAAAATTCCGAACAGTTGAGGATTCCGAGCTGTCTCTTTGTTGAAATTCCCTTTGGACACAAGATTCTGAAAGAAGGAATATTCAGTGACATATGTGAGAGAATTGGTGCTATTGCATAGGGGATGTAGAAGAAAAGAGACGAGTTGAACATCGAAATTTGTAACCGACAAAGAGGATAAGCTCTCGGACTATATACAGGGCGTCGCAAAACTAGCACGTCAGAGTGACACGGGGGTTAGATTGGGTTCGGACCTATCAGAATAAACAAATATAACCTCAGTAAAAGCAATGGTTTTCGAGGAAAATCATCTTTTTTGATTTTTCGGAAAATCGCTACCTCTGCTATGAATTACTTTGGGTTTGAACAAAAGGCACTAAAGCGAACGAAGTAGGTACCTAAGGCGGTAAGCAAACTGGTTCTATGAAGAAAAAAAAATTGTACATTTGTGGGAGTATAAGGGAACAAATTAATAATATTTAATGATTCATTTAATTTTTACACCTGTTCAAATTTTCTACCTCTAACCCTAATACACAAACGGCACATATTTTAGGACAAAATGTGAATAAACCCAAAGTAATTTATAGCAATGGTAGCAGAAATAACAAGTACTAGGTAGCGATTTTCCGAAAAATTAAAAAAGACGGCCTTTTCTCGATAAACCATTAGACTTTTACCGAGGTCCTATTTGTTTATTCTGATAAGTCCGGAGGGAATCTAACCCCCGTGTCACTCTGACGTGCTAGTTTTCGGACACCCTGTACATACATATACATGTATATTAGGGTGGCCCTTAATATGGGTAAAAAAAAAATTGATCGCGTCGCCCTTCAAAGCGGTTCCGAATACTATAGAAAAAACCTACGCGAAGCCCCAGCTATGTCCGTTAAGAGGAAGACGTGGCTGTAAGCATGAACTTAAATTTAAATATCAATTTTTCTTCATGATTGGAGAAATTTTGATTTTTTAAATCTAGTTTATGTGTCAATTTTTTTTTAACTTTCCGAAGCTATTGTATATTGGTATTCAATATACAGATCAGATAATATGGTCCTCCATACTAGATTTGATGAGCGTTCAGGTCTGCCATCCTATTATTTTGGAACAATGGTTTGATTTAGCTGCTGTCAAACGTTTTTAATCATATCAATATCAAACGTTAAATTTGCATCTTGTCAGAAAAATCTATTAAGTAAGAAAGATATAAATTCACGATAAACCATTCACATCGAACTTATTATGAAAAAAATATTATGTTTTTTCCGACCAATTGGATGACTTGTGCGAATAAATAATTTCTTTGTTTTCAATAAAACGAACAAGCTCGCCAAGTTTAAAATCCTGCCAAATTAAAAATGTCCTTATGCATTTTTGCGGAAGTAATTTTCAAATATATTTTTTATCCACATCACTGGAAGTCTGATCTCAGTGAAATATTAATATGTTTGCATCTCAGCACACAAGGAATATTTCTAACAAAATTGAAAAAAAAAACAATTCTGGCCGATCCGGAAGTTTGATGTGAATGGTTTATCGTGAATTTATATCCTTCTTACTTAATAGATTTTTCTGACAAGATGCAAATTTAACGTTTGATTTTGATATGATTAAAAACGTTTGACAGCAGCTAAATCAAACCATTGTTCCAAAATAATAGGATGGCAGACCTGAACGCTCATCAAATCTAGTATGGAAGACCATATTATTTGATCTGTATATTGAATACCAATATACAATAACTTCGGAAAGTTAAAAAAAAATTGACACATAAACTTGATTAAAAAAATCAAAATTTCTCCAATCATGAAGGAAAATTGATATTTAAATTTAAGTTCATGCTTACAGCCACGTCTTTCTCTTAGCGGACATAGCTGGGGCTTCGCGTAGGTTTTTTTTTTAGTATTCGGAACCGCTTCGAAGGGCGGCGCGATCAATTTTTTGTTTACCCATATTAAGGGCCACCCTAATGTATATAGACAGATAAATATTGTCCGAGTGTCTGTACGAGGTCTGTTCAAAAAGTATCAAGAATTTTGAATTTCCGCGGACTACGTATATTCGATTTTCGATTTTTTTTTGGCGTTAGGTTGGTACTCATGTCCCTCACTTATGCTGAAAAAATCGGCCAGTTTGAATGTTTAGTTAATTGTTGACAGCTGTTTTGGTTAGACGTGTTTTGGCTTGTCTTCGATTTTTGCCTACTCCAAAAAATGGATCAAAGAATCTGGATCAAATTTTGCGTGAAAAACAAAATTAAGTGCGCGGACGCATTCCGAATGTTGACTGTGGCTTATGGTGAAGCTACCTTGGACCAAAGCAACGTTTATTGGTGGTACAAAATGTTCTTAGAGGGCCGAAAATATGCGAACAACGAAATGCGTTCCGGACGCCCGAGCACATCAACAACAGACGAAAATATTGATGAAGTGAAGAAAATAATATTGGCCAATCGTCGAATCACCGTTAGAGAAGTTGCCGAGGAACTAAACATATCGATTGGCTCGTGCTATTTGATTTTTACCAATGATTTGGGCATGAGACGGGTCGCCGCGAAATTCGTGCCAAAATTGCTCAATTTCGAACAAAAACAGTGTCGCGTTAACATTGCTAAGGAGCTGTTGGACTCGGTCCGCGACGACCCAAATTTGCTCCAGAGGGTCATAACTGATGACGAATCATGGGTTTATAGTTATGACGTGGAAACCAAAGCTCAATCATCGCAATGGAAGCTGCTTTTTTGGAATAGGCAAAAATCGAAGACAAGCCAAAACACGTCTAACCAAAACAGCTGTCAACAATTAACTAAACATTCAAAATGATCGATTTTTTCAGCATAAGTGAGGGACACGAGTACCAACCTAACGCCAGAAAAAAATCGAAAATCGAATATACGTAGCCCGCGGAAATTCAAAATTCGCGATACTTTTTGAACAGACCTCGTATATCTGAATGGGCTGTTAAAAGTCAAAAGATCGTATAACCAACGGTGTTTAACGTTTAAAACGATGCGGGATGAGCCCTTTTGATTGTTAACTTTCGATATATGTAAATACAAATACATGTAAGCTCTACAGGGCCTGAGATGCCGCAAATTCGGTGGATAGCATAGCCCCGAGGCTTTCGTCGTGTCCGGCATATACGCTCGAGCGATCTTTGCTTTGTGTTTCCCCTCGTTCCACGCACTCTCTCCACGGACTCCTCTCTGGATCCTCAATGGGAATTCGATTAAAACTACTCACACTATACGAACGCGCATGGCTATATGACTAAATATACATCGACCACCTCTCTCTACTTGCTGATTTTCCCATATTCCTATATACATATAGATGTTCCTTTACTCTATAGAACGATTAAGCCATGTGTGGTTTACTGCGAATGTCTCCTCCCCTGATTCTCCCTTAAATGCACTGGGCGAACAGGGCCTCGCGATTCAAAAAAGTATTAAACAGTGTTTTTTTAAATGTTTTCGCCAAATATCGATTGCATGATACAAAAAAAATTCAAGATATCTATTAATCGTACAGTCGTTGAGAGAATGTGATTTATTATTAAAAGCTGCGCACTTTGGAACGAGCACGTTGGCGAAAAAAAATCCTTACAATATCGAACAAATTAATTAACGATACAGTTATAGAATTTGATTTAATGGAGTCGAGGTATAATTGAATTTTTACTAATTTTTCAATTTTACATATATATATAGTTTTTTTGCCAAATAAATGAAATTTTTCGATGTGAAAATTCATTAATTCGTGGAGAATCAGGTTTATTGATATTTCGGGGCGGTACGCTAATCAGTGATGTTACGAGGATGAGAGAGTAGAATAGTTGAGATTATTCCGAACCACTGGATGTGCGCTTTGCCGTCCCTTTACCCTGAAACGTCGGACAAAGCTGCTCTCGCGGCGCCCACGCACTTGCGGTCTCTCTCGCGTTTCCTCGTTCATTCGTCATGAAAATACCCTCCCTCTCACCGAATTCGAAGCTCTGCCTAAATTCTACCTCTCGCTGTACCACTAGCCACCTCCGTGCCTCGGCCAGTATACGTCAGAGACCCTTCTCTCTCTCTCTCTCTCTCTCTCTTCCTCTTTATCCCCTGTACTCAATTCAATGGGTTGCGGAACTAACACCCCGCATCATGATAGGCGTCGTTGTCTTTGCGGTCAGCCGCACACTGATCGCGTACGAGATGAGACTTCACTGTAACGAGAATCCCTCGAAATTGCTAACATCTGACAATTTCCGCAAGGCTTAATGAAAAATTAATTTTGCAAACTTTTTCTTTATGGGATAACACCACTCTAGCGGCAGAAAAAAAGACCTCACCTTGTCGATTTATTTTGAGAGTATAAAAAGAGGAATATGATTTCTTTTCAGAGAGTTCATTTAACACATATTGAAATAAGACAAAAACATTTTTTGTTATCATTTTGATAGAAAATGGCGGCGACAGAGCCCATCTTGAAAATCGTCTTTTTTTAAAACACCTTTACGGGAGGACGGTTTTCTCGAACAGTATAGGACCCGGAAGAAGAAACCAAACAATTTTATAATCTATGTACTATTGGCTATGGGACTACGTAGAGGTTTTTGTTTAAATCAACTTTTGTAGAAATGGTCCACTTTTGAAAGAATGAATCGCTTTTTTCTGAAAAAAAAACGTAGTAAATTGTTTATAAAAAAAAAACGTTTACGTTAAATTAAAAAAAACGGCTAGGTACTCCGATAGAGAATGGAATTGTGAAGTTACTATCAAAATTTCAAATCGATCCATGCAATGGTGTTCAAGTAATACCTCCTGCCAGTTTGAAAAAGACGATTTCTTTAATGATTTTTTTAAGGGTGGAAATAGGGGTAGGACAGCGTTTTCTCAATGATTTTCATGAATTTTTTTATAGTATAAAAATGATTGTAATTTATTGAAACTTTGAGAATATTTTATACAAATATTCAAGTATATACTATAAAATTTTTGAAGAATTTCCTTGAAAAACACCGAAGATATTAGCGACTCCATATTACAGGTCACAATCAGACTCAGCATTTTGCGTATATTCTGGAATTGACTTTTATTATATGTCTCTCTTCTATATGAACTTAAATGCTATCAAAAAAATAAAGAAATTTAATTTTTTACAGGGGTCAAAACAAAAAAGCATGATTTTTTGCGATTTTTTACAACTTTATTTGCCAAAAAAAAATGATTTGAAATGATGATAATATTCCGATTTTAGGTTCATATAGAGCGCAATACTATGAAGAAAGTAACTGCCAATTTCCAAAACGATTGGTTGAAAACTTTTTAAACTGGCGTGTACGCAAGTTAAAAAAAAGTCGTTTTCAGAAAAACGCGGTTATACACGTGGTGCGCTCGGGGCCTGAAGGAGAGCTACTCACTTTAAGGTAGTAGTCTGGTAACTTAAGCCGATTTTCGTGTCTTTTTTGGAGGGCGTTTTTTTGTAGGAAAATAAAAATGAATAGTTTTGGATATTTAGGATGTTTTTATTTACATATTAAAGATACAGAAAAATTTTTTTTTGAAAAATTCAGTAGTTTATTATTATTATTGTTATTATTGATCGAAGTTAGCACCTCGAAAAAAAAGCGCGTGGGTGGCCCCGGTAATTTTGGCTCTTGGTGTTATCTGAAATCAAAAATTCTTGATAATTCTTAATCTATAGACATGTCATTCTGGTCGGAACTATTGAAGTTAAATTTCATGGATAAATAACAAAATGGCGGACTTTGGAAAAAAAACTGTTTTTTCCAAAGTCCGTCAAAGAAAGAAAAGTTTTTTTTTCCAAAGTCCGCCATATTATTATTTATCCATGAAATTTAACTTCAGTAGTTCCGACCAGAATGACATGTCTATAGATTGACAATTATCAAGAATTTTTTATTTTAGATAACATCAAGAGCCAAAATCACCGGGGCCACCCACGCGCTATTTTTTCGAGGTGCCAACTTCGATCAATAATAATAATAATAATAAACTATTAAATTTTTTCAAACAAATTTTTTTTGTATCTTCAATATGTAAATACAAACATCTTAAATATCCAAAACGATTCATTTTTATTTTCATACAAAAAAACGCCCTCCAAAAAAGACATGAAAATCGGCTTCAGTTACCAGGCTACTACTTTAATGACTTATAACAATAGAACGAGTCGGAATTTTCATTTAAAATTTTGGGAACATATTTTTCAATAGTTTTACTAACAATTTATGAAATAAAAAAAATCGATTTTTTTAACCGTCTAACCCTATTTCCCCCCTTAATGAAATGTTTTTGTTAATTTTTTAATTTGTTTTTTTTTTTTCGTTCCATTTTTTTTACTCCTGTAACTGCGGCGTTGTATTCACTATCGTGACATTAAATTCATCAATTTTTTTTCTCCCTTTTCCTCTCACTTTATCGCCTGTACTCTCTCTCCGCTAGCCCGGAACCGAGATAGGATCTTTACGCTCGAGGCACACGTACTCTTCTTCCTCCTCCTCTTCTTCTTCTTCTTCTTCTTCTACTTGTTTCTTCTCATTCTTTCGCTTCTATTCTTTTGGACGACGCTCGCAATGCGTTTACTGCTATGACGCGTGTTACAGGATACGGTATTGTTGTAAATAACATATACCACATGCATATAAATTTGTAAATATATATTTATATGTACGCGAGGTCATGGCATCTATATAAGGGTCTTCGTTCGCGATTCCATTCGGTACTGACGCGGTGGAAGGAGAAGCTCTCGCGGAATATAATGATACGGTATTTTCTAGCATTCGGATATAATTCCTCGCAGATAAATCACCCTCTAAGTGGGGATTGCCCGGAGAACGCTTAAACAGCACCTTACGGACGTGGCCCCTGTGGTATATAACATATAACATAGCGTATGTATAATATATAACATATATATACACATGCTCGAGTGCATATTCGTTCATTTACGTTCGTTCGTTGATGTTGAATCTTTGGGCACAGTGTGAGGTGTCGTACAGTCAATTGTTTTTTTTTTCTATGTACTTTAACAAAGTAGAGAACTTTGCAAAAGAACGTAGAACCTGAAATTCAGCCTCTCTTTCAACTTTCGTCGAAGCATTAAAATCAATGGGCAGAAACAACCCCCTTCGCGGCCATTAATGGATTCTTGTTTTTTTTTGTATAAAGTTGTTCGCATATATATCTGATACACAAAATGATATACATGTATCCATGTCGAATCGATTCGTAGCCGCAGGTGAGAGACCGATGATTATATCGATCGAGTTTCTCCTCTCTCTCTCTCCTCCTCTCACGATTCCAGGGGCACACGCGAAAAAAGGGGTAATTTTCGATATTCGGTACTCTCGCGAACGTTGTAACCGGTAGCATTTCTTATTTGGCTCGATGCATGCACGGCCATTGTATAAAAAAAAACACCCCCTCCTTCCCGTGCATAATCCTTTTCAAACATGTGAAACAAACACACAGATATTAATACAACGAAGTGGAGTTAAATATGGGCCGTTCGACGTAATGCCGTTCTATTTTTGATCGATAGATATTTTTTGGAACGAATGACAGGCGATTGCTGTTGAATGATGTTCTGTGAATCCACCGTGTAATTATTCTTCGTTCGTATCGTCAATTAGAAATTTATAGCTTACTGAATTTCGACATTTTACATATTGCTTCATGAACGAAGTGGTCAGGGATTTGAACTCAATTATATCTTAGTACAAACACTCAGTGATGATTTACTAAGCCATTTTTTTTAACAAAGTGAAATCTTTGCACAAAAATTTTCTCTGTGATAATTTTGCAATTCACGTGGAAGAACCCATGTATAGGCGGTGTTTTTTTCATTTTTACACGTATTGGTGTACAGTATTACTTGGGGTTATATTGTTGAGTGTACAGAAGGGTTGTCGGGTGGCTACTACATACATACAGTTTCTTGGTTGCTTCTGGGGAATTTTTTTTTTACCCGAGCGAGAAAAAGGGCTCCCGCGCTTGCCTACGGGCACTGCCATTACCCTACCCCCATGATCACTCCCATCGAAAAAAATCACCGGCTCTCTTTCTCTCTTTCTCTGTTTCTCTCTCTCTCTTATTCACGAAAGTTTCGATATTTTTTGCGTCTAGCCGAATAGTAAGTGCAGGTTTTCGTACACACCGCACATAACACACACGCATATATATATATATATATATGTATTATGTATAACGTGTGCACCCCTTGTAAAAAAGTTACATGGTTAGAACGAGCAGATGAATTATAAAAAAATACACGAGAAGAGTGAAAGGGGTATGGGGAGAGAAAAAAGAAATTCGAAAAAGAAGAAAAGATGAAGTATGAAATTTTCGAAGATTGCAAAAAATTTATGAATAATCACTGAAAATTGCAAGGCGTCGATGCAAATAGTTAAATATCGCGCGAAACCGTCGATCATCGATCGATCGAACGGGTACCCGTTCCAAAGATCTTGGGGAATGTGTCGAAATGAGGGATTTTGCCTCGATTTGAAACGTTATTAGATTTTTCGATGGATTTAAAAATTATATGTATGTATATATTATATATATATACGTACATATATATATATATTTTGATGACAGGTTTTGTTTTCGTCTCCCATCGAGACGGTTGATTATTGTGTAGAGTCCTGAACTCCCGGGTGCATAACGGGCGGGGTTCCTCAGATCTCTGTAATTTTCCCAAATTTGCATGGTATAAATTATAATTTTTCTTTTGTTTTTAGTTAGCCAACGACAAATGATTCGACCAGGGAATACACGAACATTGAATAAATGGGATAATTATTGTAATTTATAATTCTAGGTAAAAAAAAACAATCTATTTGATAATTGCGATTTGTTAATTTTATTTTATGTACGAGGAAATATTGACGAGAAAAAAAATGGAATTTTCCAGATTTAATTCTATTTTGTCGTACCAATTTAAAAAAACTTCTCCAACAATCGAATCAAATGACGCATGAAATAATTAAAAATGTGTGAAGCACGGCCAATTAGCTTGACCATTGAAAATGCCACGAGGCGAGAAAGAGCGGGCGGGTGTTTTTCGTTACAGAGGGTCGGTGGTGTATCGTGAGGTGCGAATTTCTGTACTATTTAAATGAAAATATAGGAACAAGTGGTGTGTAGGACAGTGAGGCTTGCGTGTATTCGCGCTGGTTTAATAATACCTATATATATATTCACACACATATAACCAGGGTTATAAGGGGCTGCGGGGATTGGGACGCGAGCTGGAGGTAAATTCGTGTAGCGGAATCGGAGCTACCGCTGCTGCAGGGTTGTAACGCAACAAGTGGCGGTTTTCACGGGTTTTCCGCGGGGGATGAAAAGTGGAGGAGGGGTTGGGGGTTCGGCGCTGTGGCGGACCGCCGGTTGCCACGACCCACCCCAATCCACCCCTCATTCCACTCGATGCCAGGGTGCCGTGCTTTTCAAGCCCCTCTCGCCTTTCTCGCTCTCTCTCTCACCCTTTTTCACCCTTTAACGGCTACAAAGCTATCCCCGTTCGGAATTTAAGGGTGGCAAGGCCAAAAA
>OY253753.1:14862656-15006087 GCA_958009045.1 Oxytorus armatus
GGTACCGACGACGGAACGGCAACCGACGGATTGAAAAAAACCATTTAGCAACTGGCCATTATAATAATACGTGATTCGTTTATCCCGCAGGTACAGTCCGTTTTGCCTTCTGACAATTCTCCGCGCTGTATAAAAAAAAGGGCCTCTTAGTATATTACCAGATGCCACAATGAGGATCGAGAGAGCATAAATATTTTTCTTTCTATTTGTTATTTTGTGAAAAGCAAAAATCATCTGAACAATCCCATACGAGAAAATATTTGAAATATTTTTCTGATTACGCAAAAAAAAAAAGAAATTTACATTAGTATTTAAAAACCGTAAGAGGAGTTCGATTTTTTTTAATATATTTGTTTTATTTTGAAAGAAAAAGTTGGCTGTTTTTTACATTACGATCTGAAGACTTTTCTGTTCTTAGAAACAATTGCTCTTTTGGGATTTTCGATGTGACTGTTTTTCTCAGAAAGTTGACAATGATCGTGGGTTAAAATGGAGTGGGTTTTATTCGAACCAAATAAATTTCATTGAATTTGGCTAAATTTTTTTCTTTCACTCATGATAAATTTGGTTCTTCGTTGATAACCATTTTTCTTTGTCGTCGGATCATTTGGAGTCCGTTGACGCAATGGTCAGGCGAATTCGTTATGAATTGTGAAGAAAGTAGAAAAGAGAGTTGTTTGCGGTTTTTTTGGCGTTTGGCGGAAGTAGTTGCGGAACGGACTGTACGATAATACCAAGCGAGGTTGGGAATATATAGAGGCTGCACGGCTGTATTACAATATGAACTCTCTCGGACTGCCTCGGTCACGTTCGCTCGATGTGTGTGTGGTCCAGCTCTACGTCACTGCTTCGTTTTTTTTTTTGCGTGGTTTTCCTTTTTCTTTTGCTCTCACTCGCGTACTCTACAGTTCCACGTCTTCCTCACTTCGTGCTTTTGCCTCTTTCATTTATTACTGTTTTTTTTTTAAATATATATGTATATATATATATATACATACGTGTCTTTCCTCTTTCTGCACTCTGTGCCAAACGTAACGACTTCTCTAGCATATATGTATTATCATCTTTCTCGTTTCTCTCTCTCTCTCTCTCTTTCTCGTTCGTTCTTCATATCGTGAGCCTTTCTACTTTTCCGCGGATGGTAAACTCATTACTCCCTGGCGTCAGTGGACCACCGAGAGGGGCACTCGGAGATACTTCGATGACGTATATATTAGGGTGGGTGAAATAAAATGACTAACTTTTTTTTTTCCTCGATATAATGAAAAATGTATTGTTTGGCACCTCAAAAAAACTCTCTGCAAGTATGAGCCCTTCATATTTAAATTAAGAAGTCCCTCGTCGCGAATTTTCATTTCCCATTTAAATAACATAGAGACATTTTTTTTTTAACTTTAGAATTTTATTGGACTTAAACCGTTGATGTTAGGGGAGTCTTTTAGCACATTTTTGTAGAACATTTGATGCTTTACAAAAAAGCTCTCTCGTGTCTGATCGATAAAAGTAACCGTACAAAAAATAATCGGTGATAATTAGCTCTGGATTCTCTCATATTTGTTTGAAAACAATTAGTAATATATTAGTAGTATTAGGGTGGGTCAAATAAAATGACTAATTTTTTTTTCCTCGATATAATGAAAAATGTATTGTTTGGCATCTCAAAAAAACCCTCTGCAAGTATGAGCCCTTCATATTTAAATTAAGAGGTCCCTCATCGCGAATTTTCATTTCCCATTTGAATAACATGGAAACCTTTTTTTTTTTTATTTTGGAATTTTATTAGACTTAAACCGTTGATGTTAGGAGAGTCTTTTAGCACATTTTTGTAGAACATTTGATGCTCTACAAAAAAGCCCTCTTGTGTCTAATCGATAAAAGTAACCGTACAAAAAATAATCGGTGATAATTAGCTCTGGATTCTCTTATATTTGTTTGAAAACAATTAGTAATATATAAGTAGTATTAGGGAGGGTCAAATAATATGACTAATTTTTTTTTTCCTGGATATAATGAAAAATGTATTGTTCGGCATCCCAAAAAAACCCTCTGCAAGTATGAGCCCTTCATATTTAAATTAAGAGGTCCCTCATCGCGAATTTTCATTTCCCATTTAAATAACATGGAACATTTTTTTTTTTACCTTTGGAATTTTATTCGACTTAAACCGTTGATGTTAGGAGAGTCTTTTAGCACATTTTTGTAGAACATTTGATGCTCTACAAAAAAGCTCTCTTGTGTCTAATCGATAAAGGTAACTGTACAAAAAATAATCGGTGATAATTAGCTCTGGATTCTACTTATCTCGTTTATTAGTACATAAATTTCAAATTTTTAAAAATTGTAGTTATCAATATGAATAAATATACTACTAATATACACTACTAATATATTAATAATATACTAATATACTACTAATATATTACCAATTGTTTTCAAACAAATATGAGAGAATCCAGAGCTAATTATCACCGATTATTTTTTGCACGGTTACTTTTATCGATTAGACACAAGAGAGCTTTTTTGTAGAGCGTCAAATGTTCTACAAAAATGTGCTAGAAAACTCTCGTAACATCAACGGTTTAAGTTTAATAAAATTCCAAAGTTAAAAAAAAAATGTTTCCATGTAGTTTAAATGGGAAATGAAAATACGTGGTGAGGGACCTCTTAATTTAAATATAAAGGGCTTATACTTGCAGAGGGTTTTTTTGCGATGCCAAACAATACATTTTTCATTATATCGAGGAAAAAGAAAATTGGTCATTTTATTTGACCCACTCTAGTATATACGAGGGGGGACCCAAAAAAACGGGAGTTTCGTCATAATTTCTTTATTTTTTAATATTTTTACACCAAATTTTGATCACCTTCAAAGTATTTTCCTTTGACCACAACGCACCTCTGCAATCGATCCTTTCAATGTTCAAAACATTTTTTAAATTGACTTATCAGGATGTTCTTTAGGCCTTCCAGCGATTTTTGTTTTACCTCCTCCACAGTGGCAAAACGCTTGATTGCTGCTTTGTTTCGGGGAGCTGATTTTGAAGTTCAAAACATGCCTGAAGTCAACGCTCCCTTTGCTCGTCTGTGAGAAGGCGAGGGACAAATTTGGCTGCAACTCTGCTCATGTGCAAATCTTCGGATAAAATCCTCTGAATTGAACTCCATGATATCCCAGACATCTCACAGAGTTGATCAATGGTTCGGTGACGGTCTTCATGAATGAGAGCATTGATTTTGTCGACGTTTTCGTCACTTCTTGACGGTGAGGGGCGTCCCGAACGGGGTTGGTCTTCAATTGACATTTCTCCATTTTTAAAACGTGAAAACCACTCGTAGACTCTGGTTTTACTTAGGGCAGCATCTCCATAAGCAGTCTTAAGCATTACAGTAGTTTCCGCGGCCGATTTCCCCAACAGGAAACAAAATTTCACAGCCGCGCGTTGCTCTCGACAATCGGCCATCACGTTTATGCCGAAATAGAAAAAGTTGTTTCACTACAAAAATTCCCAAGGGCGAACCGATGCACTCACGGCGACAGAACTTCGCACACTAACTCACGAGACGTGTCCCCAACGGACACCTGGTCGAGCAATGGGTTCCTCCACTCTTCCTCCCCGCCGCAGCGCAATTCTCGTTTTTTTTTGGTCCCCCCTCGTATATGCTAATACGAAGACGTACCAGAAAATGGATTTTTTTCGATAGCAGATTTAAGGAGTAACACCACTCTAGCGGCAGAAAAAAGGCCTAACTTTGGCGATTCACTTTGGTAGTATGAAAGAAGGAATATGATTTCTTTTCAAAGGGTTTATTTAACACGTACTGAAGTATGAAAAAAAAAATTGTTATTATCATTTTTATACAAAATGGCGTCGACAGAGTTCATCTTGAAAATCGTCCTTTTTCAAAACACCTTCACGGGAGGACGGTTTTCTCGTACAGTATAAGACCTGGATCAAAAAACCAAAAAGTTTTATAATATATATAATATTGACTATGTGACTACGTAGGGGTGTTTTTTTAATCAAATTTTGTAGAAATGTTGCACTTTTGAAAAAATGAGCCGATTTTTTGCCAAAAAAAGCAGTAAATTGTTTATGAAAAAAAGTTCACATTGAATCAAAAAACGGCTACGTACTCCGATAGAGAATGTAATTGTGAAACTACTGTCAAAATTTCAAATCGATCCATGCAACGGTGTTTAAGTAATACGTTCTCCCAGTTTGAAAAAGACGATCTTCAAGATGGGCTCTGTCGCCGCCATTTTGTGAAAATGATAAGAAAATTTTTTTTTGGCACCCTCTTATCGCGTACCGACGATTCTGACTTGAAAGTCCTAACGATTAACACGAAGTAAAGAAACAAAATGCTCGTGAAAAGAGAGAGATTTTGTTAATCGAGAAAACGATGTTGTCGCGGGAGAATGAACGTTGCGAGTATTAGGAAATGCATTGGTGAACCGGCGAAAAGAGAGAGAGAGAGAGAATATGAAGCTCGTGCGACAGGTATGCATTTTTCTAGCCGTCGCGCGCGGTGTGCCTTGAAATTTACATAAGCCACACACAGGTACGCACATTTCTCGGTACTCCGTTACCATATTATTGTCGTCGTTGTTGTCGTCGTCGTCGTGTAGCAGAGCGCGTATGTTTTTGTGTGTCCGTGCATGTACAATATTGCATTGCCATCACTCTTAATGCCAGGGCGTACAAGGATATTTACCTTAATATTATAGAATCCCCCGATGCCCGAGGTACGGTCAGGGGATCGAAGAGGGTGTTGGAAAACGTTGCAACGAATGATGTATAGAAAAAAATAAAATAAACCGTTGTAGCAGTGAAGATTGTTGAAAATATCACTAATGATAGATGAAAATTAAAGAACAATGCGTAAAACTCCAGTATTTCTTACCAGCATCACTTATGCTTGTATCACTTATATTTGTATCACTTATGCGGAACAATTAAAATGATAAGAGTGTCGGATAATCGAGATTTTGTATTTTTACACTTTATCAATTATTTATCCTTTTATCTTTCTTTATCCAATCGTTCAATGTTTCGAATTGATGATTTTCCACGTCCTTCAGTATAAATTTTAGGAATTGAAATGCATTTTTTTCTTCTTTCTCACTTCACAACTAATCGCGAAAAAGTACTGTACTACTTCATTGAGAATATATGACGAATATCAATATTACAAAAAGGCAATTGGAATCGGTCGTGATTACATGCGCGACCGATGATACGTGTAATCAGGGACTTTAACGGTGCATGATTACACGAATGCGAGTCTCGCGTAGCGTGCACGCATAACTACAAATACATTTATGTGTAAATATATATGTATATAATACTTTTCGTTATATCGACCGCTCAAATTCACAAGGGAGTCATCCACATCATTTTTCGTACATAATTGTGTTAGTTAGGGCCTTTTACTTGCTAGGAATCGGTATATAGAGTGGCACAGTTCCGAGAATCGTAAAAGAAATTGTATATAAGAGTGAGACACGCGATAGAAGGGCGGGTAACTTCCCTCAAACCCCTTTCAACCCCTCAACTTTCATTCTCTCTCACTCTCTCTCTCTCTCTCTCCCTTTCGACTACGATTTGACAGTAATCCGCCATTATTTAATGGAAACGATGGAAATATCTGTGGGATAGGGGTAAAGTGAGAAATTGTAGAAAAAAACACACACACACACACGCAAAACCAGGAGTGTACGAGGTCTGTTCAAAAAGTATCGCGAATTTTGAATTTCCGCGGGCTACGTATATTCGATTTTCGATTTTTTTGTGGCGTTAGGTTGGTACTCATGTCCCTCACTTATGCTGAAAAAATCGGTCATTTTGAATGTTTAGTTAATTGTCAACAGCTGTTTTGGTTAGACGTGTTTTGGTTTGTCTTCGATTTTTGCCTATTCCAAAAAATGGATCAAAGAATCCGTATGAAATTTTGTGTGAAAAACAAAATTAAGTGCGCGGACGCATTCCGAATGTGGACTGTGGCATATGGCGAAGCTACCTTGGACCAAAACAACGTTTATCGGTGGTACAAAATGTTATCAGAGGGCCGAGAAGATGCGAACAACGAAATGCGTTCCGGACGCCCGAGCACATCAACAACAGTGGAAAACATTGATGAAGCGAAGAAAATAATATTGGCCAATCGTCGAATCACCGTTAGAGAAGTTGCCGTGGAACTAAACATCGATTGGCTCGCGCTATTCGATTTTTACCAACGATTTGGGCATGAGACGGATCGCCGCGAAATTCGCGCCAAAATTGCTCAATTTCGAACAAAAACAGTGTCACGTTAACATTGCTAAGGAGCTGTTGGACTCGGTCCGCGACGACTCAAATTTGCTCCAGAGGGTCATAACTAGTGACGAATCATGGGTTTATGGTTATGACGTGGAAACCAAAGCTCAATCATCCGCAATGGAAGCTGCTTTTTTGGAATAGGCAAAAATCGAAGACAAGCCAAAACACGTCTAACCAAAACGGCTGTCAACAATTAACTAAACATTCAAAATGACCGATTTTTTCAGCATAAGTGAGGGACACGAGTGCCAACCTAACGCCAGAAAAAAATCGAAAATCGAATATACGTAGCCCGCGGACATTCAAAATTCGCGATACTTTTTGAACAGACCTCGTAAAGCGCAGAACGATGAAAGTTTGCAGTCGCTTGTATTGAATTATTTTCCGTTGCGAATAAATTATTGAATTGAAAAAAACAAGTTACTCCTTACACAATAATATCGAATATTTCAGCATTGATTTTCATTATAAATTTATGAATTCCTCGTATATTCCTATATTTTTTTTTTTTTAAACATCGTAAACGACAAAAGTATCACTCGCTCCTAACCGCATATTGTTTGAATATTTATGAGCAACTTCGAAGACACTTGGTCGTATATATGCGTCAATGTCGTCGCATCCAGACGCATAAGCTCGCGTTATAGATTATTAAATATGACGATATTCTAATTTAAAAGTATGCGCGCGTCGTAATATGAAAAAGGAACAAAACAAACGAGAGATGGCACATAAAAAAGGCCACAACCTCGTGAGACCGGTTGTCGACTATTTAGAGAATATTCTATGATACGCTGACGAAGCGCTGACCAATGGGTCAGCGTTTCGTCAGCCTTTACAAGTCATATTTCGTAATATCAAAGTTACAAATGTGTTTTTTCATATTTTCATATCACCTTACCGCCTTTGGACGATAACGCAAGTCGGTTACGGCCCTGACCTTTTTTTTTCTTTCTCTTTAGTCGTCTTTGAAAAATATCATTTAGATTGCGATTCGTTTTAATTCGCTCGTACTATTATACCGGGAGTGTGGCACGACGAATTTTGCAACATATCTGTTAAAGAAATCGAGTATACGACATTGCGATTAATGAATGAGACACGAAAGGGAAATAAGATACGAGGGAAGTGACGAAAAATATCGTTGATGTATTATCCACTCGGAAAAAGTCAACGACGTTTCCACACGTTTGGTATACGGGAAATTGTAATTTTCCGAAAAACCGAGGCGCATCACTAAAAGTGTCACGAGTGATCAGCTCAGTCGCGTAGTTCAATTTTTTTTCTATCCCATCTAGTGACAAATGTTTTGTCGAGAGATTTGAATGGTGAGAAACCTGGAACAGCGATGACGCGAGGTGGGAAAGAGGACGGAGTGAGAGAGCGCATGAGAAAATTTTTGAGGGGGTGAATCGAGTTATCGATCACTCGAGAGTAGACGTGACGTGTTTCTCGCGTCTGCATTTCTCGCCAATAACGACAGTGAAATGTTATATATATATATGTATATATGCATATAGGCAGTACGCATGACGCAGTGTAGGAGAGGAGGAGCAGGGGGGGGGGGGGGAGAATGCTCACGGTGATCGAGATATGTGGGTCTGTGCGAAAATCTAATCGACTAATGACTGCCAATCCTGTATGGCGACGAGCATTGCGCGTTCTACACTTTATAGATATACATATACATATTGAGCTTGTTTCGAATTTGCACGAAAGCCTACTATGCAGAAAACCATCCTATATGTACATATACATGTATTGCCTAATATACGCATATATTCCAGTTCATAATGGATTTAGTGGAAGAACGCTGAGAAGAAAAAGAAACGCGAAATGAACGTTATAATTCTTTTTAGCCTCCGAACATTGATTGCGAACTTTTTATTCATTCACGTTTTAATTGTTTCGTGGATTATTTTTTAAATATATTTATGTAGAAATGGTCTTGAATCGATATTATATGGGCCTGAAAGATTTTGTAATGAATAAGGGCTCACATACCGCTGCTCACGCAGAAAACTGAGTAAATTGCAAAAATTATTATAAACGTTATTTGGTGGAAAAAAATTAAATTGTTGATTTCACATTTTTGATTAACTTTTCAACTATAAGAAAATTTTTTTTTGAAATTTCTTTTTATATTAACATTATTTTTCACGGGTATAAATGGAGTTCTGATGAAAACCATGGTGCTTCCTCGTCGACATCATAACTTCACCAAAAATTATCCGATCTGAAAAAATAAAAAAAGAATCTAGTAAAATAATTTAGTAGTACTAGTCTGCTGGAGAGATTTTTTTTTTTTCGAAAATAAAGAAATTACAGTATTTCGAACTTTAGTATACAATTAAAAACAAACGAAATCAGTGCTTAATAATTTATAAAAAAATGTCCAACCAAAAAATTAAAAAAAACCTCTCGTCAGACTATAGAGAAAATAATTATCAACGTTAAAAAAAAAAGTTAAAAAATATTAAAAATTGAGTTATTGTGCTGACATTGTCTAAAAACATAGTTTCGAGAAAAACGCGTTTAAAGTTTCTGGTAGGTAGCCGTCCCAACCCGATGTCCGGTCACATTTATTGCTATAACTTTGTAACGGAGCGGGATTTTCTTAAAGTTTTTTTTCAATTCTTAAAAGTATGAAGAATAAAAATCTGTAAAAAAAATCGATTTTTTGACAATTTCAGGGGTGTTTGAGCCCTTAGAGTTTGTCAATTTATCAAATAATCCATTTTTCGTGGACTTTGCGCGATTAATGTTGACTCCAATAAATATAAATGGTAATATCGATGATGTTGTTCAAAATCATTGGGTCGTTTAGGGTCATGAACCGCGATGATCTATATATATATATATTAGGGCGATTTTTTTTTTCGACTATGTTTTTTTTCAGTTCCCACCCGAAATTTTGTTGGATATGTTGAAAAAGAAATTCCCTGAAAGTTACAGTCCTTAATATTAATTCTAAGTACTTTCCCAAAGCGTGAGAAGATTTTCCATCTAAAATACACGTAAATCGAATTTTTTTTTTTTCAAATTTCTATAACTCAGCCGCATTTTATGCTATCATATTGTTCTTGGTTTCGATTTACTCAGAATAAAACAATCTAAAAAAGTGCCTTTTGCGGCGAAAGTGTAAATTGTACTGGTGAGTTGGTACGGGTCACTGAAGTTGATTTTTACCCAAAATTCTCGTTTTTTTGCTGTTATCTCCGAAACAATTAACTTTACGAAAAAAATGTGAAGGAAAAATTTGTTGGAAATTTAATTTGCTATAAAAAAGGTCCTATCGACCCAATTGCTTAGATTAATATTTCTTGAGATATTGAACTTTTTTATTTTTAATTTTTTTTTTTATTCAATATTTCATATGTTATAAATTTTATACTACTCATAAGTTAATGTTCAATATCTGAAGAAATATTAATCTAAGCAATTGGGTCGATAGGACGTTTTTTGTAGGAAATTAAATTTCCAACAAATTTTTCATTTACATTTTTTCCGTAAAATTAATTGTTTCGGAGATAACAGCAAAAAAACGAGAATTTTGGGTAAAAATCAACTTCAGTGACCCGTACCAACTCACCGGTACAATTTACACTTTCGCCGCAGAAGGCACTTTTTTAGATTGTTTTATTCTGAGTAAATCGAAACCAAGAACAATATGATAGCATAAAATGCGGCTGAGTTATAGAAATTTGAAAAAAAAAAATTCGATATACGTGTATTTTAGATGGAACATCTTCTCACGCTTTGGGAAAGTACTTAGAATTAATATTAAGGGCTGTAACTTTCAGGGAATTTCTTTTTCGACATATCCAACAAAATTTCGGGTGGGGACTGAAAACAAAAAGTCGAAAAAAAAATCGCCCTAATATATATATATATACTTATATATATATATATATATATATATATATATATATATATATATATATATATACACTTATAGACGTGTGGAAGTAACGTTTCGACAATTCTCCGTATCTAGCCTCCTTCCAAATTCCATTATTATACCAGACCATTATAATAATTATTTGACTTTACCGTGTTAATTGATACCGTGAAAACAACGGCTGAATTGGATATCGCGTATCCACGCGATAGTCCCGAGAAACATACAGGGAAAATGCGGAACATCCAACCATTCCCATAGCGCTAATAATCACCACCCCTTCCTCCCTCCGCAGCTCAAATATGTGCATATATAGTATGCGCACTGTACGTGCATTCAATATATATATTTCTATATGTATATCCTCGTTGGCATATATATTTACGTATATATGGATACATATATTCATATATATATATTTAAATATTTACATATTATATGGAGTATTCCACGCGAGGTGAAATGACTTATTATTGTGAAAATCTTTGTGAAGTCTTATATACAATCTTGGTGCTTCAAGAAATGTCTACATTGCTAATAAACAAGTTTAAGGCAAAGTTTATAATAATAATTTTTCAAATTTAACACTCATTTGCCTATCACTTGCTCCGTTGGTAAATGTAAAAAAAAGTGCAGAATAAACATTTTCACAATGCGAATGGAATGTTCCATATTATATAATTGATGCGCAATCGCTAGAAATTTTCGTACGTGTTGATTATTCTCTGTGAGCGTTTACGCGCACTTGCATATAACAGTTTGTTCAAGTCATCGTCGGTGTTTGCTTAGATACAAGTTTCAATATTATTCTCAACGGTATTAATTAATATCGATCCCAGCTCATACCACCCATATCTACTCGTTTCCAACTCTCTATGTCTGTCTCTTTGTTTAACGAAAGAAATATGGATCGCTTGTGCCCAGCAAAAAATATAAGAATGAGCGACCGTTTTACTTTAATACTGGAGAATATTGAAACGTCCATGGAAGACGATTGATTATCAATTTTTCCACTTTTTCATGTCACAAAAATAATGATGAAAAATCATTTTTGTCGATCTCTCGCTTATTTTCACCAACGTTGATAAATTGATTATATATTTCGCGTCTACACGGAGTATGGCGAAAAATTTTGTCGGAGAATTGCTCTCGTCTATCGCGTTAAGGCGAGGATATAAACACGCACGTGCCGATCGTTATACAGAGCGCGAGAGAGTTGCCGACCATAGGGACCGTGTAAGAGCGAATGAGAGGGGTTGTTTAACTTCGCCATCTTCGGTTCTGTACACTCTCGCGTGCGTAAATAATTTCTTATTTAATACGTTTAAAAATTACGTAGTTTAATATTAAATCATTCATTTTAATACGAGCGCGGCGTTTGCTTGTACGAAGAAAAAGCGAGAGAGAGAGAGAGAGAGAGAGAGAGAAGGACAGCGAGTAATATGGTTGGTGGAGAGAAAACGGGGTAAAGGTCTCGGTATATACCACCAACGCGTGTTCTCCTGTTTCTCTTGACTGAGAGAGAAAGAGAGAGAGAAAACATGGCCAACGCCATCCAGAAGGCGTCTATAAATTCGTAAAGTTAATAAATACGTAATGGTCGACGTTGCTTTGTAGCCCAGGTCTCTGTGTGAGCTTTACTTCGACGCTCGAACTCCACTAACCCTGGCGCACAACCCTCATTCTGCTCTCTCTCTCTCTCTTTCTTGCTCTCTGCTTTTCATCTCTTTCGTTCATGTACCCACTCTTCGATCCTTCTCTTTTTCTCCACCACTTTCGCCCACTCCTACCCCTCATTCACCCTTTCGCGAGCAAAAGCCCGCTTTCTCGCCTTATTTTTCTTTAAATTTCATCGCCGGTATAACTTTGATATTTAAACATTAAAGGGTTGAACTTCCGAGGTACGAATCCTCGAGGATTTTGTATTCCATCTTATTTTTTATTTAGTTCAATATAGTGAAAAGAAAAATTAATTCCGGTCGCTAAATGATTTAATCAAATACCGAGAGCATCGATTTTCTTAGTACCTTGTTTTTTTTTTTTCATTATCACCAAGTGGATAATTCTATAATGTTAAGGGTTTATTTCATTAAAATCTTTTTAACCGAAACGACACTTAGGAATTTTATGTATCCCGGTATATCCGGTTCTTCGATATCGTTTTAATTTACTCCGATGTCGTAATAGCGATGATATTACGAGCCACCTTCGAATTCACGAGCCACCTTCGAATCATGCAATTCCGAAACTCACCGTCCGTGGGAGAAACCTATATGTACAGCAGGATTGAGTGACGATGATGAGAGGAACGGAGAAAATGGCCGATAGGACCGACGTATATATGGGGTGAATACGTGGTAGGTCGTAACGAAGACAGGGAATGGAAATCAGGTGTGGTAGAAGCGGCTCATACAACAATGACATATATACGTACAATGAATACACGACCATATCCAGAGTTTGTACTCTGGTATTAATACTACCCTCCAACGCACAGTCAAGGATCCCAGGAAGCATCATCATTGAAGTTAGGAAATGTCGTCAGTAGAGAACCCCTCGGCTATGTAGGAAATATATATATATACATGGTGTCCCAAAACTAGCACGTTAGAGTGACACAGGGGTTAGATTGGCTCCGGATCTATCAGAATAAACAAATATGACCTCGGTAAAAGTCTAATAGTTTTCGAGAAAAATCGTCTTTTTTGATTTTCCGGAAAATCACTATCTACTACTTGTTATTCCGCTACCACTGCTATGTATCACTTTGGGTTCATTCGTATTCAATTCCTAAAATATCTTGAATAGTTATTTTAACGATCCAATTTAATTATTTGCCGAAACCTTGTGCCATTTAAAAAAAAAAAAAAAAATTTTACTCAAATTTTCATGTCGATCGAAATTTCGATAGCAACTTTGAGCTTTTCCAGTGAAAAAAATATGTATCAAACTTAACATGCGAATTACCTAAAAAACTAGCCTGTTTATGGAGGGAAATAGGCTTAGGACATCGTTTTCTCAATGATTTTCATGACTTTTTTTATAGTATAAAAAATAAATATAATTTATTGAAACTTTGAGAATATTTTATACACATATTTAAGTATATACTATAAAATTTTTGAAGAATTTTCTTGAAAAACATCGGGGATATTAGCGATCCCATGTTGCAGGTCACAATCAGACTCGGCATTTTGCGTACATTCTGGAAGCCGCAATTTTCATCTGAAATCAAACGAGGTTGGAATTTACTTTTATTTTATCTCTCTCTTCTATATGAACTTAAATGCTATCAAAAAAATAGGAAATTAAATTTTTTACAGGGGTCAAAACAAAAAAGCATGAGTTTCACCATTTTTTACAACTTTATTTGCAAAAAAAAATTATTTTACATAATGATAATATTCCGATTTTAGGTTCATATAGAGCGCAATACTATGAAGAAAGTAACTGCCAATATTCAAAACGATTGGTTGAAAACTTTTCAAACTAGCGTGTACGCAAGTTAAAAAAAAATCGTTTTCAGAAAAACGCGTTTGAAAAAATAGTGACCGCTCGGTTATATACGAGGTCTGTTAAAAAAGTATCGCGAATTTTGAATTTCCGCGCGCTACGTATATTCGATTTTCGATTTCTTTGTGGCGTTAGGTTGGTACTCATGTCCCTCACTTATGCTGAAAAAATCGGCCATTTTGAATGTTTAGTTTATTGTTGACAGCTGTTTTGGTTAGACGTGTTTTGGCTTGTCTTCGATTTTTGCCTATTCCAAACAAGCAGCTTCCATTGCGATGATTGAGCTTTGGTTTCCACGTCATAACCATAAACCCATGATTCGTCACCAATTATGACCCTCTGGAGCAAATTTGGGTCGTCGCGGACCGAGTCCAACAGCTCCTTAGCAATGTTAACGCAACACTGTTTTTGTTCGAAATTGAGCAATTTTGGCACGAATTTCGCGGCGACCCGTCTCATGCCCAAATCATTGGTAAAAATCGAATAGCACGAGCCAATCGATATGTTTAGTTCCTCAGCAACTTCTCTAACGGTGATTCGACGATTGGCCAATATTATTTTCTTCACTTCATCAATGTTTTCGTCTGTTGTTGATATGCTCGGGCGTCCGGAACGCATTTCGTCGTTCGCATCTTCTCGGCCCTCTGAGAACATTTTGTACCACCAATAAACGTTGCTTTGGTCCAAGGTAGCTTCACCATACCACAGTCAACATTCGGAATGCGTCCGCGCACTTAATTTTGTTTTTTACACAAAATTTGATACAGATTCTTTCATTCATTTTTTGGAATAGGCAAAAATCGAAGACAAGCCAAAATACGTCTAACCAAAACAACTGTCAACAATTAACTAAACATTCAAAATGGCCGATTTTTTCAGCATAAGTGAGGGGCATGAGTACCAACCTAATGCCACAAAAAAATCGAAAATCGAATAGACGTAGCCCGCGGAAATTCAAAATTCGCGATACTTTTTGAACGGACTTCGTACGTGGCGCGTTCGGGGCCTGAAGGAAAGCTACTCACTTTAATGGCTTATAACAATAGAACGAGTCGGAATTTTCATTTAAACTTTTGGGAACATATTTTTCAATAATTTAATTAACAATTTATGAAATAAAAAATAAATCGATTTTTTGAACCGTCTAACCCTATTTCCCTCCTTAATGCACATGTAGAAGTAGTGCAACACGTGCGAGTTTTCTGGGCTGCACGCTAGAAATTATTATTTATTTTTGTCATGAAGGAACTGAAATAATACTGCTACCTTAACTAGCCGCTTTTGAACAAAAGACACTAAAGCGAACGAAGTAGAACCAATTCGCTTACCTAAGGCGGTGAGCGAATTGGTTCTAAGAAGAAAAAAAATAGTACCTTTGTGGGAGTATAAGGAAATAAAAAAATAATATTTAATGATTTATTTAATTTTTACAACATATGTTCAAATTGTCTACCTACGAACCTAAACACAAACGGCACATATTTTAGGAACAAAATATAAATAAACCCAAAGTAATTTATAACAATGGTAGCGTAATAACAAGTACTAGGTAGCGACTTTCCGAAAAATCAAAAAAGACAATTTTTATCGAATACCATTAGACTTTTACCGAGCTCATATTTGTACTAGTACTCAAGTACTAGTTTTGGGACACCCTGTATATACATAGCTTTTACTCCAGGATTCGGATATATCCTAATGACGATATCCTCGCAACTCTATTTGCATTTGCGGATAAACACCAACATAGTAGGAACCGGACATGCATTACCGCGACCAACTCGATTTTATACGTGGGAAATAGTGCACACGTGCGGTTTCGAATGTATTTGCGAATGAATTGAGTCAAATGTATATGTACGACCGCTCAGAGGCAAATAAGCTCGAACCAAATCAATTTTACCCGGTTAAAACGTGTAGTTATGCCCTTTTGTTTGCCAAAAGTAACTATATGCGTATGAGAGAAAGAGAAAGAGTGGAAGCCAAACTCACAGAGAAATACATGTTCACGCAGTGTGTCAAAGGTACACAGCGTGTAATTTGTTTAAAGGAAATAGATTATTATCCTTTTCTTCTTTGTAAAAACCCTTGGACCGTTCATCAGAATTTACAACAACAAAAAAAACAAGTCGGATATCTCGATAACGAAGATTTTGAAATTGCCGGAGAAGTAAAGAGTTTTTTACTTGAAATTTCACCGTTAAAACGACACCGACATTTTCCTGAGGAACGAAATGCGGAAAAACGTTAACCATCCCAAACACACGGACAGTTTATATAAGCATGCGTGCTAAAAGCCTGTTAGTATATTTATCTCTGATCATATACGTATACCGGTGTAATCTCGCTTGGGGTAGATCGTGTGCGTTAGATTCATAGATCGCCGATCACCCCTCGCCATAATATCCATGTAGTATGTATATGTATAGGTGGATATTTATACGCACACATGATTGTCGTTGCTCTCTCTCGTTCTGGCCCTCCGGGCAGAGAGATATCGTTAGCATGACTTGTTAAACACGGACTCGATAATAATACCGTGATTGATATAGGGACGAACCTTCGCAAATCCCTTCCCTCGCACGACCTATCGCATAATAAATAGTCGAAAAAGTACATGCAATGGTTTAACTGAAAAATTAGATTTTAAAATTAACTTTCTTCTTCATTCTCACCAACGTCAGTTATCAATTTGTAAATTGAAAAAATAATCATTACGTCTTTTTCATTCGCTAATAAGTTTGAGCGTTTTATTCGTTTTTGAGAATCTTGGATATTCCTAATTTCCCCGTATAACGACAATGATGGAATGAAACGAAAAAAGTGTCTATAAAAAACGAACGGAAAGATTGCAGCGTGGGGAAAATGTTAACGCGGGAAACGGCACTAATCGTTGCAGGGTTACGATTGTACGCTGATTGATATGCGTAGAATCGGAATATAATTGTATCAATCGTGACAAGAGATGCGTGATAAACGGATCGATATTCTCGAAAACCCGAGAGAATCCTCTCCGTGTCGACGGGCTCCACTCATTCTCGATCATTCGCATTGCCCTACCAGCAAGAGCCGAGTAATCGGCGCGTTTCAGGAAGAAGAGAAGTTAACGTGACCAGAGAGAAAGAGAGAGAGAGAGAGAGAGAGAGAGGGAGATAGAGAGAGTAGAATTGGAGGGACGTTAATCCACTCGTGAAAATACGATACTACCCCACTATGCATTATTATCGCTATCTGCATCATAACTAGTGATGTAAAATGACAGTCATTTCGAACTTCCGGTTAAATGACCCAAAGTGAGTGAAATGACTTTTGTTTTTCGAACACTTGCATTGATAGATATTTTTATTCAACAATTCCGTAAACCCGTTTAAATTATTGAATAATTATTTAATATCTCTTCTCATAATACAGGGTGTCCCAATAACTATTAGCACCTTAGATATCTTCGAAACTATAAGGTTAACAGAAATATTTGCTAAATCAAAATTGCACAGTACGAAGGGGGCCATCCAATGATACCAAAGTACTCACCCCCATCTCCGCCCCCTGGGCTGGGGGTGGGGCAACTTTGAAATCTTAAATGGGAACCCCCATTTTTTATTGTAGATTCGGATTCCCCATTAAAAAATACGTAACTTTTGTATAAATTTTTTTTTCGATTCGACTGTGCATCAATAAGTTCTGACGCTGTAAAACTTGCGAGTCAATCAATCGAAAAAAGAATCCAATATTGCATTGATACTGATGGTCGTCATTTCGAACACTTACTATAAACGTAGTAATTTTATTTACTACCGAAACTGTAAGTATTATCGCCTTTCTGTACTTTCGGGAATTTTTTGTGATTATAGCGCCGTCTATCACGAATCGAAAAAAAAATTTTAAACAAAAGTTAGTTATTTTTTTATGGGGAATCCGAATCTACAATATAAAATGGGGGTTCCCATTTAAGATTTCAAAGTTTCCCACCCCCAGCCTAGGGGGTGGGGGTGAGGGTGAGTACTTTGGTATCATTGGATGGCCTCCTTCGTACTGTGCAATTTTGATTCAGCCAATATTTCTGTGAACCTTATAGTTTCGAAGATATCTAAGGTGCTAATAGTTATTGGGACACCCTGTATATCATTATTTTTATTTGATGCGTTTTTCTTTCTTTTTTTTAAGACAGAACAGAAATGAAATAAGTGATAAAAGGAATACCTACAAAAATCAATGGAAAAGGGATTCGGGTTTGTTGGGTTTCAGTATAACATTATTTCCTTTTAATGCAATTTTTTTGTTTTTTAAGAAAGACTAACTGTGCGTAAATTTATTAACCATGAAAACAATGGAAAAGAAATAAAATGATTGATAAAAGGAATTACCTACAAAAAATAATGGAAAAAGGATTCGGGTTTGTTGGGTATGAGTATATCATTATTTTTATTTAATGACATTTTTTGTAAAGAAACGGTAACTGTACATAATTTTATTAGCCATGAAAACGATGGAAAAGAAACAGAGGTGGACAATAAATGAAATGATTGATAAAAGGAATGCCTACAAAAATCAATGGAATAGGTATTCGGGTTTTTAATTAAATGAGTTATATACTATATATGCATATGTAATATATATTCTACGCTCGGTGAACAGGTATATTTATACATATGTATAAAGTGGTAGTTTCTGGCGTCTAGAACTGCGAGCGCCACGATCCATAAAAATGTCGAGAGTCCTGAGTGACGGCCGGAAGTCAGTAGATGGACAAGGCCAATTGTTTATATTACACTGCGAGGTACTAACAATGGAAATCCCGTGATGGAACTGGCGTATCATAAGCTATGCTTGTTACATATATGCATACACTTGTATTAGCCAGCAAACTAATTCACATTGGAAGATAATACTATATGTACGTGCAACGATACTGCACGTTATTACTTGCATATTATCTATATTACGTACCTAGTGTATCGCAAAAAAAACAACGATTTTTCACGTCGTCCCATTGATATTAGGACCTTTCGACGAAAAATTGGGTGTTATTCGTAATCAGCGGGAAATTTTCGATCAAATAAGACATTGAAAAATGGTAAAAGATGGAAAAAAATGTTTTTTTCACCTTTTTCCCATTTTTTCAGAAATCGAAAAAAATCGAAATTTCAGATGGCCCTAACTCTCTTCCTGTTTGATCGACTTAAAATTACAGGGAAGGTTTTAAAAATGCGGCGAGTAGAGGTAGAGAATACCGTTTGGCTCATCATGATATCTCAATTATTGGGGCTCTGAGAGCACCCTGAAAATCACCGAAAAAAATGAGAAGGGATACGTATGAAAAAATTCGGAAAAATCGATGGTCCAACTTTAAAAATCGATGAAAAATTGGAAAAAATATCGTAGGGCCACGAATGAAGCGGCATTTTAAAGGTTGAACAGTCGTAAAAAGAATGAGCGCAGAGCGGAGTTCCAACTCTACCGGGAATCATAATGTTAATGATTTCAGTGCATCCACTCATTTTTGACCAAAATGCGAACAAATTTTGGTTTTTTAAAACCGTCTTTCGATGTATTTTGACTCTATGATTACTAATTCGATAGCCAACACCTTGAAGAAATGTGAAATTCCACTAAAAATTGTCGAAAATATGTTTTTTTTCCTGAGAAAAAACGATTTATTTAATATTAACGAAGCATTATGTCTATAGGCCGAGTTATTTGAATTGCAATAGGTCAGAACTCACCGTGTGCGATATATTGAACCGTAAAGTTCGCCCACAACTATAGGATGCACATCGAGAGAATTTCCAAAAGAGCGATCGCTACGCGAGGTTGATCTGTCGTTTTGTTTTTTTTTCAATTTCGCTTTTTTCTCATTAAGTTCAAACTATGGAACTCTGTTGCACGCAAATATAAAACGATCATTTAGTTTTTGATACCCTGGAACCTCATATTTTGTCAAACTCACACACGTGTAACACAGTCAGATGCGTTGAAAAAAAAAAACTATCTGCACTTCATTCTATTAAGGGGCGAAATAGGGTTAGGACAGCATTTTCTCAATGATTTTCATGATTTTTTTTATAGTATAAAAAATTAATATAATTTATTGAAACTTGGAGAATATTTTATACATATATTTAAGTGTATACTATACAATTTTTGAAGAATTTCCTTGAAAAACACTGAAGATATTAGCGACCCCATATTGCAGGTCACAATCAGACTCACCATTTTGCGTCACCATTCTGGAAGCCGCAATTTTCATCTGAAATCGAACGAGGTTGGAATTTACTTTTATTATATGTCTCTCTTCTATATGAACCTAAATGCTATCAAAAAAATAGAAAATTGAATTTTTTACAGGGGTTAAAACAAAAAAAAGCATGATTTTTTGCCACTTTTTACAACTTTATTTCCAAAAAAAAACTTGTTTTAAATAATGATAATATTCCGATTTTAGGTTTATTTAGAGCGCAATACTATGAAGAAAGTAACTGCCAATTTTCAAAACGATTGGTTAAAAACTTTTCAAACTAGCGTGTACGCAAGTTAAAAAAAGTCGTTTTCAGAAAAACGCGTTTGAAAAAATAGTACAAAGAAAAACAAGCAATACGGGGTCGCTAATATTTTATAGTATATACTTAAATATATGTATACAAATTTAATAGTGTATATGTATAAAAAATGTATAGTATATACTTAAATATATGTATAAAAATTTTATAGTATATACTTAAATATGAGTATAAAATATTCTCTAAGTTTCAATAAATTATATTCATTTTTTATACTATAAAAAAATTTATGAAAATCATTGAGAAAACGCTGTCCTAACTCTATTTCCCCCCTTAATGGCTTATAACAATAGAACAAGTCGGAATTTTCATTGAAAATTTTTGGAACATATTTTTTAATAGTTTTACTAACAATTTATGAAATAAAAGAAAAATCGATTTTTTTACCGTCTAACCCTATTTAGGCTATCGGCCGTTTAGATATACCCATTCTTACCATAAGCGGTCATTTGACCTCATAAGAAATAAACGTTGATTTTTCGAAAGAAGTTCTTAATTTATTAAAGGAGATAATTCGCAACATAACTTCTGGTTCTCTGATAAAATAATCAAACAACTTTACAGAAAGTCAGAAGAGCGAAAGAAATAACAATGAATGTACGATTTTAAAGTAAATTTTGAAAGGGCTCATTTGACTCTGCTTAGTGCGTTTAGTGTTAATTAACAATTTCGCAACACCCTGTATATATGTTAATCATAAAAAATATATATATTGGTACATATACTTACTATTACCGTAGTGTACTCATTCCAGTAATTCGACCGTACCGTTTGATATGGTAATTTCGACATTATTATTTTCCTATTCACTCTATATACCTCTCTACCACTGGCGTCCATGTGCGTCTCTTTGCTCCTCTCTCATTGCTTCGGGTCCCTTTTCTCCCTCGTATATTTCCTTCTTTCTCATTTCTCTTTTATTCACGCTCGCATGACTCTCCCGGTGGGCGTCGCGACCGCGTGTGTGTCTCGCGACTTCACTGTATACATGCACAGGGTGTCGGCACTTTATCCGTGAAGCACCGTCGCGGATGAGTCAGGTGTGTGCCAGTTGCTTCGTATAACGGTTGCGGATATCTATATAGATTTATCAATATACGTGAATAATACCGGCCACTCGCGAACGGTAATAAATAAAATTATCAATAATCATATTATGCACGTAGCATATTGATTGCTTCATATTCAAACCGAAATATATTGAATTTTATTTGTCGATATCGTCACTAAATTCATTTATCGATTTCACGTATAAAACGAATGAAAGAAACATATCGCTTGCGAAAAAGTTGGAAATTCTACCCTCGAATAATGAAGATATGAATTTATTGTAATTTTTTTTTTATCCTTTTTTCATATGGAATCGAATTGTTTCATATAATTTTAAACAACTTTTGACGAAAGCTTAGCCCGGTTTTTAAAATGAAGTTTCACTACGTTTCTCCGAAAATTTGGATCGTTTGTCATCCTTGATTATTTTCATCTATCGTAGCATATATACCGTATATATTGAGTCATTGAATAGCCGAACAATGTATATGAGAATTTCACTAGCCAAAAACAACGAACAACCGCGATGCTATATTCGGTTGTTGCGACCTCATCAAACTCGGCAAAGTCAATTCCAACCGAGTTTTCAAACCTTCCTTCCCTCCTTCCCCCCAACGGCCGCCTCTTCGTCGACGTTCATGTCATGCTTTTCGGTAAATCCCCGCGCGCGATAGAGAACGAATCGCGCGCGAGCTCGAGCAACCCAAATTATCGGCTACATTTTATTCGAGTTATACACGCGGATCGCTCGCAATGCGATTTCGCGGCTAAACTTGTTACCCGAAAACGTAATTCAGTGCCGCGGGGTCGTGTTGTATATCTCAAATTCTCTCTCATTCTCTCTCTCTCTCTCTCTCTTTCTCTCTATGTGTGTGCATCGATGCGTCGTGACACGCATCCACCCTCTTCACCCCCACCCTTTTAATTCCATCAGTACATTTGAAGGTATATCGATACATCGATATATATAAATAGGCAGAAAATGATATCTCGTATTCACCCTCTCTCATCCTCGCCGCCGTTTCAACGAAGACTAACGATATTTCACGGTCAGTATGAAATATTCGAAATTATTTCGCTGGGATTGTGCATTTTGATTTGACGTTCGTACCGAGAGAGACCCAAGAGGAACGCTCAATCGCGACCAATAGCGATGGACGGAGGGGCGAGGAGGAGGGTTGATTGGTGGTGAAATCATCGAACATATCCCAACAACGCTAATATGTATATGGATATTGGCCTAATATACATATATAGTAGGCATCGAACGGATGGACTTCGTCTGGTGAGTGCCAACGAACCAATTCCCAAAGCCCGCGGCAACTCCGCCGCTTCGGTCCATCCAGGAGTTTCTCCTCATTCCCGTTTAACCGCCACCGCCACCTCTTTCCCGCCTCATTGACTTTTCCTATATTCTCTTCTCGCTTCTTCGTTCTATATATATCTATATCATACTGGAATTTCAGGACTTTGGTCATCCCACGCGCGGTAACGCGCCTCGCCAATTTAGGTAAATTCTCGGCGAATACCATGAGGGGAGGTTTTTTGTTTCCCCTCAATCTAACGTACGTCAATCATCTGTTATCAGTTTTTGTTAATCTCCTAGCGTATTGAATTCTTCTCGATTGTGTTAAATTCTACGTTATTCAAATAAATTCATTCATTCGATCAAATTTGATTTTCTCTTTGAAGATTTCCTTCTTCCGTTTAATGCCAGACTGCGAATTTTACGCCGCGTATTGTCACTTAATTTCTCTTACCAAATTTCTGAACAAATTAACGGTTTGTGTAACTTAATTAAATCTCAGTCGTAACTAAATAATTGCTCAATTAATCGATCGTTCAATCCGTTGAATTCCGACGAAACTTGTCTGCGAGTATTGCGGATCTCCTGTCAACCGGAAATCGCTTTTACTACTGAATTCGAAGCGTCGTTTCTAATCTCCCGAAAGAAAAAAATCATTAAAACGTTTTCATATACATCAATGTATCGAATTTTTTCATTATTTTCTCACATTGAATTTTAATTTCTTTGTTTTTTCATTATTGAACTATCATGAAACAAAAACAGAGGTGCGTGGCCGTCACGGACATTAGAAGTGAAACTTCTTTAGCTGCTGATGAAATGAAAATGAATTTTGATGGTATATTTAGATTTATTTAAATTTTATATTAATAATTTTTAATTACAGAAATTAAAACGAATTTTAATATTCTATTTAAATTTGTTTAAATGACTTCAAATGACTTCAAATGTTCGGGAAGAGTGAGGGGAGCATATCTGTCTATATTATATAAATAGATCGCCGCCGCCATGTACAAGAGTTGCGAAGGAAGGGGGGGGGGAGCGCCTAGAAGGGTAGAGCCTCCCTAGTACTATATACTGATACACTTCGTGCAGCTGCCAGCGACTCAAAAGTGAGTAACGCGCTGGTCTTACTCACCACTTTCAACGGAGAGAAGAGGGGGTATAGGGCACAACCGGCGGCGACACGAGAACGCGTAACGTTTTATACTTACTCTCTGTGGTCGGTATTAAGAATGGGGAGGGTATTGTACGGTATAAAATATATTCCCCCACTTCTATTACTGGCCCCACGGTTTTTCGTGTCGCGAATTCCGTGACGCAAATTTGGTTGACACCCTGCTAAAAGAAGTTGCACTTAAAAAAAAAATTGTACCCCATACACCAATTTGAGGAAATATTGCAAAACGTTAGTTTGAGCAAGAGTGCACGTATTCGCGTTGGCTCGAAAGTGAGTAACGCGCTGGTCTTACTCACCACTTTCAATGGAGAGAAGAGGGGGTATAGGGCACAACCGGCGGCGACACGAGAACGCGTAACGTTTTATACTTACTCTCTGTGGTCGGTATTAAGAATGGGCAGAGTATTGTATGGTATAAAATATATTCCCCCACTTCTATTATTGGCCGTTACGCTTTTTGTGTCGCGAATTCCGTGACGCAAATTAGGCTGACACCCTGCTAAAAGAAGTTGCACTTAAAAAGAAAATTGTACCCCATACAACAATTTGACTAAATATTGCAAAACGTTAGTTTGAGCAAGAGTGCACGTATTCGCGTTGGGGATGGTCACTATAGCGTTATGCGAAACGAGGATAAAAGAGGGGCCGCGGGGTGGGGGGTGAACACGAACGTTCTCTCGCGTGCCATGAGGAGAACGAGAGCGCCGCGAGCGAAAGAGGAATGACGAGGTGAAAGGGAGGAAACAACCAGGGGGTTGGTTTAAATTCTCTTCTGTCACCGCAAACATGCATAATGCAGCCGCGCGGCGCGTGTAAACGTGTAAACGTTGTGTCCTGTGGACCATGCTAGAGAGATCTCGCACACGCAATATCGGTGGTCTCTGCCGTGTGACGGGATGGGGAGAAAAAGAGAGAGAGGGGAGAGAGCGGACGTTTGCAAACCACTAAATACAAAAATCCGCAACCACCTGTGCACCGGACATGAGAGAGGAATTCGCGAGAGTTCCGGGCCAGAGAGAGAGAGAGAGAGAACAATCGCTCGACAGTGGGCGGCCTTGTTCGTATACGAACGAGAACTTTGCGCCCGAATCCGCGTTACTGCACGCGTTTTCAAGTTAATTACCAGCATAATTGTGGTCGTCATTTTGTTGTTCATCATCTCTCTCTACCGAACGCGGAATCGCTCATCCTTCATAGCTCTATTAAACTGGCATCCCCAGCGCGTAAAAAAAAAACAAATGTTGTCTTTATGTAAATTATAGGCTTTTCCACGGGCTGTCGAATAATCCCGCAAGATAAAAAACATGATTCCGAGGTAAATCCGGTCGAGAGAAAATTGAATTTCAAAAGTGGAGGCTTAATGTTAAGCTGGCGCCACTTTTTTTCCTGAAACACTTGCGGAAAAAAAGTTCAATATTCAAACAATTGTTAGCGGGACATCGTAGCTCGTCTATTGTGCATTTATTAATGGACATTTTATTGAATTTTCGTGCAAAAATATGCATACGAGCTTACTGGCAATTTTATCTTTGAAAATTCGTGAAATTGTCTGTTTTTTTTTTCGCCGATCAACAACCGGGGGCCGTGTAAAAAAACTATCTTTTTTTCTTCATCTATTTTACATTTATTTTACAAACAAAATCGTGAGAATTGCCAATCATATATTTTCCACCTACGTTTCGAATGATCTTCGTATTGGTCAGTATGTACGTGTCCACCGATACACATGCTACGACCAACTGTGTTTCGCCTCGTTTCCCTTTCTACCATTTTTCTCTCTCTCTCTCTCTCTCTCTCTCTCTTTCTCTCCATCACTGACGTATAGAGCACAATTAAGTAAATGAGCATGGGCTGCCGCTCGCTACAGATACCCTCTATTATGTATATTGATCTCTAGCTCGGACTCTCCGGTTACACGTAATACGTGTTTTGTCGTTTATGCATTCGTACTTCTCCGGTGCATCCGAAGCCAGTGTGCAACCGGGGAGAGCCAGTTGCATTTGTGCGCCGCACGATGCGCTCCAAGCCCCCTGCATATCTCTCTCTCACTGTCTCTTTTGCTTTGTACTGGCTCTGATCCCTAGTGCAGACCCTTTTCAACCCTCTCTCACTTGCCCGTAACATTCAATGTAGGCGGTGTAATTATGGAAACCCGTCCGACTATTCGAGGGGGATGATTATGGATTTCTAATAATTCGATATAACACATTTTACTACTTTATATTTGTATATAAACTAACGGATTACTGTATACAACTGGTCGACACTCTATCGTTGGGTCTTGTTATCGGGACCTGTGCTTTTTTCAATTAATTTTATTCTCATCATTTATTCATCGAAAAAAAAAATGGATTTATTTCATTTTAATAACCGGATTCTCTTTATCCAAGATTACTTCAATTTTTATACTTATTGTCCTGGAAACTTTCATTATATGTCGCTGTGGTTACTGTATATGTCGGATATACTTAATCATTAATTCAAAGCACAAACCAAGTGACTTTTCCTCTTCAGAATTTAACAATAGACCCAATTAGATGGCAAAGTGTTTGCTTCTCTGGAGAGAAAATATTTTTAGTCACAATTAATTTTTGCGAATTAACTATACTTTATTAAATAACTATACGGTATTAGGGCGATTTTTTTTCGACTATTTTTTTTTCTCAGTCCCCACTTGAAATTTTGTTGGATATGTCGAAAAACAAATTCCCTGAAAGTTACAGCCCTTAATATTAATTCTAAGTACTTTTCCTTAGCGTGAAAAGATTTTCCATCTAAAATACACGTAAATCGAATTTTTTTTTTTTTAATTCTATAACTCAGCCACATTTAATGCTACCATATTGTTCTTGGTTTCGGTTTACTCAGAATAAAACAATCCCGAAAAGTGCCTATTGCGGCGAAAGTGTAAATTGTACTGGTGAGTTGGTACGGGTCACTGAAATTGATTATTACCCAAACTTCTCGTTTTTTTGCTGTTATCTCCGAAACAATTAACTTTACGAAAAATTTGTTGGAAAGTTAATTTCCTACAAAAAAGGTCCTACCGACCCAATTGCTTAGATTAATATTTCTTGAGATATTGAACTTTATTTTTTGATATTTTTTTTATTATTTAATATTTCATATTTTATAAATTTTATACTACTCATAAGTTAAAGTTCAATATCTCAAGGAATATTAATCTAAGCAATTGGGTCGATACGACCTTTTTTGTAGGAAATTGAATTTCCAACAAATTTTTCATTTACATTTTTTTCGTAAAGTTAATTGTTTCGGAGATAACAGCAAAAAAACGAGAATTTTGGGTAAAAATCAACTTCAGTGACCCGTACCAACTCACCAGTACAACTTACACTTTCGCCGCAATTGGCACGTTTCTAGATTGTTCTATTTTGAGTAAATCGAAACCAAGAACAATATAGTAGCATAAAATGCGGCTGAGTTATAGAATTTTGAAAAAAAAAAAATTTGATTTACGTGTTTTTTTTATGGAAAATCTTTTCACGCTAAGGGAAAGTACTTAGAATTAATGTTAAGGGCTGTAACTTTCAGAGAATTTGTTTTTCGACATAGCAAAAAAAAAAAAAATCGCCCTAATACTGTGTATGACTAGTCGAAAGTCTATCGTTGGGGCCTTGTTATCCCCGACCTGTGCTTTTTTAAATTAATTTTTTTTCATTATTTATTCATAAAAAAAAAAGAATGGATTTATTTCATTTTAATAACCGGATTCTCTTTATCCAAAATTACTTCAATTTTTATCCTTATTGTCCTGGAAACTTTTCATTATATGTCGCTGTGGTTACTGTATATATTAGATATACTTAATCATTAATTCAAAGCACAAACCAAGTGACTTTTCCTCTTCAGAATTAAACAATAGACCTAATTAGATGGTAAAGTGTTTGATTCTCTGGAGAAAAAACATTGTTAGTCACAATTAATTTTTGTGAATTAACTATACTTTATTAATTAACTATACTGTATACGACTAGCCGAAAGTCTAGTGTTGGGGCCTTGTTATCCCCGACCTGTGCTTTTTTAAATTAATTTTATTCCCATTATTTATCCATTGGAAAAAAAGAATGGATTTATTTCAATTTAAGGTAGTAGTCTGGTAACTTAAGCCGATTTTCATGTCTTTTTTGGAGGGCGTCTTTTTTTAGGAAAATATAAATGAATCGTTTTGGATATTCAGGATGTTTTTATTTACATATTAAAGATACAAAAAAAATTTGTTTGAAAAAATTTAATAGTTTATTATTATTATTATTATTGATCGGAGTTGGCACCTCGAAAAAAAGCGCGTGGGTGGCCCCGGTGATTTTGGCTCTTGATGTTATCTGAAATAAAAAATTCTTGATAATTCTTAATCTATAGACATGTCATTCTGGTCGGAACTACTGAAGTTAAATTTCATGGATAAATAACAAAATGGCGGACTTTGGAAAAAAAAGTCCTTTTCCAACGTCCGCCATTTTGTTATTTATCCATGAAATTTAACTTCAGTAGTTCCGACCAGAATGACATGTCTATAGATTAAGAATTATCAAGAATTTTTTATTTCAGATATCATCAAGAGCCAAAATCACCGGGGCCACCCACGCGCTTTTTTTCGAGGTGCCAACTTCGATCAATAATAATAATAATAATAAACTATCACATTTTTTCAGAAATTTTATTTTTTGTATCTTTAATATGTAAATAAAAACATCCTAAATATCCAAAACGATTCATTTTTATTTTCTTACAAAAACCGCCCTCCAAAAAAGACATGAAAATCGGCTTAAGTTACCAGACTACTACCTTAATAACCGGATTCTCTTTATCCAAATTTACTTCAATTTTCATACTTATTGTCCTGGAAACTTTTCATTGTATATTGCTGTGGTTACTGTATATGTCAGATGTACTTAATATATTCCACGTTGAAACGAGATGCCGATGGCGTCGAATCGATACAACTGCAAACTCGCCCCCCCCCCCCCCCCTGCCTGGTCTGAACATACAACGAAGCGGTGTAGAATTTGAGATTACATGTATTTTATCTCGTGGGAAAGACGTTTGCTCCGTTCTCATAGATCCCCGTTTTTCTCGTCGATTCAGCCCGACTTTGTATACATTCTCGTCGTTCGGGTTGATCATGTTTTTTTTTTAAATTATCTTCGTGATTCCACGATTTCTCATTATTATTTACAACTTACTTGCCCGTGTACGTTAAATCGTTCCGTCGTATTTTTTTATTCCCGACGAGAAATATAAGCCGCAAGATCAAAGTTCATCAACGTGCAACGTAGCCGATCGTATACGTATATAGAGTACAAATGAATTTCTGATGAATCGATTATTCTCTAAATTTTCCTATGGAAAGTTAATTTCATGAAAAATTAATTTTGAATTGTAAAATTACATGATATACCTTATCAGAGGAAATGTGTCGTGCGATCGTAATGATAGTTTCCTCGTATTTATCACATTATCACTATTGACCCGATCGCGGATGTTTGTTATTCAAAATTGAAAATGGATTATTTGACCGACCGACCGTCTGGACGATAAATTCGTGATATAAACAGTCGTAAAGTGTCGCGCACATCACGTTCAACTTTGCGAGTATAAGTTTGCTTTTGCCAATAGCGTTCTTATGCGCGTGCACTTACCGCATCGCGTTGCTTATACGTGTATATACATATAGATGTGGTGCTGTGTATGATATATATGGGAAATTTCGCCTCAAATCACCGATCCATAAGAAAAGAGATATCCTTGTAATTTAATTCCTTGTTAATTTTTTCAATTAACATTTTTTCTTACAAGATCCTTGTAAGAAAAAAAATGTTAATTCAAAAAATTCAGTTCACAATTTAAAGTGCAAACCGAGTGTCTTTTCCTTTTCAAGATTAACAAATAGACCCAATTAGATGGCAAAGTGTTTGATTCTTTAGGAAAAAAAAACAAACATTGTTAGTCACAATACATTTTTGTGATATAACTAATCTTTATTTTATTCATCATGGAAACTCAAAATTCTCGTTGAGACAATGATGAACTGATCTAACATGGATTGGCCCATATGTCTGTATATAAATTTAGATATGCAACTGCAGACTTTCGTGTATATGAGTCGACGCAGGAAATTGTTGCGCTATAGGCAGGAGGGAATGATGGGGGAAGGAAACGAGGGAAAGAAAAACGATCTCGATCTCTTGTGTATCAATATATATACGCATAATCCGGCGAAATACGAATTGTTACGAGACGCGCGCCGCACGGTCATTTATTTTTATCTCGTTGTCGATTATAATATTACGTAATACGCGGGTAGATCGAAATTTTTCAATGATCTCGTCTCTCTCGCAGACTCGCAGTAAGCACCAATGCATCATAATGTCGCGTTGCTCGTCCGAGCAACGTTAAATTTCGTCGCGGATGTGCATTTTTTTACCATGGCGGACGTTTCTTGGCATTAAAAAAAAATCAATCATCTCGATCGTCACGTTTGCGGGCACCTGAGCTGAAACACCGGGATAGTACTTTTCACCTATATATTTTCAATTTTTATGAAAAAAAACAACACCAATGGTAATGATAGTATAAAAATTATTATGCGATGTTGAAATTTTCGTCAGCCAATTACGTATTATTTTTTTATTGAAACGAGCGTGTTTAAGGGCTTACATCTATTTCGCCGCCAAAAAAGGGTGTTTACGTGAATTTCTTTTTGGGAAAATGATTGCTGGTTTCCAACTTTTTTTTTCACAGTAAAGAGTATGATTTGAAGTATGTTTTACAATTTTTTTATTGAAAAATATTCGCAAATGTAAGAGATACAAGAAATTTCGCGGACCACTGTTCTCCGAGGTGACCACTGCTGCTCGGAAACAAATCATCTGCAGTCAAAAATCCAAATAGATTTAGTTTTTCTATCATATTATCTAGTCTTTAATCGAAGGATTCAATAAAATAATGATTTTTGAAAAAATGGTCACCGATCGTAAGTGATCGTCAAAATTTCGATGAAAAAAACACGACATTTTCCTTGATATAAAAAAGAGTGTGCATCAAAATAAAAATTCTTCGATTAAGGGGGGAAATAGGGTTAGGACAGCGTTTTCTCAATGATTTTCATGAATTTTTTTATAGTATAAAAAATGAATATAATTTATTGAAACTTTGCGAATATTTTATACATATATTTAAGTTTATACTATAAAATTTTTATACATATATTTAAGTATATACTATAACATTTTTATACATATATTTAAGTACATACTATAAAATTTTTATACATATATTTAAGTATATACTATAAAATATTAGCGACCCCATTTTGCAGGTCATAATCAGACTCAGCATTTTGCGTACATTCTGGAAGCCGCAATTTTCATCTGAAATCAAACGAAGTTGGAATTTACTTTTATTATATGTCTCTCTTCTATATGAACCTAAATGCTATCAAATAATGGAAAATTGAATTTTTTACAGAGGTTAAAACAAAAAAAGCACGATTTTTTGCCATTTTTTACAACTTTTTTTGCAAAAAAAAAATTATTTTAAATAATGATAATATTCCGATTTTAGGTTCATATAGAGCGCAATACTATGAAGAAAATAACTGCCAATTTTCAATACGATTGGTTGAAAACTTTTCAAACTAGCGAGTACGCAAGTTTAAAAAAAGTCGTTTTCAGAAAAACGCGTTTGAAAAAATAGTACCAAGAAAAACAAGCAATATGGGGTCGCTAATATTTTATAGTATATACTTAAATATATGTATAAAAATTTTATAGTATATCTCTCTATATTATATAAATATATCGCCGCCGCCGCCGCCGTGTACAAGAGTTGAGGGGGGGGCGCCCGGGGCGTGATGGAACGGCGGGTGGCGGGGGGGGGGTAGGCCTGCGCGAGATGGAACGGGGGGAGGGGGGGGTTGGCGCGCGAAGCGCGCAGGGGTGCGGAACCCCCCTAGTACTTAAATATATGTATAAACTATTCTCAAAGTTTCAATAAATTATATTCATTTTTTATGCTATAAAAAAATTCATGAAAATCATTGAGAAAACGCTGTCCTCACCCTAGTTCCCCCCTTAATGGCTTATAACAATAGAATGCGTCGGAATTTTCATTAAAAATTTTGGGAACATATTTTTCAATAGTTTTACTAACAATTTATGAAATTTAAAAAAAATCGGTTTTTTGAACCGTCTAACCCTATTTCCCCCCTTAAGGACTGCCTTTTGATATACAAAAAATTTATGCGAAATTTCAAGTAGACCGGTCTTGTCGTTTTTTTGAAAAAGTCGTTCTGAAAAAAACGCAAAAAGCTAACTGTAAAAACTTGTAAAAACTTGAGTGAGTCTGTGACTCACTCAATTTTGAACGGATCGACCTGAAATTTTCAGAGAATATTCTTGATATTATAAGTATCCGTCGAAAATGAAAAATCGAATTTTTCAAAAATTTTCTACGAGATGTAAGCCCTTAACCCTTTCATTCTAATTGTGGCGTCAAAATATTATTCCAATGAGATTATTTCATATATAATATATGATATATATATATTGTCAAGTGATCGGTATAGTTACAGGCCGGAAGTCACAACGGGGAATCGGCATAACGTGTAAAAAAATTTTTTTCCGATCGTTCATACCTCGGAGGCCGTCCCCGTTTAGTTTCGATTTGCCGGTTCGTTACGAGTACACGGGAGATTTACACGTAGCGATAGGATTGTTAGGCGAACGTCCTTTCCCTCTCACCGCCGACTCGATTCTCGATTTCCATTTTTTTTTCTCGCTAAAAATCTAACATTCGTTTGTTTCTCGTGCATTCGTAATTCTTTTTTAAACATTCCTTAAAACATGCGTAAATGAAATCTACGTTTTTATTTTTGGTTGCCAAATATTTCACCAAACTTAGCCCTCGCTGCAATTTTCCATTATTAAAAATATACGTGAGAAATAAAATATGCTTCGTATTGGCCAAAATATTTCGTCAATTAAATTCCCGAGAGTCCGAGAGTAGAATAATATTGTTTGAGAAGAAAAAAAAAGAATAGAAATTATCGACCCGTTGAGGCGATGCGAGAAAAGAGTTGAAGAAGTGGTAGGGGTGAAAAAGAAGGTGGAGATCTGGCGAAACGGGTTGCTTTGGCCCGGTACTGATAATAAGTTAGTAATAATATTTTCACAATATCTCTATCTACATTTCTCTTTATTCCTCTCTCTGATTGAATGTTATGTTTCATTATATTTTATTTCCCCTTGCCCATTATCGCGTTCTCCCCCCCCCCATCTGGCTGGGGGTGCACACGGGGGGGGGGGGGGGGGTACAAAGTATATCTCGCGCTCTATCGTTTTATTATCCCGAGAGTGAATTCACTTGAGAAACTCATCATTCAGAGGTTTATTCTGCTTTAACCGCATCGCTAACGCCGTTATACACTGCTCTTCCATCTCCGTCGTCACTTCCACATCGAATCTTCGGGACAACGAACTATATATGCATAATATTTTTACCTTTTGTTCTTCTTGTTCTTTCTGGGCAACTTTCCGCGAAGGCTTCGACTTCATCGACAATCTTTCTCGAGCTGCGGGTGGAAAAGGGAAATAAAATTACAATTGTAAATGTAATATTTTCGTTTTTTTTTCAGTGTTAATTAATTAGATGACAAAGTGTTTGATTTTCTAGAGAAAAGACATTGTTAGTCACAATCAATTGTTGTAAATTAACTATACTTTATTAATTAACTATACTGTACACGATTAGTCAAAAGTTATCCTCGACCTATGCTTTTTTAAATTTGATTCTCATTATCCATCGAAAAAAAGGATGGATTTATTTCAATTTAATAACCGGACTCTCTTTATCCAAATTTACTACAATTTTTATACTTATCATCCTGGAAACTTTTCATTACTCGTATATATCGCCTGTGGTTACTGTATATGTCAGATATACTTCGAATCGACGCTGCTTACGAAAACTAGGATGTTTCAGATTTCCTACGAAAACAAGTACGCTTGATATCTGCGCGAAACTAGCATGTTTCGGCTTTTGCCACGAAAACTCGCACATTTCGATATTCGCCGCGAAAACTAGCATGTTTCGGCTTTTACCACAAAAACTAGCAGGTTTCGACTTTCACCGCAAAATTAGCACGTTTCAGTATCACTGGAAGTGTTTCTCATTTTACTCCACGTTTTTTGAACATCATTTTTTACTCCAAATTGACGATATATTTATGCTTGTCATTTTATACTGTTTTATTTTGTGTTTGAATTTATTTCATACATATTGTACTGTTTGAATTTCGGTCTGCTAGGCTTATCATAAGATGGCAAACAGCAAATGCTTCGTCATTTTGGAGTAAAAAACCCATGGTTAAAAAAATTAGAGTCAAAAGAAAATCGAAAACAATTGCAGTGTATGCAAAGTTAACAATGTCAGTTTTTTCCCCTCTTGCTACTTCGTCCAAAACCTGATATTTCTCGAGACAGCTCAATCGATTGTTTTGAGGATTTTGTCAACTGTACTTTATACTTATACTGTACTTTATACTTTAGTCGTTGATCACTCCAAGATTGTGTTTTTTTTTATAAAATAACAACACAATGAACGATTCTTCAGACTTTAAGTAGAATATACTTTTTATAAACAATAATTTTGTTCAATTCCATCGCTGACTCCGAAACTTGAAGTCATGAAAAATATCATTGATGAACAATTTTAGTTTTTGAGTGGTGGAATATTACGTATCGTATTTGCGAATCGTATTTTCAATAATGTTATTATTTTTTAAATAGAAAACGAATATAAATGTTTAAGGGTGTACGGGCGGTACACCCTTAATGTTTTTCATTTATTCCTTATAGTGCTCCCGAAAAAATTATTAAAACATTTGTGAAAGTTCTGAATCTTATTCGATTTAGTTCGGCAAATATACTACTTTTTCCAGTGCACATCGAAATATGCTAGTTTTCGCGATGAAAGCCGAAACATGCTAGTTTTCGCGTCGAATATTGAAACGAGTTGATTTTCGTGGTGGAATTCGAAACGTGTTAGTTTTCGTAAGAAATTTGAATCGTGCTACTTTTCGTAAGCAGCGTCGATATATAATTCAAAGCACAGACCAAGTGTCTTTTTCTTTTCAGGATTAAACAATAGATCCAATTATATGGTAAAGTGTTTGATTCTGTAGAGAAAAAACATTGTTAGTCACAATTAATTTCTGTGAATTAACTACACTTTATTAATTAACTATACTGTATACAACTATCCCCGACCTGTGCTTTTTTTAAATAATTTTATTCTCATTATTTGTCCATCGAAAAAAGGAATGGTTTTATTTCAATTTAATAACCAGATTCAGAAGGGTATTCTGCTTTAACGGTAACGCCGTTATACACTACTCTTCCATCTCCGTCTTCACTTCCATACCGAATCTTCGGGACAACAAACTATATATGCATAACACTTTTAACTTTTCTTCCGCTTCTTTGTTGGCAACTTTCCGCGAAGGCTTCGACTTCATCGACAATCTTTCTCGAGCTTTAGGGGGAAGAGGGAAATAAAATTACAATTATAAATTTAATATTGTCGCATTTTTTTCAGCGTTAATTAATTCATGATTTTCTAATTTATTATTATTTTACCGCTCAAACGTGAGCAAAAAATATTTAAAAAAATATATCCATTTTATAGTCGACGAAGACTCTGAAATGGCTCATACAGAAATGCATATATGCGAGCTTTTTTTCTCATCAAGTTTAAACGCCCCGGGGAAACGACGCTATACGGGCTAGTTTTTTTTTCTACTGGAGCTTTATTTCTCGTACTGGTACGTTTCGCACCAGGACGATCGTTGTAAACGACATTATTGAATTCAAACCTCCCCCCTCCATAGCTGCACCCGCATGGGTGGACATACAGCTCAACAATTTTCGAATTCAATAATTTTCCATTTTTGTTCTTCACCCTCAACAATAATATTTTTCTCTTTACCCCCCTTTTTTCCTTCGATCCATTGAATTCACGTTTTGTTTTTTATTCAATTTTCATCAATAATCATTGAACTTAAATAAAAAATGTTGATTCCATAAATTCATTTCACTCGTTAACTGCCATTATAATTTTTCATTTTTATCGTTAAAAAACACTCTGATAAGAGTGAATAATTTCTTTAAAAAATCAATTGTACGATACTCTGGAAATTCATTATTTTACTTTTGATGCATTTAATTATTGCAGAATTCACAGTCGCCCGCGCGGGTATTTGAACGCAAATGGACTCGTTCGACGAGTTTCGGAGTATCCTATCACTGGAAAAGACCTCGATCTCGCGACTCACGGAGCAAATAGTCAAGGCGAGAAAAACGAGCACGAGAATTGGAATGTAACGCAAAGGTAAGGCTTTTTCTCTTTTTTTTTTGTTGAAAAATCACGATTGTCTGATCAAATTACGTAGTAAATTTACGATTATCAGGATTGGGGATGATTATTGGGTTGTTCATTTTTTGACACTAAACGCATGATATATGCGTATAGGAAAATATATTTCATTCGTGTGTTGTGTAAATGCGAGCCTTCGTAGGAAAAAAAAAAAAAAAAACGCGGGACACTGCCGGATAAAGAAAGATACGATGACGTAAATACAAGGTGAATATCGTCGAGAAATCGATTCGTTATTAATCGAGGCCCACAAGAATGACGGTTTGACTTTTTTTTCTAACGCCCCCTTTTTCTTTTATTTCCTTTTGCTTCCCTTTCGCTCGACCATCTCGGCGAAACGCCCTTTTGTCGATGAAACTTTGTCCAACGACAGTCGATATTGCACGCTGACGGAGAAAGGAAAAAAAAAGACGATAAAAATGTTAAGGGAGGTCGAAGGGAGGAATAAAAAAAACGAAGAAGGCACAAGGGAACTCTGCAATTTGTATGAATGGACTGTTGGAAGTGTCTTTTCTCTATCTTTCTCGGTAATCGAGACCCTATTCGATGATAACTCTTCCACCGCTCGACGATCATCGAGCACCACGTACCCGACTCACGTGAGTTCGTGGAAAATTGCCGCGAATATATAGTTTATTCGTCAAAACGGAATGGAAGAAGAAAAAAACAGAAAGGAATAAATGTTTGTAGAACGATGAAAAATAATGGAATATTACGAAAGTACGTAATTGTATTAAGGCCTTACATACGTCCAGCGGTACCGAAAACGTACCAAAAGAAAAACTGTTTTTAGGAGGGATAGAAATAGAAATTGATAACAAAATTCTTACACATTGTTTATTACTGTGTTAAGTTTGTAAACAAATTTATTTCAATTTTTTTTTTTTAAATTCCAACATGAAATATCACATTTTTTGGAGCACTGTAAAAAAAAAAGTTGCTCCACGGTCGGCAGTATTTCTTCCTCAAATGTTGACGGATCTGCAAAATGTAAAGAAATTCTTATAAAATAAGGTAGTAGTTATAGTCTGTCGAGCCGGATTTTTGAAATTCGAAAAATTAAACAATTTACGGTAATTTAAAAAAAAAATGTTAAGTTTGTGTCAAAAAAGTCACACTTTAATTGTTTTTATAAAATTTTCTAATTATAATTTTAAAAATCCGGCTCGACAGACTATAGAAAAAACAATTCCGAATAGTTAAAAAAAAAAATCATCAAAAAATATTAAAAACCGTACGAGTTATCATGCCGACCGTGTCAGAAAAAGTAGTTTTGAGAAAACGCGTTTAAAGTTTCAAGCGGGTTTCGCTCGAAGTCGCGCGCGGCTGGAGCAAGAACTTTATGAATTTTTTAAATTTATTAAGTTAACTTACGTCTAATCTCCCATTCCAGCTTCATATTGTACGCCTTCCTTGTCAGTAAAAAATTGTTGTTGTTTATTTTTTTCTAATCGACGAATTGTTCTGGCCTCTTTTGTTGCTTTGGTAGCGTTGATTCGAGCGTGTTTCACATTATCAGACAGTCACATTATCTACAATAACTTTTGAACTATGGGGAATTTTTACAATCAGCTTACACAGAAATACGCCTAAGACTATAAGGAATAATAATCTGTAAACAAAAAAAATCGATTTTTTGAAAATTCTCGACGTATGTAAGGCCTTAACGATTGTTTGATGAGCTTGCGAGTTAACGGACAATTCGTTTTATTCGTAATGCCAGTCATTTTTTAAATATTGATTCGATAGTGTGGTAAAACTATTCGAGATATTAGTCAAATGGCATATTGTCACCGTTTGGAGTTTACTTTAAAAACGAATTGAATTATGGAAAAATAAGTTGCAACCCTCATTAAGGTAGTAGTCTGGTAACTTAAGCCGATTTTCATGTCTTTTTTGGAGGGCGTTTTTTTGTAGGAAAATAAAAATGAATCGTTTTGGATATTTAGGATGTTATAATTTACATATTAAAGATACCAAAAAAAATTTTTTTGACAAAATTTAATAGTTTACTATTATTATTATTATTATTGATCGAAGTTGGCACCTCGAAAAAAAGCGCGTGGGTGGCCCCGGTGATTTTGGCTCTTGATGTTATCTGAAATCAAAAATTCTTGATAATTCTTTATCTATAGACATGTCATTTTGGTCCGAACTACTGAAGTTAAATTTCATGGATAAATAATAAAATGGCGGACTTTGGAAAAAAACGTCCTTTTCCATTTTGTTATTTATCCATGAAATTTAACTTCAGTAGTTCCGACCAGAGTGACATGTCTATAGATTAAGAATTATTAAGAATTTTTGATTTTAGATAATAGCCAAAATCACCGGGGCCACAAACGCGCTTTTTTTGCGAAGTGCCAACTTCGATCAATAATAATAAACTATTAAACTTTTTCAAAAAAAATTTTTTTCGTATCTTTAATATGTAAATAAAAACATCCTAAATATCCAAAACGATTCATGTTTATTTTCCTAAAAAAAACGCCCTCCAAAAAAGACATGAAAATCGGCTTAAGTTACCAGACTACTACCTTAAACGGCAATACATTTTTCTTCCTCCTCACGCATGAACTTTTGGCATTAATGACGTTATTATCTCGAAATACGTACGATTTATTCATCGCCATTTGTCGAGTTAACAATCCATCGCTGTGAGCGAAAGGGTCTCTCTCGGAGATCGGAGAATCTTCGAACTCCGAGATGAAATTGTCATATGACGAGAATAAAAGATACCGTACGCGTTGTGTGAGAGTAAAATATTTTCTTCGATGTTGGTAGAACGCGTGCGGGGAGGCACGGAGTGCTCAGAACAGGCGCACTAGAGAATTTTATTAATATAAACTCAGCGTGACTAATACAACAATTTGTCGGTTCTTGTCGTGTCATTAACTATAACTATATTATACACAGAACGATGTATTATAAAATTGTCGAGACGCGTGGATTTAAATAGTTATGACCTAGTGCGTGAACGCGTTCTCTCGTTGCGGTCTCGTGACACTTTTCTGCAACATCTTCTTTTCCTTTTTTTTTCTGCCACTTATGCGTTACCATAATCCTTCGGAAGCTGAAAACTCTCGTGTATTATTGTATACGATGGCACAACGAGTGACGAAACGATTTCGTCACGCTTTAACTTGCTCGAATTAAATTCGCCTCGCACACACACATACACGCACGTTATCACGTTCGTTAATTGACTTATGTCGCCCACGAGATCTCGCGATATCCTCGCGCAAAGCCTATAAAACGAATAGTTTTAAGGCTTAGCAAATTTTTAGAGTCTTTCATCATTTTGCACAATACGCGGAAGCGATTCGGTAACATCCGGCTTATGCACATTTTTCCCGAGAGTCATGGTAATTGCAGTGCATTTTTTAACGTAACAACGCGAGGTGCTCTAATTATTGTTCCAATTAGATATGGTCAATTGAAAAAAAAAAGAACATGTTCGTATCACTCGCGATAAATTGGCACAGCATTTCAGATGTTGTAAGAATTTCAAGGATTGGTAGTGTTATCTTAAATTCTCGTAATTCTCAATATTCCAGATGTACATTAGAGGTTGTGTCGAGTTTGAAATTAGTCGATTACCAATGCACATAGAGTATGCAGAGGATAAGCTCTTTGCCGAGTGGAGTAGATATTCGATACGCGCGTCGGAAAGGTAGAGTTGAATAGGTTAAAAGTGCGGGTGTACGAGACGGAGAGATGGGAAAGGGAGGGAGTGAGAAACGTAGATCGACCGGATAACAGGGTGAACGTGCGTTAAGAGAGATAGATCATTGGCGAAACGCAGAGGTCGAACCTCGGATAACTCGTCGGAGTGCCGGGAGGAATGGCGAGAGGGTTGAAAGCATATACACGCATATCAAGAGGAGGGGATGATGCCGTGCGAGTGTGTAGTCGGTTTTCGAGGACGAGCGGTGAACGAGGGGTTATAGCCCGAGCCTCGAATATTGGACAACTAATGACCTAATCACTCATTATCTACCGCAGAGTCGCGCAGTAGATTGGCGAGGCAGGTATACACCAGTTTCATGCATGTATATAACGTATATACATGCATGAAACCGCTCTACAGTTTGGAACGAAGAGAGAGAGAGAGAGAGAGAGAGAGAGAGAGAGAGAGAGAGAGAGAGAGAGAGAGAGAGAGAGAGAGAGAGAGAGAGAGAGAGTGAGATGAGCTTCGGAGAGTTAAAAAAAGCGAGACGGGGATAATCTAGTAAATACAGGACAGGGAAATATGTCTGTATATGATAGGAAATTGTTTAACGTATATTCCATTACGTATTTTAACCGTTTAATGAAAATAACAAGAACTCTCAATGTACCATTAACAGAACCGAACGTACAATAAAAATGATCTCATTTCTCTTGTACGAGGATAAATTAAGATATGGTGGCCTGAATACGGCAAACGTTAAATGAATTTTATATAAAAATGTCCCAATTTTTGTTGGCCCAAATGTCTTCATCGAGGTCTCGGGTTGCCTTTTTTTTTAGCCACACTCAATGAATATTCTTAAATGTAGGGGCTATGTTTAGAAATTCCAGCTGATCAATTAATCATCACCGAATTGCACTGTCGAAAAAGGCTAAATCAATATCATACTATACATCCATCGACAAAGAATGCAATCGGCAAAGATCAATGGTCACGGGTCGCGAATAAATATTTGAAACAAAATTTAACGCAGATCGTTGTAATGAAAAATCTCAAGAATTATTTGTTCATTCGTTGGCAAACGCAAACCTTTATAACGGAATATTAAAAAGGAGGCTGCGAATATGCTTCGAGGGTTAGTTTAAAGTGATACTCGTGTGTCGAGAATTCTTAGTTTTCGGTTGGTTGATCGAAGGGTCAATGTTGCCGGAGGCTTTTGGTGACTGGAAAGAGAGAGAGAGAGAGAGAGGTCTCTCAACACCTACCCTCGATCCCTCAATCCCCGCCGGAATCCATATACGTATATATACGTTTGCTCACCGCGGAATACACAAATAAGCATCCACGTCCAATATGACTGTCACATATACGTTCGACATGCCAAAATACAGGTCCATCCATGACCAATATGATTACCCCTACAACCTATATATGTATACACGTATGAAGTTACACCTACACATCCGATTTGACTGACTATACCGAGCTTACGTGTAGACCGATCATCCTCCCTCCAAAACATCGTGTCCATCTATCCCAATACACGCGCAGTTACCGGCCAAAGTCCCTCTCTTGGTTACCGTGCAACACAGGTGGCCAACGTAACCGCGCCACGCGTTATACGAAGCGTAGTCGGAAGATTCGCGGTGATGGGAGGGGATTTAGACCAGCAGACTGTACTAACTGTAATCAGAGACGGTCGTTCTAGCGTGTATCGGGAATATAGTGGGCTGATGACGATGAGAGACAGGAGGAGACGGCGACGTGCGAAGACCAGGTAACGAATGTCAGACGGAGACACGGATAGACACGTGGATGCTAATCGTAGAGATTGAAGAGAGAGAGAGAGACAGAGGAGCGAGAGTGGGAGAGAGGAAGTCGAGAGGTAAGAGGGATCGAGGAACCCCTTGACGAAATTGAAGGTCCACAAACACCAAACCTTGTATCCGTATATATATCCACTGGGGTTTGCGAGAGCCCCCGTCCCAATATCCATACGCAACGTTAAACCCCTTCCCTCCCTGCCGATACTGATATATTTCCTTCGGATATTCTGCATCGGGTTAACCAAGGGGTTGTCGAGCAACGACGATGGGTCCCCTCTATGAGTCCAGCCGCGTAGTTGTGGACAGGCCTCGTTTCTGGATACCTTCGACCGCGCTAGTTAATCCTCTTAAGCGTTAAGTAGCGCGACTAAATATCAATCATGTATCATATATCTTCATTAAAAACTCAAAAGGTTAAAAATGGACGCCAAGTAATCAGAAAATGTGTCCAATCTAGAAAGAAAAAACTTACGACTTCAAAAATTGTTTTCTAATATCTAATAAAAAGTGAAAAGAAATCATTTCATAAATTAGCCAAGTAAACTACTACTCCTTCCGCCAATCAACCTGCCCCCTTTTGTACGGTATGCCACAAAAGTCTACTGAAAATGCTGTACAAAAACTTGGCGTGCATGGTTAAGACAAATAACCCCGGGGAGATCCAGGCGTGACGGGCGGCCCGGTGTTCTTTCCGGACAAACAACATACTCGTTTAGTGAGAAACCAATTTATTTAATGTTCCAACATGTTTTTTTCTCGGATATGGTGATATAAACGTTCAGTTTATGTCACATTGGAACATCTAACCAAAATTTAACGCCTTGGAAATCGTACTATCACCAAAGAAATTAAAATTTGATCACAATAACCGATTATTCACTTTGCCATATCTATCAAAAGATTTATTATGGGAGAACGGGATAATGGCGAATACGTGAGAGCAGTGTTGAATATTTCCGATACAATTCAACTATTCGGATGTTTTCAAGCAGATAATGACGATTTAATAACTTTTTCTTGTATAATGTTAGCCCAAGCAGTCGGAATAAACGAATAATCAAATGTTGATATTAGAAAAATAGAACGCAGTGGTCGCAATATTTTTGTTCGATATCATTATGTATAACGCTATTAAGCCATAATATGAATAGAGTGAAAAATGTTTTAAAGTATTCAGAATGAACCATGAAACGTCTCGAAAAGAGTATTGAGCCTGTGCCAACCTTCCATGTACAACGCCATTCAATCCTTTCGTACCCAACTTCGATGATACCGCCGCGCCGATCCAACTCCCATTGCGTTCAACCGCCATGAAAGCTCGAATGATCCAGCTACACCATTTCACGCTCTCTCTCTCAGTGTACCGAGATCACTTACGACGGTATTTCTCTCGTACTTGTAGGAGTTGGACTCGAGGTGGTTTCGATTGATGTTCACACAAATGACACGCGTTAGATCCGGTTCAATCTACTGCAGGCACAAAGAGGCGGCGGCCCCTTCGCCGAGATTATTGTTCTTAACCTTGCACGCCAAGTTTTTATACACCATTGTCAGTAGACTTTTGTGGCATACCGTACAAAAGGAGGCAGGTTGATTGGCGGAAGGAGTAGTAGTTTACTTGGCTAATTTATGAAATGATTTATTTTCACTTTTTATTAGATGTTAGAAAACAATTTTTGAAGTCGTAAGTTTTTTCTTTCTAGATTGAACACATTTTCTGATTACTTGGCGTCCATTTTTAACTTTTAAAGTTTTTAATAGAGATTTCACTTTCTTTTGAAAGACCTGATAGCAGTTCAGCATTGAATCAACATTTTATCAAAATAGAATACATATTATCCAAAGTGAAATTAAGAACCACTTTCAAATATCTCTGATAAAACGATGCGTGTGGATGTTGTATAACTATTTTTTTCTTTTCACTTTTCATTTGATATTAGAAAGCGATTTTTAAAGTCGGAAGTATTTTGTTGATAGACTGGACCCATTTTTTGATTACTCGGCGACCATTTTTAACTTTTCAAGTTTATAGTGGGGATCATATCTTCCATTCATATAATGAAATTGGGCCTGAGTGTAGGAATTTTTCAATTGAAATTAATGCGCAGAAGTTATACTCATTTACACAGTACCTCATCTTTACGCAGTAATAATTTACAGTTCATGAATGCAAACATTATTCCAATTTTAACTTATCCTAAAGTTCAAACTACCCCGATGAACTGAATTAGCTGTGCAAAATCGCATTATCTTTTTAAGAAAATTCTTTCGGGTCTAAGTGTAGGAATTTAAAAATTGAAATTCATGCACAGAAGTTATACTCATTTACGCAGTACCTTATCTTTACGCAGTAATAATTTACAGTTTATAGATGCAAACATTATTTCATTTTGAACTTATCCTAAAGTTCAAACTACCCCGATGAACTGAATTAGCTGTCCAAAATCGCATTATCTTTTTAAGAAAATTCTTTTGGGTCTGAGTGTAGGAATTTAAAAATTGAAATTCATGCACAGAAGTTATACTCATTTACGCAGTACCTTATCTTTACGCAGTAATAATTTACAGTTTATAGATGCAAACATTATTTCATTTTGAACTTATCCTAAAGTTCAAACTACCCCGATGAACTGAATTAGCTGTCCAAAATCGCATTATCTTTTTAAGAAAATTCTTTCGGGTCTGAGTGTAGGAATTTAAAAATTGAAATTCATGCACAGAAGTTATACTCATTTACGCAGTACCTTATCTTTACGCAGTAATAATTTACAGTTTATAGATACCAACTTTATTCCATTTTGAACTTATCCTAAAGTTCAAACTACCCCGATGAACTGAATTAGCTATGCAAAATCGCATTATCTTTTTATGAAAATTCTTTCGGGTCTGAGTGTAGGAATTTTTCAATTGAAATTCATGCTCAGAAGTTACACTCATTTACCCAGTACCTTATCTTTACACAGTAATAATTTACAGTTTATAGATGCAAACATTATTCCATTTTGAACTTATCCTAAAGTTCAAACTGCCCCGATGAACTGAATTGGCTGTACAAAATCTCATTATCTTTTTAAGAAAATTCTTTCGGGTCTGAATGTAGAAATTTTTTAAATGAAATTCATGCACAGAAGTTATACTCATTTACGCAGTACCTTATCTTTATGCAGTAATAATTTACAGTTCATACATGCAAACATTATTCCATTTTGAAATTATTCTAAAGTTCAAACTGCCCCAATGAACTAAATTAGCTGTGCAAAATCGCATTATCTTTTTAAGAAAATTATTTCGGGTCTGAGTGTAGGAATTTTGGAATTGAAATTTATGCACAGAAGTTACACTCATTTACGCACTACCTTATCTTTACGCAGTAATAATTTACACTTCATGAATGCAAACATTATTCCATTTTCAACTTATCTTAAAGTTCGAACTGCCCCGATGGACTGAAAATTGGCTTTGCAAAATCTCATTATCTTGTGAAGAAAGTTCTTTCGGGTCCGAGTGTACGAATTTTTTAATTGAAATTCATGCACAGAAGTTATACTCATTTACGCAGTACCTTATCTTTTTTTCATGGGAAGCGATTGGTTTGGTATACGGAGAATAGTAAAAACTAGCCAATTGCACAAGCATTGGCCAATCCCCACGCAGTATTCAAAACTCCTCGATTGTGATTCATCAATTCGATTTTCGCCCTTTATGTTGGCTACATTCTTATACTGTGCTGGGATTCTGTACTTGACTACCGACAACTATCGGTGTCATTAGCGAGCGACAGCCAATTGCAAGGAAGATCCCAGCGGAAAGGCGTGACTCTCATAGGCTATCGCTCGCTAACGACATCGATAGTTGTCGGTAGCAACTACAGAATCCCAATGCTGATGTATAAGGCAAAGCCAAACACCGTCTCGTTTACTCCTACACATGATCCCTATGGTGCTATCCCTCTCACATCCCGGCGACCGTACGTTAACATAATGTGAAGTACATTGCGTGTGTATCTCTGTCGCTTTACCGTGAAAGCCATTAACGTTACCTTTGTCGCATTCATATCTGTGGTAGAATTTTGTTGTTCGCTATCGATGATTTTCAATATCGTTAGCGAGCGATATCCTATGAGAGTTGTGTCTTTCCCCTGGACCTTCCTTGCAATTGGTTGTCGCTAGCCAGCGACAGCGACAATCGTCGTTAGAAAATTACAGAATCCGGGTACTGGTTCACAACTCCTTAAAGGAAGTGAATTTTAAACGAGCATAAAAATCGCTGATCCAACCAGGGCACAGTGTGACACAGTGTACATATTTCTGGTGTATTCCTTTATTCGGATTGGCCGATTACACCGGAAATATGTACACTGTGTCGCACTGTGCCTGAGAGATTGAGATAGAGACAGGCGCATCAGCATAGTGTCTGACGCAAAACCGAAATAGCTTATCAGAGTCGCGCCTTTATGCCAGAATCTTCCTCGCAATTGGCTGTCGCTCGCTAACGACACCGATAGTTGTCGGTAGAAAAGTACAGAATTGCACCCCAGCTGACAACTCCACGTGCACTTTCTCTCTCTCTCTCTCTCGCACACTGCAACGGCCCGGCCGCCGGCACCGAGTCGACTGATGACGCAGAGCACGTACGCGCAACGAGACCGCGCAGCATCGTAGTGAAGAGAACCACGAGCTCGCATCGAACATAGGTGATATATATATCGTTTTTCTGTGATTCGTATGAAAGGGTGTATAGGCTATATGCTGACGTAGGCTCATATGCCCCTTTGTCGAAAACACGGAAGAAGAACATTTGAGATGAGAAAAATTGCGTGAAAAATCATGGCAATATTACGATATCTCAACAATGCGTGGATGCATCTAAATAAATCTAAATACATTCGAAAGAAAAAAATAACATTGCATTGGAAAAATGTCGTCAAATTTGTTATAACTTGACGCGTTTGCGCGTGAAGTCGATTCAGAGTTTGAATATAACGGTTTTCAGGCCACCTTACTGTATACAGACATCGGCACAGTTTAAAAAATTCTTTTTTATACTTGGCGTCAAGACGCTGCCGCGTCTCTTGATATGTGTGTAATATAACTGGGGAAAATGATGTCGTTGGATATACGCATTTAGGAAGATTTCTAATACCGCTGAAAGGAGTTTGTGCATTACCTGGCATTGATGGAGAGCGTGTTTTGATGATGCGTGTCATTAAGCTGACACGTAACCAAAAACACCGGTTAACCTACCAATACTGGTGTTCCCTTAGCAGAATTTGCCATTTATTGTCATTGAATTTACATTGGTTCAGACGCAGTGGCAATTGAAGGCAGTTTTGCCATGGGTTAAAACTCCATGCAAAATCGCATTGGTATTGCCATTGGAGGTTTGAATGGAATGTTTGTTATTGGGAAAAATGTCAAGGCAGTATTGCCAATGACAACATTTTACAATTCTATTTCCCATAGGCACCAGCAATCGTAATACAAATACGATTTTGAATGCAGTTTTTATCCTCGACGAAAGAGCCTTCAATTGTCATTGCGTCTGAAGCAATGGAAATTCAATGGCAGTTCTTAATGACAAAGAATGTGCAAATTTTTCGGATAAATCACAAAAAATTGCGTACAAACTATGATCAAGTAAAAACTGGAAAATAATAGAAACTATCTTAGATGTTTGCGAAAAAAATGATGACTATATAAGTTTATGAAGAATCCCTCGTATATATGGTATATCCTTTCAGCCTTTATAGCAATTTTTTTAAATCTATGCAAAGGAATAACAATATTATAAGAAGAGATAACAATATTATACGTTCATAATATTAGTAGTATATATCGACGCTGCTTACGAAAACTAGCATGTTTCAGATTTCCTACGAAAACAAGCACGCTTGATATCTGCGCGAAAACTAGCATGTTTCGGCTTTTGCCACGAAAACTAGCACGTTTCGATATTCGCCGCGAAAACTAGCATGTTTCGGCTCTTACCACGAAAACTAGCAGGTTTCGACTTTCACCGCGAAAATTAACACGTTTCAGTATCACTGGAAGTGTTTCTCATTTTTTACACCACGTTTTTTGAACATCCTTTTTTACACCACGTTTTTTGAACATCCTTTTTTACTCCAAATTGACGAAATATTTACGCTTGTCATTTTATACTGTTTTATTTTTTGTTTAAATTTATTTCATACATATTTTACTGTTTGAATTTTGGTCTGCTAGGCTTATCATAAGATGGCAAACAGCAAATCCCTCGTCATTTTGGAGTCAAAAAAACCATGGTCAAAAAAATTAGAGAAAATGAAATCGAAAACAATTGCGGTATATGCAAAGTTAACAATGTCAATTTTTTTCCCTCTTGCTACTTCGTCCAAGACCTGACATTTCTCGAGATATCTCAATCGATTGTTTTGAGGATTGTGTCAACTGTACTTTATACTTATACTGTACTTTATACTTTAGTCGTTGATCACTCCAAGATTGTGTTTTTTTTTATGCAATAAAAACACAATGAACGATTCTTCAGACTGTAAGTAGAATATACTTTTTATAAACAATAATTTTGTTCAATTCCATCGCTGACTCCGAAACTTGAAGTCATGAAAAATATCGTTGATGAACAATTTTAGTTTTTGAGTGGTGGAATATTGCGTATCGTATATGCGAATCGTATTTTCAATAATGTTATAATTTTTTAAATAGAAAACGAATATAAATGTTTAAGAATGTACGGGCGATACACCTTTAATGTTTTTTATTTATTCCTTATAGTGCTCCCAAAAAAATTATTAAAACATTTGTGAAAGTTCCGAATCTTATTCGATTTAGTTCGGCAAATATACTACTTTTTTCAGTGCAAATCGAAATATGCTAGTTTTCGCGACGGAAGCCGAAACATGCCACTTTTCGCGGCAGAAGCCGAATCATGCTAGTTTTCGCGATAAAAGCCGAAACATGCTAGTTTTCCCGTCGAATATCGAAACGTGTTGATTTTTGTGGTGGAATTCGAAATGTGTTAGTTTTCGTAAGAAATTTGAATCGTGCTACTTTTCGTAAGCAGCGTCGATATAATGTACTAGGTGACCCGACAGACGTTGTCCTGTCTGAGCTATGAATATTCAATTCGAACTGGAATGAATAATTTTAAACAAAATTATTTCAAAAACATAGTGTTTATTGTAACTGAAAATAAAAAATTGACTCCCTTAGTGTTTCTGTATAACTATGTATACCACGTATTAGTCTATTAAAATACTTCACCAAAAAACTCACTCAACAAACTCAAAACTGGGTAAACGTTCACATCGAATGGACCGTGCACTAAGCAATGAAAAAATGAATTTTTTGATCTATAGATGCCGACCAATGCATCTATTAAATCACATTTGCTTCTCGTGAACTGTCAAACGCGCGAACTGTCACTTTTATTAACCTCTAATGTACTCTACCACTATTGCTGCTGGCGGCGTTCTATCTAAATCAAAGAACACTTCTCTCTGCTATAGGGTTACCTCTGTGTAGCCTATAAGTTAGTAGTATCATAGGTGCGAATGTTTGAATTTGAATTTATCGCTTAGACAATGAATTTTTTGATCGATAGATGCCGACCGATGCATCTATTAACGGGGGGGTAGAGTTTTAAAGGCGAAAAAAAAGCATATTTTTATGATTTTTTTGCGGCGACATGAGTAATATAATTTTATTAAATAGAATTACATATTATTGTACAACTATTGAAGTATCTCAGAAAAAATTTTCAATGAAAAATATTGATAAATAAGCCGGTGACGTTGAATCTCCAGAGGCGCCTTGAAAAAAGTGGTTTTGCGGTGAACATTATAACTCGTTACCGGATCATCTGAAACAAAAAAATTGATATGCATTTTAAAGGTGATGTATTTCTCGAGGTAATCAGGAAGAGTTTTTTTTTTTTTTTTCTTCTATTTTTTGCAGCACTTGGAAGTGAAAAACGCAATTTGAGCTCAAAAAATCGCGCTTAATTTGTTATTAAAAAATTGAAAAAAAAAACTCCTCCTGATTACCTGTTGATTTATGTGAAGAAGTAATGTTTAAATTTTCAAAAGGATCGGTTCAGTAGATTTTGAGTTCTAATGTTCACAAACTTCAAAAATGACGTTTTCGGGAAAATCGATTTAAAGTTTTTATACGTGAAAATCAGGTATCACGGCCGATCGTTTGAAACGCTGTAACTCCGTTAGTTTTACTTCGATTGACTTAAAATTTATACACAATATTCTCGACATATTGTTCATTCAGAAAAAAAAAATGCAAAAAAAATCATTTTAAAACCCTACCCCCCCTTAAATGACATTTGCTTCGCGCGAACTGTCAAACGCGCGAAGGTTAAATAGTCGTTAAATTTTCTGAAATTTTTCAATTAAAAAAAATTTTTTTTCCGTAAGAACCTTCTACGAAGTATTAGAAAACTTAAAAAAAAAGATGAATGAAATCGGTTAAGTCGTTCTCAAGTTATGGCGTAACCAAGGGAAATACGGATTCATTTATATATATATTATTTTATAAAAAAAGAAAAATATACCATACAAATTTACCATTCAAAATGAAACTGAAAGGTAATATTACCATTCGGTTTCTATAGGAAAAAAACTTTTATTTGAGTTTGCCATTGACTTTCCATTGAGCTTGCTGCCATTGCAATATTTCCTTTGACTATGTCATACAATTCGCATTGGAAGTGTATGGTAATGAGCTTTTGCGATTGACTGCCATTGGCAAATTTTGCCAAGGGTTACCCGATGAAAAACAAAATGGCACCGTGCCAACGACGAAGCTATCAAAATTTGATCCTGGTAAATCAATAATAATAATTATAACGATACGTACCGTTCGATTTCTGTCGAGACAGTTTCTTTCTTTCCGTCGTACATTGGGCATTCTCATTAATCGAATTACCGGATAAATAATTTATCGTCGAGTCGTCAGATAGAACCGCACAACGAGGTCTAGCCGGTCTAGACTATATGTATATCAGAAATTCTCCATAGACAAAAGAATCGTCGCGAGACCTCGTCGCATTGTCATTTATTTATTTGTCAAATTTTACGGGAAATTCATTCGGCACGTTTAACACGTTCGTCGTGGCGGTTTTTCTTTTGTTTTTTTTTTTAATCATGCCCATGTAATAAAGATGGTCGATGACTCGTAGTTGCGATTAAACGTCTTTTAAAAAAATTATATCGCTTTATTTCAGCTGTAATCCTCTATGAACGATGATATTGTACTTTAACTGGTTGTACACGAGTTTTTCGATATTCGCATGATCGAGAAGAATAACCGAGGCGGATGTACAGTAGTTTTTCCGGTCATCGAAAGGACAGAATGTTATCGTGAGTCTCTCGAGTTCTGTATACACGAGAGAGAGAGAGAGAGAGAGAGAGAGAGCGAGAGAAAGAGAGAAAGAGAAGAGACGAAGGGGGTTGGTCGATGGGGATGACAGCCACTGAATAATTGACAGACCCGAGTAGCATTATATCGAGAACACCGCCGAGGTATTCTTACGATCGGCATCACAACTCTTTTTTTTCACCCTTTATTCGCGCAACCCCCTACCTCTTCGTCGATTTTCCATCTCCCTCTTACTCAAACCTTTAACTCGACCATTACTATCGGTAGAGCATAGCAGGCCAGTTCTTTCTTAAGGTATATATATATATATATATATATACACACACAATATATACACACACCCCCGAGATTCGTCAATTATTCAAACACGGTGCTTGAACATTTTCCACGGGGATATATTTCCCGATTGCTTATACGTGCACATATATGGAGTTATATGGGAGAGAAAAAGAGAGAGAGAATAAGGGATGATAGTCCGAAGAATAGAGTGGAAACTCCGTCGACCGTAGTTGGCGCCGGTTAGCCTTGTGCAGTTGGCAGCGACATGTGTGACACGCCTCTTAAACTGTCTCTCTCTCTCTCTCTCTCTTACCCCGTCTTTACCAACTTTGTCATGGTACTTTTTTTTTTTTACGTCTTTCGCGGTACACGCGTCGTTGCAAATGCGTGTAAAGGATGGTTACGTTTTTTTTCCCCCTGTTTTTTTTTTCACTCCTATCGCTTCGCGCAGACTTTCCATCTTTACGAGGAACAAAAAAGGGTCAAGGGAAAGAGAAATTTATTACATTTTCATTGATTATTCCGTTAAGTAACGTGGAAGAAGAAAAAAGCCGTCATACTCGCGTCAAGAGTTTTTTCGCGTTCCACTTTCGATGCTTCGATGCTCGTCATTTCCATTATTCGTTTTGTAATGTAACTATACGGTTGTCTATAATGCCTATAACTTTATAATAATAATAGAGTCTGGGAGAAACATATGATCTATAGATAACGTATGGGACACAAAGAGGGTCGAGATGGGATGTATGTGATAGCTTGATAGAGACGGTGAAGCTAGAGTACAATAAGGTGAAGTCGCGAAAGGAGATGGAGCGAGAGTTTGGGGAAATCGCGTGCGGGTCGAGTTAGTTGTCAGGAAACTGTGGATGCATGATGAATTTACGTCACGTCAGTGAGACCGTGAAAAGTTGAAGAATTGTGAAAGATTACAGTAACAATAGACAAATCACGATGAAATAAGAAAATAATTGTTCGAACAACCATAACGACCAGGCGTACACAAAATGTGTAATAAAAAATTAAAAATTCAATATTTTTTATCGATAATTTTTCCATGCACAGTGATTTTTTAACAATTTTATCTTTGTGACATTGAATTGAACAAAAGTTTACGATTGAAAGTTTAAAAACATTGTATTTAGGGTATTAAGCAGTCTTATTCGCGTATCCTCATTTCACTATGCTGCCGGTACACTCCTTAATGCCTCGCATGAGAATTGATCGAACTGCAGGTCTCGAGTTATAGAGTTTGCCGAATGTGCGAGCGAGAGACGAATGTTAGCTATCGAGAGAACAGAGAGAATGAAAGAGAGGGAGAGGCAGATAGATAGATAGATAGATGTACTCTCTGTGTCGTTGGAGCCGTCGTGGTAGCGTATTGTCGTCGGTTACAAATCAAATACCCGATATCATTGTTCGGTATACGCGGCTAGAAACCTCGTTCTCTCTGCCCTCTCTCTCTCTCTCTCTCTTTCTGTACCACTAACCTCTCCTCTGTTACTCGCAGCCTCTCTCCTGGCCCATTCCGCCTCCTCCTTCGCCCCCTTTGCAACGTTAACCCCTCTCGTTCTCGGCCCTCGGGCCTCTGTTACCCTTGCGAATGCGACTAATAACTATCGCTGGTATCGTGGACGCAGTTATACGCCCATATATATATATATATATATATATATATATAGAGAGAGAGAAGATATATACAGTCACTTCCACTCTGGCTCACGGGGATAACTGCATACCAGTTACCTATGTTACACCGATTCCTATATACCAGAATCGTGAAACTCACATAAATACTGCCAATTGTACCAACACGACACTATGACGTTCGTACATCGACGAATTTCGTTGGACGAAATGTTTTTGTTGTTGTTCTATGTTTTCATTTTCAGATAAAAAATTGTGACGTGGATGAATTTCATTTGAAAATCTTCAATGTACTCGATAAAATAGTTCATTTTCATTTTGACAATATATGACATTCGCATTAAATACGCATCAAACCGAGTAACTGTACACAAAAAGGTCAGAAAAACGGGCCGGGTTACCTCTAAGGGATGGAAAAATTTATTATGGATTTATTTTGGAAAATATCGTACACTATTTAACGAACGAGCTATCCGTTGCAATTTGGGTGAGGGTGAAAATTCGGAACGACCACTATTTTGGATGACCGAAATGTGGAATTTCAAAATAACGAACGTTCGATAGTTTGAACGTTTCATTTTGAGACCGTCTTTAAATCAGAAAAGAAATAACGAGAACAGAGAGAAACATTGAACTATCGGTTTTGTGTTTTTGTATTCTCATTATTTCTTTTCTGATTTAAAGACGTTCTTAATATGACACGTTAAAACTATTGAACGTTCGTTATTTTGAAATTCAACATTTCGGCCGTCCAAAATAGTGGTCGTTCCGAATTTCACCGCTCATCCTTGCAATTTAGTGGAATCAATATCTTCAAATAATTTTTGAGCTCCTGGGGACAATAGGTTTTCAAAAAATGTCATTCTTTACTATCTAATGCATACACACATATACATTAGGGCGATTTTTTTTTTCGACTATTTTTTTTTCAGTCCCCACCCGAAATTTTGTTGGATATGTCGAAAAAGAATTCCCTGAAAGTTACAGCCCTTAATATTAATTCTAAGTACTTTTCCTTAGCGTGAGAAGATTTTCCATCTAAAATACACGTAAATCGAATTTTGTTTTTTCAAATTTCTATAACTCAGCCGCATTTTATGCTATCATATTGTTCTTGGTTTCGATTTACTCAGAATAAAACAATCTAAAAAAGTGCCTTTTGCGGCGAAAGTGTAAATTGTACTGGTGAGTTGGTACGGGTCACTGAAGTTGATTTTTACCCAAAATTCTCGTTTTTTTGCTGTTATCTCCGAAACAATTAACTTTACGAAAAAAATGTAAATGAAAAATTTGTTGGAAATTTAATTTCCTACAAAAAAGGTCCTATAGACCCAATTGCTTAGATTAATATTTCTTGAGATATTGAACTTTAATTTATGAGTAGTGTAAAATTTTTACGGTATATTCTTGAAAAAATGAAATAAAAACTTTATACTACTCATAAGTTAATGTTCAATATCTCAAGAAATATTAATCTAAGCAATTGGATCGATAGGATCTTTTTTGTAGGAATTTAAATTTCCAACAAATTTTTCATTTATATTTTTTTCGTAAAGTTATTTGTTTCGGAGATGACAGCAAAAAAACGAGAATTTTGGGTAAAAATCAACTTCAGTGACCCGTACCAACTCACCAGTACAATTTATACGACGCCGGCGATATATTTATATAATATAGAGAGATATGTATATATATATGTGCGTGTGTGTGTAGAGTTATCTACTGTGTCGAGTTTCCACCTTCTCGAATCTCCATTCTCCTACCCTTGTCTTCACGATCTCCCTCTCTCTCTCTCTCTCTCTCTTGGCGCGTATTGTAACGAGAACAATGAGCAAAGAGAAATATTGATGAACCCTGCCGTGTTATAACCGTATACATACATCAGGAAACCGTTGCGTATATGGTACCCCCCATATATAAAGTAAAACAAGTAACGAACGTACATTTTCCAGTCTTTTTTCTACTCTTAATATGATTCGCGAAATGAAGACATTTTTTATCACACAAAAATGAACTTTATTCGAAATTTTCATTTGATTTGTTTTCCTCAATACGTAACGTCTAGATCGAAAAGTCTTAATTATAAAAAAAAGGCTCCGAACAATCGAAACTAGATATAATGGAAAAAATTATGGGAAAATTTTGTTTTATTTAATTTTTTTTTTCAAAGTGTCCCTCGAACAGGTCAAACTTGATGTAGAGACGAAAAGAGGGAATATTTCGTTAAAAGGGATAAGAAAGTGAGCATGAGGTTTGTCGAGTACTGCTCGTGAGGAGAAATACGAAAGAGAGACAGAGAGAGAGAGATAGAGAGAGAGAGAGAGAGAGAGAGAGAAAGCATTTCGAAGAACTCACCAAAAAAGATCTTGTAAGTTGTACAGTTGGGTTTGGACCGAGGTTGAGGAGAAGTTGGATTATACGTTTAATATTGCACGAACGGAGAAATTCAGTTCGTGAATCATCAATGAATGTCTCTACTCCTCTCATCCGCTGTACCATCTCTCTCTTCCTCCATTGTCTTTAACATTTTCTCTCTCCCTCCCTCACATCTACGTAAAACGTGTTTTACTTCATTCTTCGTGTATTTTCCAATATATTTTAGGCACACTCCAGGACCGAAATAGACTTATGTCTGATTAATTATTAGAACGAGCAAACCGATTAGACCGGCGGTCTGTCTGACGCGTGAAACTTCGTCGTTTTCCTTGTATTTTCGATTGAATCTTCATTGTGCAGTGACACTTTTTTTTTATCCATGAAACGAGAAAGAGATTAGTGACACTGGTTGCGTGTGATAAGTCGGTGAATTTCATTTTATTGGACGACCAGACGCTACGATAGACACGAAACCGCGACAGCCAGGAAAATTATGTATTTATGTGACGAGTCTTATATCCATACATATGTATAGATAAAATTTGTTTCGTCAGTACATGGCTCCTTTGAATTTCTTCCGGTTCAACGAGTTATGGCGAATATTTACACGAGCTATTTGAATCCAACAACCAAAAATCGAGTATACGATTTATTGTTACCTAAAACAAGGCACTTTTTGGTTACTTTTGGTTACCCTTTTTAGATAACGTCACGCATGTTAGTATGCAAGTAGGTTCGTTCACGTTTCATATGTATATACAGTAGGGGGGGGTCAAATAAAATGACTAATTTTTTTTTTCCTCGACATAATGAAAAATATATTGTTTGGCATCTCAAAAAAACCCTCTGCAAGTATGAGCCCTTCATATTTAAATTAAGAGGTCCCTCATCGCAAATTTTCATTTCCCATTTAAATAACATGGAAACATTTTTTTTTTAACTTTGGAATTTTATTAGACTTAAGGTAGTAGTCTGGTAACTTAAGCCGATTTTCATGTCTTTTTTGGAGGGCGTTTTTTTGTAGGAAAATAAAAATGAATCGTTTTGGATATTTAGGATGTTTTTATTTACATATTGAAGATACAAAAAAAAATTTGTTCGAAAAAATTCAATAGTTTATTATTATTATTATTATTGATCGGAGTTGGCACCTCGAAAAAAAGCGCGTGGGTGGCCCCGGTGTTTTTGGCTCTTGATGTTATCTGAAATCAAAAATTCTTGATAATTCTTAATCTATAGACATCTCATTCTGGTCGGAATTTCTGAAGTTAAATTTCATGGATAAATAACAAAATAGCGGACTTTGGAAAAAAAAAGTCCTTTTATTTTAGCAAAGAAGGGGTTGTAAAATAAAAAGAAATTTAACTTCAGTAGTTCCGACCAGAATGACATGTCTATAGATGAAGAATTATCAAGAATTTTTGATTTCACATAACATCAAGAGCCAAAATCTCCGAGGCCACCCACGCGCTTTTTTTTCGAGGTGCCAACTTCGATCAATAATAATAATAATAATAAACTATTACATTTTTTCAAACTAATTTTTTTTTGTATCTTTAATATGTAAATAAAAACATCCTAAATATCCAAAACGATTCATTTTTATTTTCCTACAAAAAAACGCCCTCCAAAAAAGTCATGAAAATCAGCTTAAGTTACCAGACTACTACCTTAAACCGTTGATGTTACGAGAGTTTTCTAGAACATTTTTGTAGAACATTTGATGCTCTACAAAAAAGCTCTCTTGTGTCTAATCGATAAAAGTAACCGTACAAAAAATGATCGGTGATAATTAGCTCTGGATTCTCTCATATTTGTTTGAAAACAATTAGTAATATATTAGTAGTATATTAGTAATATATTAGTAGTATATATATGTAGTATATTTATTCATATTGATAACTAAAATTTTTTTAAATTTGAAATTTATGTACTAAAAACGAGATAAGTAGAATCCAGAGCTAATTATCACCGATAATTTTTTTTACGGTTACTTTTATCGATTAGACACAAGAGAGCTTTTTTGTAGAGCATCAAATGTTCTACAAAAATGTGCTAAAAGACTCTCCTAACATCAACGGTTTAAGTTTAATAAAATTCCAAAGTTAAAAAAAAAATGTTTCCATGTTATTTAAATGGGAAATGAAAATTTGCGATGAGGGACTTCTTAATTTAAATATGAAGGGCTCATACTTGCAGAGGGTTTTTTTCGAGATGCCAAACAATACATTTTTCATTATATCGAGGAAAAAAAATTAGTAATTTTATTTGACCCACCCTAATATACAGGTCGTTCCAAAACTGGACCTGTCAAAATAAACAAATATGACCTCAATAAAAGTCTCATGGTTTTCGAGAAAAATCGTTTTTTTTTATTTTTCGGAAAATCGCTACTCGTTATTCTGCTAGCCTTGCTATGAAAGTCCAGATCGTAAGCGAATCAAAGTTCACACCAAATTCTAAAGTGGTTAGAAATACAAACGAAAACAGCGCGACAACGTGAATAGAGATTTTCAGAAAAATCGTCTTTTTTAATTTTTCGGACAATCGCTATTCTTGTTATCTCGCTGTTTTCGTTTGTGTTTCTGCCGGTTTAGGATCTGGTGCGAATTTGGCCGTTCATTTGCTTACGATTTGGACTTTCATAGCAATGGTAGCGGAATAATAAGTACGAGGTGGCGATTTTCCGAAAAATCGAAAAAGACGATTTTTCTCGAAAATCATAAGACTTTAACTGAGGTCATATTTGTTTAGTCTGATAGGTCCGGAGCTAATCCAATGCCCGTGCCACTCTGAGGTGCTAGTTTTGGGATTGTTCGAAAAATCCAAAAAGACGATTTTTCTCGAAAACCGTGACACTTTAATTGAGGTCATTAGAGGTCTGTTAAAAAAGTATCGCGAATTTTGAATTTCCGCGGGCTACGTATATTCGATTTTCGATTTTTTTGTGGCGTTAGATTGGTACTCGGGTCCCTCACGTATGCTGAAAAAATCGGCCATTTTAAATGTTTAGTTAATTGTTGACAGCTGTTTTGGTTAGACGCGTTTTGGCTTGTCTTCGATTTTTGCCTATTCCAAAAAAGCAGCTTCCATTGCGACGATTGAGCTTTGGTTTCCACGTGATAACCATAAACCCATGATTCGTCACCAGTTATGACCCTCTGGAGCGAATTTAGGTCGTCGCGGACCGAGTCCAACAGCTCCTTAGCAATGTTAACGCGACACTGTTTTTGTTCGAAATTGAGCAATTTTGGCATGAATTTCGCGGCGACCCGTCTCATGCCGAAATCATTGGTAAAAATCGAATAGCACGAGCCAATCGATATGTTTAGTTCCTCAGCAACTTCTCTAACGGTGATTCGACGATTGGCCAATATTATTTTCTTCGCTTCATCAATGTTTTCGTCTGTTGTTGATGTGCTCGGGCGTCCGGGACGCATTTCGTTGTTCGCATCTTCTCGGCCCTCTGAGAACATTTTGTACCACCGATAAACGTTGCTTTGGTCCAAGATAGCTTCACCATATGTCACAGTCAACATTCGGAATGCGTCCGCGTACTTAATTTTTGTTTTTCACACAAAATTTGATACAGATTCTTTGATCCATTTTTTGGAATAGGCAAAAATCGAAGAAAAGCCTAAACACGTCTAACCAAAACAGCTGTCAACAATTAACTAAACATTCAAAATGGCCGATTTTTTCAGCCTAGGTGAGGGACATGAGTACCAATCTAACGCCATAAAAAAATCGAAAATCGGATATACGTAGCCCGCGGAAATTCAAAATTCGCGATACTTTTTGAACAGACCTCGTATTTGTTTATTCTGATAGGACCGGAGCCAATCTAATCCCCCGTGTCACTCTGACGTGCTAGTTTTGGGACACCCTGTGTAAAAATGAAACGGATTTAATATAAAGTGGATTTTTATGCCTGATTTGTATTTCACCAATGCACGAGATTACTGCCGCTAGTAGATTCATACTCTACGTGGTCAGACGAAATTGCCAAAATATTTTTTATACCGGTTATTCGGAGAAAGTTTTTTTTTTCGATCCACGTGGAAAATCACATTTTATCTCTATATATATGTATATCGCCACGGTGAGATTTATTTTCAGTATCAAACACGACAGGCAGACGCGGGCCTTCTCTATATACCACGGCCACTTCTAGTGCATGGTTTCTATATAACCGTTGCCTCGTCTACTACCCGGGATGTTCTACGTCCTCAATATTTCAGGAACGCGAAATTCCGCCCTTGAATCATTAACCAACCCCTTCTCCTCTTCTTCGCTCTCCCTCTCTTTCTCGCCCTTCCTCCCTAAACTTGGCTCTGCCCTCTCGCTCTCTCACTCAGTCTCTCTCTCTCTTCGCTCGTCTTTCACCCTCATTCTCCACCATAGCATACGAAATTCATCCCCTAACCCTCACCAACGTTGACATCTCCAACACTCTCTCAAACACCCGCTCCGTGTGTGTTATCTCGTACCCGTATAACCTTCGCATGTACATGGGAATATATTTCTGGGTATCTTATCGGGCTGAAATAGACTCGAAGACTTCGTCATCATTTATATTTAACCGGTTGAAGTACGCAATAAAAGATGTATATTTTTTTTTAATTCACGAAGTTTTCAACTCTTATAGCGTTATCCCGATTGCGTCGGGTGATAACATATTAATTTTTCCGGACTATCTATTTTTATTGACATTCGAATCTATTTTAAATTTTTTGTTGTCGTTACTTATTTGAAAGTTTATCATACTGATCATTGAAGTTTCACAAATGTAGTAAATAAATTTGAAAAAAAAATGTAAAAAGTCTTTAATCTCTCGAATAATCTTCAATTAGATTTTTTTTTTCCGCACAGAGCTCAATCACGTGAAATGCGATCTCCACTTTTTTGTTTTTCCTCAACAAATTACAACGCTATTATCAAGCTTATCGCACGCAAACCACGGAATTGTCCGTAATTGTTGGAAGAGGTTAATCGCGTGAGTTTTGACATGTCAGTAATTTTTTCACTCTCCCTCTCTCTCTCTCTCTCTCTCTCTCTCTCTCTCTACTACGATACTCTGCCGATTTCTCTGTGTCGTCTCACGAAAAAAATATTCCGTCATACCGCGGTGGACAATGTGAAATATATTTCGTTTATCCGACGTATAGTCGAGAATAGTATCATCAGCAAGCCGATCCGATCATCCCTCTCCCTCTAGACCGGTTATTTCGTTCCAATGTCCCTATTTACGAAGCAGGCATTGCTTGCATTATTTGAAAAGATCGAAGTTTTCGTCTCTCTCTCCTTCTCGCACTCTCGCATTCAACATAATGTTACAGTGATAGAAACGTTTCTCCAGACTGTTTTATAATAGTTATCTGATCGAAAAATATCTTGTTGCCGTTCAAGAAGACGAGTGTAAGCATAATTAAGGTTAATATACGTCGTGCTGGAAAAACCGAGATGGTGTTGCAATTTTTCGTTCATCAAATCAGAGACTCGTCGCTGTATACGAGTTTGCTAATTATTCCACGCTCATAAACCATACAGCGCGAAAAATCATCCGCGTATTCGAGACATTCTCGTATAATTCGTTTCAAACGTTACCGAAAAAAAAACAAAACACCACAATCGCGTGTAAAAATAAAGTAACCTTTTTTGTACGATTCTATATTTCTCGTCATTTTCCCTGATGGGCATAAAAAACGAATGAAGTTGTGATATATTTTATGTTTCGTTTATTTCACAGCGGTAAGATTATTATGTTCGTTGGGAATTGGAAAATATTCGTTTACAATACTGGTAGATTCTTCTTTTACAGTATAATATTTTCACCACTTGCATTAATTTACTTTGCCATTCAATTCATCGTTTACGAAAATCACACCGACACTCTCATTCTATACACACAGTTATCATTACTAGTTTCATTTTCGAATAGAATCCACGTCAAATACGTGCGAATAAGGTTCCCTTTGGCTTTGAGCATCGTCACTTTTTATCTTTGACCGATACGCTAAAGAACTAATGAAAGAATATTTACGTAACTTCTAGTAGATTGACATGGCTTCCTCGATGGCTCTTTCGTATGCTCCGGGGTATCCGATAGATCTATTACGAGCGGTATCCCGGATATTCCACCGAATAATAGGTCCGAATGGAAAGATAGAGACAGCGTTTTTTCCTCGAGATTCGATTCACACAGCGATTACGAGTGCTCGATATGATTGATAAGTGGACTCGTCGGTGTCCCCGGAGCGAAAGAGAGCGAAGCAAGGAGTTTCTTCGACACCTCACTTTGCGAAAAATGCGTGTTTGCCTAATTGTCACAGAACCACCGGCTGTACGCGAAGACGCCCGACTCGTCGCCCAACTTTCCCGCGAGAAATTACAAATATATATACACATATGCATCCCGATCTCGATGCATCTCTTACAAAGTTTTAGTCGAGATAGGTCTATAGACAAAAATGATTGGTTAGATTAAAACAAAATAAAAAAACTGAAGCAAAGGATCTCGTTATAATAAAAAGTTCCCGAAATAATACAAATCTCCGTTAAACATAAAAATAAAATGACTTTGGTGTGAAAAAAAAAGAAAACGAAGCAATGATATTTCACGTATGACGCGCTTCAGACTTTCATTTTTTTTCCTTCCACCTTTCCCAACCCTTTATACATTTTTTTCATTCGAACCTTTTTCATAGAGCGTTAGTGTACCGTTATGCAGTTAAGCAATATCGCCCAGTAACAATTTACGAGATCCTTTCTGCCTGCCGCGTACCTATCGCGTTCGTATACCATCACGAGTCCGTTGATGGGGCAGCAACAGAAAAAAAGAAAAAAAAGAAAGAAAACGAGGCAGGGGGAATAAAAAGAAATATCAAAACCGCAGATATGAGAAATATGCAACTGCCGCGGTTTATATGACCGTGAGAGCTGTGAAAATCTCGTCGTTGGAAAATCGCCGTAGTCTGATGGGCGATATGATTTTCATTATTTGAAAAAAAAAAAAAAAAAAAAAAAAAAAAACACATTTTTTACTATGGGAAAAATCAATGAAAAATATTTCACGAATAAAAAACAAATAATGACGAATCAAATGAACTTCTGCTCTGTCAAAATTGGGTTATAGTATAGATGCAGTTTTTTTTTAAATTGTTGCTCTAGTCGTTCAATGAGAATAACCTACCCCTCGTACAAACGTAGAAGTGAAAATATCGAAATTGTGTACAACCGGAACGGTAGTAAAATCTTCAATGATGATTTACGAGCAATCTGGGCTAACGGAAAATTTACAATAGTCCCGTAAATCATCGATGTATTTCAACAAACTAATAATCGGAACTTCGAGCAATACGTAACAATTAACAAAATGTATTCGCCAACTCGACGAAACAAGAAGAAAAAAAAGTGCTAGAGATTGAGAATAACAACGCAGTGGGCAAGTTTAGCCGCGAATGATTCTTTTCTGTCCCCCCTCTTCCCCCAAAGTAAGAGTAATCTCTGCCGAACTCTCGTGGCTCTCTCTGATTGAATTAAATTTTGCGTGTTCACTTTTCGCGGATCGTGTGTTTCTGAGTGAAAAAAACGTTCTGCCACGTTTTTTTCCCCCCATTTATTATTACTATTGTTAGTATTTTTTAACGGCAAAGTACACGGGCGAGTTCATACCTCGTCGTGGCTGCATATATTCGTCGTGTTTATGTAGTATGAACGAAGAAAGGTGTGCGGGGGGCGTTAAAAAAAAGCCAAGCAATATTCTTTCATCAGTAGAGACGCGAGAGGGTGCAGAGAACGTTCCGCGGAAAGCAAAACTCGCGCTCGCGGTTAAAAAAAGGAAATAAAGGAGAGAGAAAAAGAACACATCCAGGTAGACTCATTCGTCGTTTGTCATCAACGTTACAACGGCGTTAGCACCCTTTCTCTATCTCTCTCTCTCTCTCTCTCTCTCTCTCTCTCTCTCTCTCTCTCTCTTCTCCTGTCGGCGCTTTTCTCACCCTCTTATATACGCACATTTTCCCAGTGCACATCTCGACACTCGTTTCGCCCATTTTACACTTCTAATAATATCGCGGCTCTCTCACGTTTCGAACTTTCGAGCGGTAAACAAAAACCCATAAAAAACAAACCGCCGTGGAATAGGCCCAAGAAATATAAAACGATCGAGAATGAGGAGAGAGAGTTAAATATCAATTTCTTTGTCAGAGAGTGCCACCAGTTTTGTATATTGCTTGGAGCATTTTTACCTTGAACCAAAACCTTGATTTTTAAATGAACAAATAATAATGATAACCGCAAACACACGGTTCTTATTTACTTCAGATCTTCGCTATTTTCATATCCGTTATCACTCGATTGAAAAATTTATTCATAAATAAAAATGAATCAAAGTCGTTTTGCGAATAGATTTCTTTTAAAAAATGAACAGATAACATTTCTGTTTGCGCTATAATTATGTAAAAATGACCGATTGCCGTTTTTGGATAAAGAACGATTTATGGGGGAGATTTCGGAAAATGTCTCGTAGGTGAAGTCGAATCAAAACGTATATAGAAATGCCCCGGTAGACGGTTGCTCTCTAATAGCCAGTTAGGGGTTTGTACGTACGTATAGTCCGGTCGACTTACCCTAGTTCTCTCTCTCTCTCTGTCTCTCTCTCTCTTTTAGACGACACGAAATACACAAGGAAGGGAAAAGGAACGGTGGCCGCTTGGCAAGGGGATATAGTCTCTTTGTACCTTAAATTTAATTACGTCGACTATCTTCGTCCTCGGACCAAGAGAGAATGGTTAACATCGTTATCGTGAAGCGTGCCTTCCTAAATAACGTCGCTAACATTTGAGTCTCGCGTCTAACACATGTGTCAACCCTTATATACATATATATATATATATATACTAGGGGGGCTTCGCCCCCCTGCGCGCTTCGCGCGCCAACCCCCCGTCCGAAAATGACCGCTAATGCACCCCCTGCATTTGCGGTCATTTTTGGTCACTTTCGGTCATTTTCGGTCCTGAACTCTTGTACACGGCGGCGGCGACGGCGGCGGCGAAATATATATATATATATATATATATATATATATATCTAGACTACCAGCGGATTGCGCATGAAAGGGCTAAATAATTCTAGAAATTGAATGAAATATTGTCGAATGTATAATATTTCAAAATATTAAAAGTGATTAATGATGTTGCAGAGCGTGGAGTTGCTCTATTAGAGGAATACAATACGTCTTTGACAAGAAATGGAAAGCATTTCCAATATTTGCTACAAATTGTAAACAAACATAGTAAACAGTATCCAAATTGTAATAAAAGAAATCTTCTGTAATTATTAATGTTAATTCAATTTCTTTAATATTAAATTATGAAATATTTACAATTATTTATCCATAATTTGATTAATAAAAGATTTCGGGAATATTCCTAGCATAATTTTTATAATGTTCCTACCGATTTATTTGATAAATTATTATTAGGAGCAATTTTCATTGAGACTTGATTTTCGAATTGTTCAATTATCATGATAGCATAATTTTTTTACCATTAATGTTCTGTTTTTAAGGATATCTTCATTGCGAATTCGACAATCTACAAAATGTGCGCTGAAATTATGCGATAAGACTAATAATAATGCAATAATCGATGCAAAACAGCGAATTTTCATGTATTTCAAACTTTGAACTCAAATATCACGAAAATAGTGATATTTAAAACAAATTTGTAAGATATCATTTGTGTTCAGCATTCAATTTCCTACAAGGGAATGTTGAAACCTCAGTCGTATTATGAATTATTACTGAGATACAAAATTTCGCAGAAATAAAGAAAAATTTCCCATGTTATTTAGATGGGAAATAGGAAATAGTGATGAGTGACCTTTGAATATTAATATAAAGGGCTAAAATTTGGACAGGCTTCTTCTTTTGCCTTTTTGAGAGTATACAATCTGTTAGTAACGAAAAAAAAAAGTCGCCCAAATATGGCACAGTCTAATATATATATATACGAGGTCTGTTCAAAAAGTATCGCGAATTTTGAATTTCCGCGGGCTACGTATATTCGATTTTCGATTTTTTTGTGGCGTTAGGTTGGTACTCGTGTCCCTCACTTATGCCTAAAAAATCGGTCATTTTGAATGTTTAGTTAATTGTTGACAGCTGTTTTGGTTAGACGTGTTTTGGCCTGTGTTCGATTTTTGCCTATTCCAAAAAATGGATCAAAGAATCTGTATGAAATTTTGTGTGAAAAACAAAATTAAGTGCGCGGACGCATTCCGAATGTTGACTGTGGCATATGGCGAAGCTACGTTGGACCAAAGCAACGTTTATCGGTGGTACAAAATGTTCTCAGAGGGCCGAGAAGATGCGAACAACGAAATGCGTTCCGGACGCCCGAGCACATCAACAATAGACGAAAACATTGATGGAATGAAGAAAATAATATTGGCCAATCGTCGAAAAACCCGTTAGAGAAGTTGCTGAGGAACTAAACATATCGATTGGCTCGTGCTATTCGATTTTTACCAATGATTTGGGCATGAGACGGGTCGCCGCGAAATTCACGCCAAAATTGCTCAATTTCGAAGAAAAACAGTGTCGCGTTAACATTGGTAAGGAGCTGTTGGACTCGGTCCGCGACGACCCAAATTTGCTCCGGAGGGTCATAACTGGTGACGAATCATGGGTTTATGGTTATGACGTGGAAACCAAAGCTCAATCATCGCAATGGAAGCTGCTTTTTTGGAATAGACAAAAATCGAAGACGAGCCAAAACACGTCTAACCAAAACAGCTGTCAACAATTAATTGAACATTCAAAATGGCCGATTTTTTCAGCATAAGCGAGGGACACGAGTACCAACCTAACGCCATAAAAAAATCGACAATCGAATATACGTAGCCCGCGGAATTTCAAAATTCGCGATACTTTTTTAACAGACCTCGTATATGTATATGTATATATACTTCATATTTTAATCAAGTCCCAAGATATCGAATGATCGGAAACCTAATGATTATATAGCTGAGCAAATTTTAATTAATCCTCTCATCTTCAAATTTGCCATTTTTGAACCCCTAAAAAAACCTAAGAACATTAAAATCCCTTTAACTCATTCTGATAACAAAAATTTTTATCATAATTACCATTATTCATTTTTGATAATTAAAAAAATCTTTCTTTCTCCCATTTCGTCAGTGTCTCCGCGTTCGTTTATCGCCGTACTTTCGTCATATATCCTCGAATCACGATGACAAAAGAAAAAAAAAAAATCTTTTTTTCTCCCAATCTCCAGCATCCAGTTTCGCCGATAGGAGAAGAAGAATTTTTTCATTTCGGGATAGAGACTCTCGCGGGGTACACGACGATAGGCGTCTGGGGGCGTTATCACTGGGGGGAGGCGGCGGGGGGAGGGGGTGGGGGCGGAGCATTCGCGGATGAAAACGTTGGTAGTAGGGAGAAGCGCGATTTCGCCGCGGTTTATATACAACGCGTGTAACGCGGATCGCGACTGTCCGCGCTTAGTTTCGATGGGGTGGGGGAAAAGCCCGCGTTACGGCCAGCCGACTATTACGATGTGGGGGTGGGGTCGTGGGGGGGGATATTGGACGCCCCCACCTCCCGCTACTATCACGCGGACGTTCCCTCTCTACCCACCCCGCGCGAAACGCCTCGCTTCTCTCCCCCCCCCCTCTCCTACCGATAGCGCGCGCGCCGCGATATCGCGGATACGCGGATAACCACGCGCCCGGCACCGCTCAGTCGCGACGCGCTCGTCACGCGGTGCACATCGTTACGTACGTGTCGTCGTCGTCGCCGTCGTCGTGGTTTCGTATTTATCGTTGTCGTCGTATCAATATATATATATATATATATATATATATATATATATATGTCTATGTATATACAAATATACATATATATATAAGCAATAAATAGTCTGTTTTTCGTTTGTTTTTACATTATCGCGAAGAGAACTATTTTTCCCTCTCGTTTGTTTCGTTCGCTCGTCCGTGTTTCGCTTTTTCGTTTCGTGCCGCGCGTCTCTACCCGGCGAGACGCGTGAATCGCTCTGTTTATCGTCGCGCCGCGTTGTAAAAACAAAGAACACTCGCGTCCTAATGGTATTTCGTTGAATCGCCATCGCCGGAGATATTGAAATTCCCCGTTGCGTCAATTAGCCCATGATTCTTTGATCGGCAGAAGAGTGTGGAAATTCGTGGAAATTTTCCGTCACGAAACGTTGTATCAAGTGGAATTTCGTGGTGCGAGAGACTCGATTGGAAACTTTTAGTTTTTTTATTTTTAGTTAGTCGTGATTTGTGAACCGATTTAGAGGCAAAAGAGGTTATTTCAGAAAATTTCACGGGAGTATCGTTCGCGTTATGTGACGGAAGGGACGTGTGCTATTCAGAGCGATTTTTTCTTTTCCCCAAGGAAGAAATTGTGGGATAGATACTTGTTTTTTTTCTCTTTGCCGAGAATTTCGAGTTGAAGGGATATTGGATGAAAAAAAAAATTTCTCATATTAATTTGACACTTTTTCGTGACGGTACTGGTGGCAATGTGCGCGACTCCTCGTCGTTTAGTTTACTCTCGTCTCGAACAGAATATATCATGAATTTCGACGAAGAAACTTTTGGTGCCGAGTAAGACGGAAAACGATAGGAAAAAAAATATGAATATGCCACGTCCGTCGTTTCATCGTTAACGTGATTAATTGAAAGTAAAGAAAAACAACAACAAATTCACCAATTGTGCAATGTTGGACGATTTTTTCTGATTCGCCATCCTTCAAATAATCGCGCGAAAACTCCTGTCGCTCCTCTATTTTCATTGGGGCGGCAAAAAGAGCGGGAAATCCCCGCGAATTTTGCAATTTCGGTAACGAGACTCGACACTGTGTTTGTTCGTTGCAGATGACAGCGTCGCTTCGGTGAGTGCGGGCCATTCCGAACGGTAAAGAAACAACAACGTCAACAAGAATAAAAACATCATACAAGAAAAACCTAAAGAGACAATAAGCAACGGCAAGAAAGACAACAACAACAAAAAACTATCCACTCCACCAGTAAAAGAGCGAAATTCCATCAAAATGACACAACAGAGCGGGGCAGGCTCGCCTCAGCAATTTTGCTTGCGTTGGAACAATTACCAAACGAATCTGACAAACGTGTTCGATCAGCTGTTACAGAGCGAGAGTTTCGTCGACGTGACGCTCGCTTGTGACGGTCATTCGGTAAAAGCCCACAAGATGGTACTGTCCGCGTGTAGCCCGTACTTTCAGACGCTCTTCTTCGACAATCCCTGTCATCATCCTATCGTAATAATGAAGGACATAAAGTGGCCGGAATTGAAGGCGGCCATTGAATTTATGTACAAGGGTGAGATAAACGTGTCGCAGGATCAGATCGGTCCGTTATTGAAGGTCGCCGAGTGTCTGAAGATACGCGGTCTCGCGGACGTCAATAACGAGCACGAGCTGACATCGCGCCCAATGTCACTGAATAATGACAATTCAATCGCTGGAACATCGGGCTCAACGAGCTCCGCGACGTCAGCCGGTTCGGCGGTTGCTTCCGTAGCGACGATTCCGAGTGTTCCGCAATTGCACAATCGTAAAAAACGTCGTAGAATATCGAACGAACGTTCGCCATCGGTGCCAAGTCCCGATCACAATCCTTGCATGTTGGGTATCGTTGATCACGAGATTGCCGGTAGTTTAATGCTACCGGATATGCACGCACTTGGGAATCAAACGCCCTCGTCGACGCCGCGCTCGCTCGGTTCGCCAAACGTACCGAGCATCTCCGTAACACCGCAAATAAATCTTCAGGAACTTCCATTACCGCTGGTACTTCCACTGCCACCTCCCAACTCCTCGAGTCAGAGTCTACACGCGCTTCACGGTCACCACGTGCCCGGTAGCCACGTGACTTCCGGTGGGCACGCTTCGATAAATCATCTCGCCGCTCATGTTCAACAGCAACAGGAGCATCAGCGACACGAGCATCACAGACACGAGCAGCAGCAGCAGCATCATCGACAGGAGCAGGAGAGACGGCACGAGCATCACAGACAACAACAGGCACAAGCGCTTAGCGCACAACAGGCGCATCAGCAACAGGCCCAGCATCTTCATCATCAACAGCAGCTCGGTAATGCGCTCGGTGTTATGGACGACTTGGAGATCAAACCGGGCATCGCCGAGATGATACGCGAGGAGGAAAGGGTGAGTCGAACACGTTTTTTCCGACTTTTGGCTTAATCTTATTTATTTCGTTTTTTTTTTCTTCTTTCAATCGATCGAGAAGTTCATCGAAAATACCTTGCGATTATAACCGTAGGATCGTCGATTTTCTGCTTGGGCATCGGACAAAAAAGTCTGGATAAAAAACGAATGTCGAGGGGAGGTTCTCCCCCCCCCCCAAACTTGTGTATATTTTACGTTTGAAAAAATCTTATCTAATCCCCTATGACCACTAGATTCGACGCTAGACATTTTCAGACGCGTGAGTTGTGAAATTTTCAAAATACGTATCTCGCAATCTCTTGGTCCTGGGCTGGGGAGGGGCAAACATGATATCACAAAAATATAATAGAACTATTTCAGAATTATTTCTTCGTCGTACTAGTGACACAAAGTTATTTTTTTTTTACTCTGATATTTCGCGATGTATTCCAGCGACCAATACGACCGAGAGTCACTCGTTGGGTCATTAACGAGAAGAAAGAAAAAAAACAAAATAACGATCGAGTCATTTTCTCGAGAGTTAACAATTCATGTTTTGTAACAATAGACCGACGTTGTACGGGCTTACTTGTCATTTTTTTTGTTTTTCACTCGAAATATTCGATACGAGTAATACGAGAGTGGTGTAACCGCTGGTGCTCGTGCGCCACTCTTATATACGTATTACGAAATTTCTATTGCCACTTTTGCCATTACGGATATGATACATATGTCGGTGTGACGTAACGTATGAATAGAGTGTAATGAGTACGCTAATATTTCGTATAGAAATTCCATTACGTTTTCGAACGGCCATTATTCGTTACGGTGTATATGCCTATTAGGGTGGGTCAAATAAAATGACTAATTTTTTTTTTCTCGATATAATGAAAAATGTATTGTTTGGTATCTCAAAAAAAATCCTCTGCAAGTATGAGCCCTTCATATTTAAATTAAGAGGTCGCTCATCGCGAATTTTCATTTCCCATTTAAATAACATGGAACATTTTTTTTTTTTAACTTTTGAATTTTATTAGACTTAAACCGTTGATGTTAGGAAAGTCTTTTAGCACATTTTTGTAGAATATTTGATGCTCTACAAAAAAACTCTCTTGTGTCTAATCGATAAAAGTAACCGTACAAAAAATAATCTGTGATAATTAGCTCTGGATCCTACTTATCTCGTTTTTAGTACATACCATTTCAAATTTTTAAAAATTTTAGTTATCAATATGAATAAATATACTACTAATATATACTACTAATATATACTACTAGTATATACTACTAATATATACTACTAATATATTACTAATATACTAATATATTACTAATTGTTTTTAAACAAATATGAGAGAATCCAGAGCTAATTATCACCGATTATTTTTTGTACGGTTACTTTTATCGATTAGACACAAGAGAGCTTTTTTGTAGAGCATCAAATGTTCTACAAAAATGTACTAGAAAACTCTCGTAACATCAACGGTTTAAGTCTAATAAAATTCCAAAGTTAAAAAAAAAATGTTTCCAATATATACTACTAGTATATACTACTAATATATACTACTAATATATTACTAATATACTAATATATTACTAATTGTTTTTAAACAAATATGAGAGAATCCAGAGCTAATTCTCACCGATTATTTTTTGTACGGTTACTTTTATCGATTAGACACAAGAGAGCTTTTTTGTAGAGCATCAAATGTTCTACAAAAATGTACTAGAAAACTCTCGTAACATCAACGGTTTAAGTCTAATAAAATTCCAAAGTTAAAAAAAAAATGTTTCCATGTTATTTAAATGGGAAATGAAAATTCGCGATGAGGGACCTCTTAATTTAAATATGAAGGGCTCATACTTGCAGAGGTTTTTTTTTGAGATGTCAAATAATACATGTTTCATTATATCGAGGAAAAAAAAAATTACTCATTTTATTTGACCCACCCTAATGCCTATATATGCACGTGTGTATATGCGTATATGAGCGTCGAATCGAAGCGCAGCCCCACATATGAATCGAGTGTTCGACAAATTTGCGAATGAAATTTCGATCATGCAACGTTTGGAAAATGGTTAAAATTCATTGAGTAATATTTTTACATATCTTCGATAGGTTGAAAAGAATCGTGAAGCATCTCGCGCCCCAAAGGACATGTTGGTCAAACAATATAACGAATTAAAACGTAATGTTGAACTTTGTGAGAGCATCCAACAATCTCGTTTCAAGTTTGGCATTGATTTTAGGCGGAAATTAACACCGAACGTTATTCACGACATTTGATATTTCGAAAATTGTCATACCTATGCGTGTTACCTATCGTACGTTAGCTGCAGATATGCAACATCGCGACGTTACGTTAAAAAGAATGGGCAAACAGAGGCAAAAAACGAGAGAGAGAAAAGGCAGGTGGGTTGGAAAAAAATTTAATCTTCCCTCGCATTATCCTTTTTGGCAATAACGGCTTTTCCCTCCGGGTCATCCCTTCTCGCCGGTAGCCTCCCCCGCTTCTCTTGACAACGCGAAAACGGAACGGTGTTTCCTCGGGGCGGGTATAGTCGTCGAGGGGATAGACGGTGCGTGAAAGAACGAGTTAGTGCGGGGGAATTGGAGAGCGCTGGTGGATCATACCGAATGGGGGTAAAAGATCGCGGCGGAGGACGCCGCGAGGGGCGGCAGAAGGGGAAGGATAAAAAATGAGAGAAACAGAGAGAAGAAGCGAGACGGAAAATGGTAAATCGTGAATTGTAGTATAACCGAGAGCCATTCATCCTGATACACCGGATGTGACTATGTATTCTCCTTCGTTTCGTTTGAATTAGTATTTTTTTCTTGTTTTTTTTTAAAATATTTACCTATTATTATTATTTTTCTACTTCACCGCTCCACCGTCGCGAATATACACGACTGTTGATTGTGTTTTTTTTCCTTCTTCTCCTATCAACGAAGAGGTCACGATGACTGAAAAGATTTACAAGTGTATATTGACGTTGCAATGTTTCATTAATGAGTAATAATAAATACGGTAATAATGTCAGGGTTTTTTATGTATCGTAAAATTGACCGATCTGCCCAAGGGACGAAGAGTGATTTTCCGGTCGAGTTCCGTGATTATTTTTTGCAGCATTCTTTTTTTTCTCTTTCTTTCCGTTCATAGACGAAACCTCGTGTTCGTGATTATATTCCGGGTCCTTGAAAATTTTAACGAGCGAAACCGAAACGCCTTATAGCGTGCATCGAAGTGCCAAATTGAAGCATATATACGTATATATATTTTCTTTTTCTTTGCTTTTTGCACTGACCTTTTTAGTGACGTAACTATATTTCGAGCTGTTCGCGAAATGACCGACGACGAAACAGAAAAATTGGTGTCTCAGAGAGAAAGAGAGAGAGAGAGATAGAGAGAGAGAGAGAGAGAGAGAGAGAGAGAGAGAGAGAGAGAGAGAGAGAGAGAGAGAGAGAGAGAGAGAGAGAGAGAGAGAGAGAGAGAGAGAGAGAGAGAGAGAGAGAGAGAGAGAGAGAGAGAGAGAGAGAGAGAGAGAGAGCACCTGAAATCCTTGGGTATATCCTTAAGGGGGGAAATAGGGTTAGGACAGCGTATTCTCAATGATTTTCATGAATTTTTTTATAGTATAATAAATGAATATAATTTATTGAAACGTTGAGAATATTTTATACATATATTTAAGTATATACTATAAAATTTTCATACATATATTTAAGTATATACTATAAAATATTGGCGACCCCATATTGCAGGTCACAATCAGACTCAGCATTTTGCGTACATTCTGGAAGCCGCAATTTTCATCTGAAATCAAACGAGGTTAGGATTTACTTTTATTATATGTCTCTCTTCTATATGAACCTAAATGCTATCAAAAAAATAGAAAATTGAATTTTTTACAGGGGTCAAAACAAAAGAGCATGATTTTTTGCCATTTTTTACTACTTTATTTGCAAAAAAAAATTATTTTAAATAATGATAATATTCCGATTTTAGGTTCATATAGAGCGTAATACTATGAAGAAAGTAACTGCCAATTTTCAAAACGATTGGTTGAAAACTTTTCAAACTAGCGTGTACGCAAGGTCGAAAAAAGTCGTTTTCAGAAAAACGCGTTTGAAAAAATAGTACCAAGAAAAACAAGCAATATGGGGTCGCTAATATTTTATAGTATATACTTAAATATATGTATACAAATTTTATAGTATATACTTAAATATATGTATAAAATATTCTCAAACTTTCAATAAATTATATTCATTTTTTATTCGATAAAAAAATTCATGGAAATCATTAATAAAACGCTGTCCTAACTCTATTTCCCCTCTTAATGGCTTATAACAATAGAACGAGTCGGAATTTTCATTTAAAATTTTGGGAGCATATTATTCAATAGTTTTATTAACAGTTTATGAAAAAAAAAAAAAATCGATTTTTTGAACCGTCTAACCCTATTTCCCCCCTTAAGTACCTTTACTAAGGACTAGGATATCTTTCCGGCCGCTTATTCCGATCCAGTCACCACTAATATTTCTCTCTCTCTCTCTCTCGTTTCGATCCCTCGGTCTCTCCCTTTCGAGCATTATTATACAAAGGATCTCTCTCGCTCTCAATGAGCTCCAGACAGAGAAAGAGAGAGAGAGAGAGAGAGATTCCTTGGAGCTCATTTTAATAAGATACTATTTCAGTTTACTCGCTAAATTGTATATATTTTAGATATTTCGAAAATTACCTTTTACCAAGAAACACGAAAAGCGCGTGATATAACCAGTCAATAGTTGGAATATAATGGTGGACTATGGAAATTGGAATGTTGGCTCTGTCGGATATTACCTCTGACCTTTTTTTTTGTCGTTGTCCCGACAGACGAGTCTTTAAACTTTTTTCTTTTCGTTCAATACTTTTTACCTTTAATATCCATTATGTTAGAAAGGTTTGAAAAAAAAATGAAAAGAGAAAAAGAACGACTCTCGATAAAACGAGATATATAAATAAATATATGTTGTTCATCGACGTGAAATATAAAACTAAAATATCACCTGGATTATACGTCTAAAAATGTAAACATACGAATAAAAGTCAGCTAAGCGAAAAAAATCGATACGATAGCGCGAAGAATTTCTCGCGAATATATTTTCTGTATGATTGCCCAGAGCCATCGCGGGCAAACACGCACACATGTTACACAAATACACGCACACACAAACGCGCGCGCGCGACTTGCCTCGTAAAACTTGACCCACTTTTATGAAAACCGTACGAAGATGATTTCACGAGCCTTCTTTTTTTTTCGCTTCCGAAAGGAATTCTTTCTTTGTAGGTTTTTTTTTTTTTACTTCATCATATCTTCGCGCGGTCTCGCTAATCTATCTTGTTTGTGATTGCACTTAGCGTGGAATCTCTAGCCGGAAATTTCCTTCGCGTTTATCGGTAAATACATTTTTGTTTATGAAGGAAAATTAAATTAAAAAAAATATGAATGTTAACGTGGAAGTGTGAACGGTAAATCGCCGGGATAAAAAAAATTGATCTACCGTAGAGCGGCAATACATCTTTTAGAAGCGTCAACAAAAGTTCATCTATACGGACTCGTCCAGATGTCACGTAAACTTTTACATTGGTACTCAAATCGTTGGATAATCCACGAAAAGTTAACAGCATTCAAGCTTGTCGAAATATTGTTTCAGACATGAAATTTTATTTTTTATTTTTTTTAATTTCACTGTAAAAATAAAATTCTATTTTTGTAACACAATTTCGAGGAACTTCCATGCCGTTGACGTTTCGTGAACTATTCGCAGATTTTGAGTACCAATTCACGAGTCTATGGCACATCTGGAAGCGTCCACATTGACGCATTATTGGTAGACGATTCTGGTAGATCTATCGACGCTCTACGCTCTACGGATCGTTTATGAAGTAGTTTTGATAATCAGAAAATGGGAAAGCTTACCTTCGACAGAGAAATAAGACATCTCGGGAGAGTGAAATTGAAAAGGACGTTTATACGAGAGAAATATAGGATCTGCCGGAGACTCTTCCAGAAAACAACCCGTGTAAAAGAAAAATTAGTTTACCGTAGAGGGTCAACATATCTCTCAAAATTGTCTACCAATAATGCATCTATGTGGACGCCTTCGGATGTGCGATAGACTTGTAAATTGATACTCAAAATCTACGAATAATTCACGAAATGTCAACGGCACGAAACTTTTTCGAAATTGTATTATAAATATATAATTTAATTTTTAGCGTAAAATGGAAAAAATTAGAATGGAGAATTTCATGTTCAAAACTATATTTCGACAAATTTAAATGCAGTTGACTTTTCGTGGATTATCCGCCGACTTGAGTGCCAATGTAAAAGTCTATGTGACATCTGGAAGCGTCCGTATAGATGAATTGCTGGTAGACGATTCTAATAGATGCACTGCCGCTCTACGGTAGATCTTTTTTTTTAATACGGGAATGCTCTTCTTCCTTTTAACACTAATCAACATAGTTTGTCAATCGTTAAGGGGGGAAATAGGGTTAGGACAGCGTTTTCTCAATGATTTTCATGAATTTTTTTATAGTATAAAAAATGAATATAATTTATTGAAACTTTGAGAATATTTTATACATATATTTAAGTATAAACTATAAAATTTTTGAAGAATTTCCTTGAAAAACACCGAAGATATTAGCGACCCCATATTGCAGGTCACAATCAGACTCAGCATTTTGCGTACATTCTGGAAGCCGCAATTTTCATCTGAAATCAAACGAGGTCGGAGTTTACTTTTATTATATGTCTCTCTTCTATATGAACCTAAATGCTATAAAAAAAAATAGAAAATTGAAATTTTTACAGGGGTCAAAACAAAAAAGCATGATTTTTTGCCATCTTTTACAACTTTATTTAAAAAAAAAAATTATTTTAAGGTAGTAGTCTGATAACTTGAGCCGATTTTCATGTCTTTTTTTGCGGGCGTTTTTTTTTAGGAAAATAAAAATGAATCGTTTTGGATATTTAGGATGTTTTTATTCACATATTAAAGATACAAAAAAAAAAATTTTTGAAAAAATGTAATAGTTTATTATTATTATTATTACTGATCGAAGTTGGCACCTCGAAAAAAAAGCGCGTGGGTGGCCCTGGTGATTTTGGCTCTTGATGTTATCTGAAATAAAAAATTCTTGATAATTCTTAATCTATAGACATGTCATTCTGGTCGGAACTACTGGAGCTAAATTTCATGGATAAATAACAAAATGGCGGACTTTGGAAAAAAAAGTTTTTTTCCAACTCACTTTGATGGCTTATAACAATAGAACGAGTCGGAATTTTCATTAAAAATTTTGGGAACATATTTTTCAATAGTTTTACTAACGATTTATGAAATAAAAAAAATCGATTGTTTGAACCGTCTAACCCTATTTCCCCCCTTAATCTCATTATATATATTTGCAGAATAATTATATAGGGGTGAAAAGTTTTGTCATATTTTTGGCATTTCGAACATCTTAATGTACTTAAAACTTTTGGGAAATTGATGAAGGTATCCGGTAGAACTCTTTCCCCATATACACCTGGCTTACCTGATTCCTATCTCAGAAAGAGCGGGAGAGAAAGAGAGAGAGAGAGCGCGACGACGGGCTGTCGGCGGACTCATGATAGAACCGCGTAGGTGATCGCTGAGGATTTCGTAGAGTCTAGCCAGAGGGTAGCGAAAGTCCCCATGAAAGCTCCCGAGAGGGGCTGGCGAGAGGGTGAAGGCTAGAGGGTGGAGAAAAGTAGACGCGGATTCTGTCTCGGGCTCCGATAAAAGATGCAAACGCGGCGATAGTGGCGTTGCGCGCGAGATCCGCTAGTTGTCTGACAATTCGTGAAAAATTCATTAATCGGCAGTTCAAAAGGACTTTTGATCGGAACTCTTCGTCGTATCGTTATTCCATTGTTCCGGCAAGGGCGCAGCGAGTTCTAAAAGAAATTGAAAACTTTAAATTGAAAAAAATATTTTTAAATGGAAGATGAAATTTAAAACAAAGACAAAAACGCGTAATGTGTGGGAACATTCGTTTTTAAACATTTTTCGGTTTCGCACATCTTATATAATTTTATAAATGCAATTAATGAAAATAGGGAAAAAAAATTCCTCGATTGATTCTGTGTTAATTAAATTGTCATTTGTTAAAAAAAATTTATTATCGAATTAGCGAGCTACGGTGAGGAAAAAGTTGTGCAAAAAACTTTTTGAAAATTATATATTATACACGATATACGAGAGGATAAGGCATTAGAAAAAGTTGCGAAAGGTTCGTGTATTACACAGTCTTGAGGGAAAAGGGTCCGATGATGGTCGAGGTCAGTACCCACTTGACCACGAGAAGTTACTGCCCCCCTGCCTTTTGCCTCTGTCGCGAGCACGCAACCGGCGTTCAGCTCTTTCTCGCTTCCTTTTATCAGCTGTATATATCGTCTCTTCTCCCCTCCTTGTCTTCTTACGTTTTTTTCCCTCGTTTTTCCCTCGTTTTCTCTTTGCCCCCTCTCCTCACTCTCTCGCGCCCTTCTTCATTCGCAAAGACAATCGATACATCCGGCAAAGACATACACCACGATCAATTCACTTTTACGCTATCTATAGGATACTTTTTACCCAGGTATTACGAGTCTCGCATAAACTTTAGTCTGGTGGCCTCTTTTACGTCCAAGACTTTTTATATAGACAACAATAACAATAAACGTCTCGCCAGATACATATACTTAATCCGAAGTTTGATAGGCATTCGGGAATTATTGAAAACTATCGGTGTTCCATTAGTTATTTACAGTTTGAAGAGAGAGGGAGAAAAAGTATCAGCTGATCGATTTTACATTTCTTATTCGATCGAAGCAACGAGACAATTAAATTATCTCGGAATTACCATCTCGAGAACGCTACAAATAACACCGCAATCCTCCAAAAGAATTGCAATCACAAACGGCATCATCAACTGCCTCAAAGGCATTATCGGAAGATACTCCGAGGTCGATGCATACACCAAATGGCGAGTGATTCGTGCGTGCGTCTTGCCTTCAATCAATTACGGCACGGGATTACCGTTATATAATAAAACGGCTCTAAAAAAAATGGAGATCTGCTACAAAAAGGCACTAAAGCAAGCCGCCGGACTACCGATGTCTTTCCCAACGGAAGACCTCTGGCGGATGACAGGCGAAACGGCCTTTTTCGAACGCCTCTGCCAACTACACCGAGATGGACTAGGGAAGCTTAGTAACCACACCTGCCCCTACCTAAAAGGACTGACACCGGAGGACCGGCGTCCCTACAACAATCCAGCGGCAAAACAAAACATCCTTTGCCCAGTATAGTAACCCGACCAATAAATCACAAGTAATAAACCTCATCTCATTGTGAAAACCCATCCAATCACCCAACCTCATTAGAATTAAGGAAAATAATGTCGAAAGACAAACGTGACGTACGCAAGTTGAAAAACAACCAAAACATAATGTACACCAATGTGCGACACACTTACTTCCTACACCATAATAGTTCAGAGACCCTAGGGGCAATAAATAAACATAAACCATGTAACAAATAAGAACAATAAATATCTATGAAAAAAAAAACATTTCTTATTTCCGTACGATATTTTAAATGCCGATATTTCTTTGTGCGACGCGTTAAAAAAAATATATAAGCACTCGAAGCATACGCGAAAAAACAAAATGAAATGATGTACGAGGGAACGATAAAAAAAACAATTTAAACTTACCTTATCTACTAATTTATGGACTAAAACTTATTTACGATTTCGTGTACACGTCAAAAAAAAAAAAAAAAAAAGTGACGTAGTCTCACTGAACAAGCATCGGCATTTTTCTTTTTCCATATCCACGAAATCGCGCTCGTTCTTCTTCGTCTCCCCTCTCTTGGCATTTCACCCTTTCCATGTATCGTCCGTGTTCTCTTTTTGGTCTTCCTTCCTTCGTACGCGCGTTTACGAATGCTTCAAAAGAGAAAAAAAAAAAGTCCATTTCGGAAATGGCATCGCACGAGAGAAGGACGAATGTTCTGACCCCGATGCGAGTCTCCATCCCCTTGTTCACCCACCCGCTGCCATCACCGCCAGCCCGTTTGCCGATCGCTTCCAGCATCACCCTTTTCCTATGGCCGGCGCCGTGTCGGGACGGTAAATCAGAAATTATCTTGTCCGCGTTCGAGAGTATACCTGCCCTTTCCCATCGAAACTCGCATAAATACCAGGAGTGAGGGAAAGCTTGCTCTTCGCCCCCTTCCGTTCTACTTTTACCCCCCGACCGCCGTTTTTTCTCTACCTCTGTCCCTCTTCTCTTCGCTCTATATCGATGCACAACCCTCGATCGAGATTCGATTCCACGAATGCTCATTGGTTTTTTCAACGTTTTTTTTTGTCGTGATGAAATTAAGTAAAATGTACTTTTTTTTTCTTCTGTAAAGCACGTTTATCAACTTTCAAGCATCCTGAAAATTATTGAATTAAAAAATATTAATGTCAAATATCAAGTTGTTTTTTCGTCCATAAATACAGGGTGAGGCACTAACTGTTGCCACGTAGAATAACTCCGAAAGTACGATAGTAGTAGAACATTTTTTGAAACAAAAGTTGCATGGGACAACGGGGGCTATCATATGGCGTTAGTTTTTTGTTGCTAGGTGGAGTTGCATCGGAGATTTCAAGGTCAACATTGTTTTTTTTAGATAGAATGCTATGTTTTGGTACTTATTTTCTGGTAGCGGTTATCGAGACGAATCCAATGATGTTTTTTTTTATTTTTTTCGATTTTTTTTGTTTAAAAAAATTTTTTTAAACAAAAAAAAAATTAATAAATAAAAAAATTTTTTTTTGTAGTATTCTTGCCACTGTGGTTCGAGATCCTTATGTTAGTTCGCGTCAAATTGCGAGGGAATCTGGCGTACGCCAAAGAAGTGTTATTCGTGTTCTGCGTCGCCATAAATATCATCTTTACCATATCAGTCTCCACCAAGAATTAACTGGTACGGATTTCATGAATCGCATTGAATTCTGCCGATGGGCTCAACTCCAAATTCAGAGACATAACTCATTTATTAATTGCATTTTATTTACTGATGAGGTAACATTCACGAATCATGGAAATATTAATTTGCATAACATGCATTTTTGGTCAACTGAAAATCCATATTGGCTGCGGCAAGTTGCACACCAAAAACCGTGGTCGGTGAATGTTTGGTGTGGGATTATTGAGGACAAAATTATAGGCCCCTATTTCATCGAAGGAAATCTTAATGGTAGGAAGTACACCACATTCCTTCAAGAAACATTAGGTCCGTTATTGGAAGAAATACCTTTAGAAACAAGGAACAGAATGTGGTATCAACACGATGGGTGTCCAGCACATTTTTCGCTGATAGCTAGAAATGAGTTGCAAAGGAGATTTCCAAATCGTTGGATTGGAGGCGGAGGTGATTGGAGGCTGTATCGTGGCCGGCTCGTTCGCCAGACTTGACGCCTCTGGATTTTTTGTTGTGGGGATATTTGAAAGATCTTGTTTATAAAGAACGTCCAACTACGGCTGATGATATGCGAGAGAGAATTGTTAGAGCATGTGTATTCGATAAGTGCCGAAGTGATAAGAAATTCTACACAATCCGTGATAAGGAGATTGCAGTACTGCATTGATTCCAATGGCAATCACTTTGAACACCTTCTGTTAATAAAGTTCATCTCACTTTTTTGCCTCAAAAAAATAAATAAATAAAAAAAAAACCAAAATTTTTTTTTTTAATATCATTGGATTCGTCTCGAAAGCCCATATCAGAAAATAAGTACCAAAACATACCGTTCTATCTAAAAAAACAAAGTTGACCTTGAAATCTCCGATGCGACTCCACCTAGCAACAAAAAACTAACGCCATATGATAGCCCCCGTTGTCCCATGCAACTTGTGTTTCAAACAATTTTCTACTACTATCGTACTTTCGGAGTTATTCTACGTGGCAACAGTTAGTGCCTCACCCTGTATATCTATATTTTGTACGATTCGGTCTATTGTTCGTGAAATAGTATATAATCTATATACATTTATATTTATTAATGTGTGTTCCAACGTATAAACTTCGGGGTTTATACATGCGACCCATCCCAATTCCATTTTTTCCGTTTTTCCCTCTATCACACCCTACCGGCACTTCGCTAAGCTGATCCAACTTCCATTGCGTCCGCAGACGTCTTAGCTACATCGTATCGCATTTGCCATGGACACAGGGAAACTGCGGAAAACCTGTGTCGATACAGACGGCTTTTTGTTTTGACTGAGTTTCAGTTGTATCATAGTCAGAAACTCAGAATAACTGCCTCCGGCTCGGTAGTCGGCGAGCAAGTCAGTGCACGGCTGAGCCGTCACCGATCCTAGTACTGACCGCGGCCAATACCGCTTAACGTGGCAGATCGCCGAAGCCGCTCACCGACCGCGCGTCCACTGCCGTCGGTTATATATTAATGTGTATATACATATGTACAGTATAATAAAAGCATCGACGCGCAGTCGGTCGGACGTGTACGTGACGTTCTCGCGGACTTGATGGACGGATGACCGGACCATTCCGCAGATTGCCTCGCTCCCGATCCGGCCGGAAGGAGATTTATACTACCGCCCGTCGTTATCTGTCGGGTAGCCGCGCGATCGGACGTCCGCGACGAGAGACCTGCACGATGCAACTCTCACGCATACACACCCTGATCTCTCTCTCTGTACTCCACCCGTTGCATCGTCGCTTACAATATACACCCCCCCCTCCCCCCCCCCCCCGTTTGCGTTCCGACGTCGCGACGGATCAGAGATAAGCGATCGATCTATCGAATTTCCAAAGTGGGAAACGAAACGAAAGGGTAAAAAAAAGTTAGAGTGGATGAGAAGGAAGAAGCAAACAAACGTTGACATTGATGCCTAGCTCTATACGTGAACGATTTTTCCTTCTTTTGTTTTTTTTTTTTACGATAGCGCATAAGTCATTCCGAAAATGTCAAGATTTACCGCGCACGAAGTGTCATTGATAATGGCTCGAAGGAAATATTTAAATTTGTTCAGACTGTTTAAAAGTTTTTGCAATTTTTTTTGATTACTTTTTCGCGCTCCTTATTCTCAAAAGCTCTTCTATCGTCGACTTGTTTAGCCCACCACGATCCACGATACGTGACTGATGTAACGAGGAAAAAAAAATATCCCATTAGTTGGTGAAAAAACGATAATAGTAAAAAAAAAAAGAAACAAATCTCTCACCGACTTTTCGCAATCGTCATGGAGCGACTTTATCGCTTTGGACGTTGCGTCGTTATATACGGCCTATACACATCCCCGTACGTGTAAACTTTAACTTTACAGCCACGCGTATATACGTATTATTAGGGGAGAGTTTTCCCGTATAAATGCTCTGCTCGATCGCTTTCATGGATATACGCCGAACACACGGGTATCTCGATCCCCCTGTATTGTCCATGTGTATACTGGACTATTGGTTGAGTATAATATCGAAAGCGCAACGACAATCAACCCTTTCGCACTATACCACCCCCTGCTCGCTCTCTCCCTCTCTCTCTCCGATCACTGCCCGACAAATTACATTTGGCGAATGTCACAAAAATGGCCGGGATGATGGTAAAGTCGAAACTAGACGCCGTGTACGAGTATATGGAGTATTTCACGCGAATCGGAAGGATGTTTTGACGAGGGCTTTTTTTAAGGGATCACATACCGCTGCGCGCGCTGAAAACCGAGTAAATTCGAAAAATTATTGTATTATAAAGGTTATATGGTGAAAAAAAATGTAAGTGTTGATTTCACATTTTTTTATTAACTTTTCAACTATAAGAAAAAAAATGTAACCATTTAGAAAAAATATTAACATTATTTTTTACGGGTATAAATGAACTACTGATGAAAACCATGACGCGTCCTTGTCGACATCATAACTTCACCAAAAATGATCCAATCTGTAAAAATAAAGAAGAATCTAGTGCAATAATGTAGTAGTAATAGTCTGATGGAGGGAATTTTTTATTTTTTTTCTTTAATTTCAAATAAAGAAATTATAGTATTTCAAACTTTAGTATACAATTGAAAAAAAAAAAATTAGTTTTTTATAATTTGTAAAAAATTATCCAAATTATAAAACATTAATTTTTTTGCATATAAATCGCAAATTATCAAACCGAAAAATTAAAAAAACCTCTCGTCAGACTACAGACAAAATAATTATCAAGATTTAAAAAAAAAGTTAAAAAACACTAAAAATTAACTGAGTAGTCGTGCTGACACTGTTTACAAACATAGTTTTGAGATAAACGCGTTTAAGGGGGGAAATAGGGTTAGGACAGCGTTATCTCAATGATTATCATGCATTTTTTTATAGTATAAAAAGTGAATATAATTTATTGAAACTTTGAGAATATTTTATACATATATTTAAGTATATACTATACAATTTTTATACATATATTTAAGTATATACTATAAAATATTAGCGCCCTCATACTGCAGATCACAATCAGACTCAGCATTTTGCGAACATTCTGGAAGCCGCAATTTTCATCTGAAATCAAACGAGGTTGGAATTTACTTTTATTATATGTCTCTCTTCTATATGAACCTAAATGTTATCAAAAAAATAGAAAATTGAATTTTTTACAGCGGTTAAAACAAAAAAGCATGATTTTTTGCCATTACAACTTTATTTGCAAAAAAAAAATTATTTAAAGTAATGATGATATTCCGATTTAGGATCATATAGAGCGCAATACTACGAAGAAAGTAACTGCCAATTTTCAAAACGATTGGTTGAAAACTTTTCAAACTACCGTGTACGCAAGTTCAAAAAAAGTCGTTTTCAGAAAAACGCGTTTGAAAAAATAGTACCAAGAAAAACAAGCAATATGGGGTCCCTCATATTTTATGGTATATACTTAAATATATGTATACAAATTTTATAGTATATACTTAAATATATTTTTAAAATATTCTCAAAGTTTCAATAAATTATATTCATTTTTTATACTATAAAAAAATTCATGAAAATGATTGAAAAAACGCTGTCCTAACCCTATTTCCCTCCTTAATGGCTTATAACAATAGAACAAGTCGGAATTTTCATTTAAAATTTTGGGAACATATTTTTCAATAGTTTTACTAACAATTTATGATATTAAAAAAAAATCGATTTTTTGAACCGTCTAACCCTATTTCCCCCCTTAAATATTCTGGTAGGTACAACGTGAATCCGATGTCCATTTTTTGCCATAACTTTGTAACGATGTGGAATTTTCTTAAACGTTTTTTTTTTTTCGAATCCTCAAAAGTATAAAGAATCAAAATCTGTAAAAAAATCGATTTTTTTTTTATTTCAAGGGTATGTGACCCTTAATGTTTTTTTGTTTTTTTTTTTTCAAGATTCACTATTGTTGTCAGACCGTTAATGCTATGTTTCGTTTGATTGGGTGACTGCGAAAGAGATATGAAAAAAGAGGAAAAAAAACGTTTTTCCAAATCTTTTTTTAAGTCATCCACGAAAGGGATAGCAAAAGATTGCTCGCTGAAAAATCCTCTCGCTTTTATGTGAAATGTCCCATATGTGTATACAGGTAGATTTTTCAACAGGCTATACGTATAGTGGTGCGAGCAGACCTGGCTGCTCGGACGCACCGATAGAAATTCAATTCGCGAAATATTCGATTATGGCGGTCGACGACGAGGGGGGGTGGTGGTGGGATGCAGAAAAACGTGGTGAAGGAGGGAAAGATTTTTTTTGCGCGTTTCTCCGATCCCAGCAATAAAAATCTCCCGTCTATCCGGAACTACCAAATCGACCACTTTCAATTTCTCTTCTCTCACTTTTACAATTTTTCGTTGTTGCCGTTGTTGTTCGCTCTCGTACCTCGGCAATTTTTACTTTTTTTACTCTAACCGTTACGAAAATCATTATATTTCGTTGTACTTTTTTTTTCGATCATTTTAAAAACAATATTTTATATATCCGCCACTGAATCATTCGGAATTTATTTTAAAATGTATTAATTCTCACGACAACGATCATCGGACGAAATATAATATTTATTATTTGACGAAAATATTTTTTGCTGATACGCAAGAAATTCGATAAGTCGAGGTATTTGTGCGGTCGGAATTTCATATCAAGAATATAATAACGCGAGCGTTTCGTGCTCGAAAGGCCTTTAATTTTTTTTTCCTTGGACGATTTGGAAAATGACGCTAAATGAATTTTTCGATGAGAGGGAATATTTTTTATTTTATTTTATTTCTCACTCGCAACTGTTAATCGTACACATTTTTGTGTGAATGTTCGTATGTCGTAAACGGAGTAAAAATTATATTTTCACTGTTTATCGATTTTTTGATTATTTAACCATTGAAAAATATCGATAAGTATACTTATATTGATCGATTGAAGCATTCATCATCAAGCGGTTCCTGACTATTGATTATTAAAATCAGTTGTCAAACAAATAGTGATTGACGATTGATTTTAATAATTTTTTCATATTGTCGAGTACGGAAAAAATAAATCGAAATATATAGTATATACACCATCGTTCGGGGAGGAAAGTAATTTTTTTATTTTGCTCTCTGTCGAACGTTTAATGGTGGCATTAGGTGGCGTATAATATGCCGAGAGTTATAAAAGTCTCGAATAATGCTGGGGCGTATTATGCCTATTATATATATATATATATATATATATATATATATATATATATATATACGAAGGTACAATTGTGTGTGTCGGTTGTGTGAAATTCACCTGATGCAACGTATATAACGAACGCACACTCATCAGGATCGGTCTCGTGGAGTATTGAAAAAATTAAAATAAAAAAAATTCTATAAACAATTACAGTCGGCGAGATTATACGACTCGATACGCGAAAGTGGCGTACGAAAGAGCCACGAATGAAACTCTCGATCCACCGCTCTTGCCTCCCCTCACCGGTCCCGTCTCGTCCCGCTGCCTCTGCTTCTCCGTTCTTGCCCAAGCATAATAATCTCCGGACGAGAGGTACCCTACTCCAACCCTCTATTATACGTATATATCTGTATATGTATATATATATTTCTCTCTTGAGACGAACAAAAATTAAATTATCCCGAAAAATTAAATTCAACTCTTTTATCCTTCACTCGCTCCATTCTCGTCATAATGAACTCATTAGGATACGAATTTTGAGTGAATGAAAACAATAATTATAAACAACAATTAGAGCGATGCAGAAAGAGAGAGATAGAGAGAATTTAAATGATTAAAAGTTCCGCAAAAAATGGTTAATACGGATATCGATACTTTGTAACTATATGCGAATGTCGATTTTTAGAAAAAAATGTTTTTTTATTACGAAAATAAAAATCGTTGGCGTCATCGAATTAGTTTAATCGCGAGCCTACAAATAAAAGTATCAAATATTGTGTTGAAAAATGAGTTTTTAATCACTTTGCGTCAAGACGCTGCCGCGTCTTTTGTTATATGTATAGTGTGCGTACGAGGTCTGTTCCAAAAGTATCGCGAATTTTTTATTTCCGCGGGCTACGTATATTCGATTTTCGATTTTTTTGTGGCGTTAGGTTGGTACTCGTGTCCCTCACTTATGCTGAAAAAATCGGCTATTTTGAATGTTTAGTTAATTGTTGACAGCTGCTTTGGTTAGACGTGTTTTGGCTTGTCTTCGATTTTTGCCTATTCCAAAAAATCGATCAAAGAATCTGTATCAAATTTTGTGTGAAAAACAAAATTAAGTGCGCTGGCGCATTCCGAATGTTGACTGTGGCATATGGCGAAGCTACCATGGACCAAAGCAACGTTTATCGGTGGTACAAAATGTTCTCAGAGGGACGAGAAGATAAACGAGAAGATGAGACGAAATGCGTTCCGGACGCCCGAGCACATCAATAACGGACGAAAAAATTGATAAAGTGAAGAAAATAATATTGGCCAATCGTCGAATCACCGTTAGAGAAGTTGCCGAGGAACTAAACATATCTATTGGCTCGTGCTATTTGATTTTTACCAATGATTCGGGCATGAGACGGGTCGCCGCGAAATTCGTGCCGAAATTGCTCAATTTCGAACAAAAACAGTGTCGCGTTAACATTGCTAAGGAGCTGTTGGACGCGGTCCGCGACGACCCAAATTTGTTCCATAGAGTCATAACTGGTGACGAATCATGGGTTTATGGTTGTGACGTGGAAACCAAAGCTCAATCATCGCAATGAAAGCTGCTTTTTTGGAATACGCAAAAATCGAAGACAAGCCAAAACACGTCTAACCAAAACAGCTGTCAACAATCAACTAAACATTCAAAATGGCCGATTTTTTCAGCATAAGTGAGGGACACGAGTACCAATCTAACGTGGAAATTCCAAATTCGCGATACTTTTTTAACAGACCTCGTATATAAGCAGTTAAATAGGCTCGCTGCTTATTCGTTTCTTACGCAAAGTTGATTGAACGCCTCGAAACTCGCGTCATGCATTTTATCTACGTAAAACGATACAAGTTGTGTGTGTATATAGAAGAGAATCCAAGTTGTTCTACGTACCTGGCACGCGATTTAACCCGCGGCTTTTGTACTTCTCCTTGGTGGTTTTATACGGGCGTGGCGTTTTCTGCATACTGAGGGGAGACGCGCTTTTATAATATATGTCTGTATATATACCGCTAAGAATGGAAGATCGAAAGGATTGTAGGATAACAGAGTTTGATTCGACCCGAAACAGAAGTTGCGAAGAAGAGCGAACGAAGAGATAGTGTGCAATCTTGCATGGAAACGATCGCATTCAGGGAAATACGTGTCTTGCACAGACTGTTAATTCTCGTACAACATTAATAAAAATGAACATGTCAATCGAAACAGCGTTACTTTCGGTCGTCGTCGACACAGTGATTTCCTGCCTCGATGGAATTTTTGCTCGAAAAAGAATATTAACAATTGGAGGAAAGAAATCATTAGAAAATGGATTGGGCTTCAAAAATAATGAAAAGTCAGTTAAGAGGGTTGAATTCACGAAGGATTTATTGTCATGAAGTAAATGAAATGTTATTATACCCAACATTTTTATGATACAATGCTGTTCCACATAAATATAATATATAGGCGAAAGAAAACTGCATATATAAACTAGGGGGGCCTCGCCCGCCTGCGCGCCCCGCGCACCGACCTACCTCCCCGCGTGTGAGGGGTCATTTGCTTCAGCGTTCCCCCCGCGGGGGGAGGGGGGGGGGGTCTGACGAAAGGAATAACCTCCTCGACTCTTGTACACGGCGGCGTCGATATATTTATATAATAGAGAGAGATAGGAAACTGTACGACGTTTACTGGGTAATGCTCAGGAGTGCAGGTGGAGTTTGTCATGGGGTGGCTGTTGGGTTATAAAGTGGAGTAAACGTACAAGAAGATGAAACGATGTTACATTACGTCCGGCGTATCAACGGAGACGACGACGACGACGACGAGGGGGTTAGGAGGAAGAGGTGGAGGAGGAGGAGGGGGATGGAAAAGGAGGGAATGGCGGCCCATTGTCTGGACTACAAATTAATCTGGGGATCGATACTCCGCGGGCTACACGTTCACTCCCACGCAGTTAATATACATATGTATATATAATATATAGTAAATGTACGTATATGTATGTACATTACGAGGTTCCCGAGGGCAAGGGGTATAAAGCGTACGAAATGTATAAAGAGGAAGAAAAATTGAAACGCGGATACAGGCAAAACTGTTCGAGGGGTGAATGTGTCCACGCGTGTGACTCGTGGAAAAATAAAAACCCGAGTGAAACGGTGCGGGGTCGCAGTTTGGGGGATGTAAACGAGGAAACGGAACAAATAGTCGAGTATTAGTTGAAGGGTCACGAATATAAGAACAATCAAGCATATTATAGCGTTCTTAAATAAAATCTACAGATATACAGAACAATCGGGGCTCGATCTTACGCGATGAAATGTCTGGACCACTCTGTCGACACTGTAATTCAATGATTCAATCTTTGAATCTCCATCTCGACGGATATAACCGCCACTTTTTTTCTTCTCTACTCTCCATTCCGTTCATATTTTTTTCCCCGCTTTCCCGAAGATTTCTCGTCTCTCTCTCTCTCTCTCTCTCTCTCTCTCTCTCTCTCTCGGTGATATAAAATAAAATGAAAAAAGCACGGACAATGAAAAAAAAAAAAAAAGAGTGGAGTGGAACAAAGTGATTCGAGGAGACAGGGCTCGTTAACACGATGAAATATTTAAATTAAAAATAAAAAGGTTTTTCCTGTAAAGAGTAGGGTAAGAGGGGTGTGAGTAATGGTAGCGGGGAAGTTGGAGGCAGAGGGAGGGAGAGAGATTTTACCTCGCGAAATGGCCGAGAAGAGGGATTGCATTAACCAAGATTGCTGACGATAAAATGAAAATAATTCGTAATGACGCGAGCGCTCTTTCATTTTTGACGACGACGAGAATACACGTATATTGTATTATAGTTTCATATATACCGGAGTTTGCAAAATCTCCACGAGCGAAGCTCGTCTTTTTTTGTTTATACGAGGTCTGTTAAAAAAGTATCGCGAGTTTTGAATTTCCGCCGGCTACGTATATTCGATTTTCGATTTTTTTTGTGGCGTTAGATTGGTACTCGTGTACCTCACTTATGCTGAAAAAATCGGCCATTTTGATTGTTTAGTTAATTGTTAACAGCTATTTTGGTTAGACGTGTTTAGGCTTTTCTTCGATTTTTGCCTATTCCAAAAAATGGTTCAAAGAATCTGTATCAAATTTTGTGTGTTGTTGCATTCCGAATGTTGACTGTGACATATGGTGAAGCTACCTTGGACCAAAGCAACGTTTATCGGTGGTACAAAATGTTCTCAGAGGGCCGAGAAGATGCGAACAACGAAATGCGTCCCGGACGCCCGAGCACATCAACAACAGACGAAAACATTGATCAAGCGAAGAAAATAATATTGGCCAATCGTCGAATCACCGTTAGAGAAGTTGCTGAGGAACTAAACATATCGATTGGCTCGTGCTATTCGATTTTTACCAATGATTTGAGCATGAGACGGGTCGCCGCGAAATTCGTGCCAAAATTGTCCAATTTCGAACAAAAACAGTGTAGCGTTAACATTGCTAAGGAGCCGTTGGACTCGGTCCGCGACCACCCAAATTTGCTCCAGAGGGTCATAACTGGTGACGAATCATGAGTTTATGGTTATGACGTGGAAACCAAAGCTCAATCATCGCAATGGAAGCTGTTTTTTTGGAATAGGCAAAAATCGAAGACAAGCCAAAACACGTCTAACCGAAACGGCTGTCAACAATTAACTAAACGTTCAAAATGGCCGATTTTTTCAGCATAAGTGAGGGACACGAGTACCATCCTAACACCATAAAAAAATCGAAAATCGAATATACGTAGCCCGCGGAAATTCAAAATTCGCGATACTTTTTGAACAGACCTCTCGTATACTCACGCGAGAGCGTCCTCGATAACAAGAACGAACGGATAAATGAGGATATAAAAAAACAAACGAAAACAACAACAATAGACATAATCTCAATTAAATTTTTCGTTGTGTTTATAAATATTTAAAAATTGAAAATTGTTTCTTGATGACGAGAACCAAGTCCGAGAAAAATGGTGGTCGGAGAAGTAGGAAGCGGAGAAAAAGGGGACGGAGAAAAAAAAATTAGTGTCGCATGGGAAAACGAGAAGATGGATAAAACGCGCGAGATAAATAGGTAGTACATAGAGGAGGCGCCAGGAGTCGCTCGTAATTGCATTAAAACTTCCTCAGAGCAAAAACACTTCTGAAACGTGATGTTTTCTCCCTTCCGTACTTCAACAATGCCGACGATAACGACGTCGAAGCGCCCAAGGGGGATGATGTTTCTATCTGTGCTTTTATCCTACGATTTTGCCGTATACGCGGCTTTCCCCGGATTACATGACTCTCAAAGATTCGTCTTTTTTTTTTCAACAAGCAAATCTCTATTTTTCTTTCTTATCCATTTATCATCCTCATTAGCGTGTTATTTGCGATTTTATAAATTTCTTTGATGAAAAACACATTTCTCACGGTAACTACGCTCTTGTAATTTATTAGTTATAACATTAACATCGATTCGACTGGAAATTCAATTTCGTTAAAAATTCGACACGGTTGTTGATTTTTTGTAGTTTTGAATTTTCGTCAAATTTCATTTTTCTTCGTGACAACCTATCGATTCGAGGTTTGATGCAAAAGGTAGCAAGGTTAAACAAAAAAAAAATCAATTACAAACGTAACAAGAGAGGCCAATCGATCGATGAATTGTCGATTATGTCTCAAAGAATTCGAATCCTATCGTATCTCGAATTTCACCCTTGCCATTAAACCTTTTTATTTTTTTTATCGCTCCGAACGAGAGTTCACTCACTGCGTGTAATGTAAAACGTAACATTAGACGTGAGTCGACGCGACACACACACACACAACCCCGCGGAGTAATCGATCGTTGGAAATTTTATTCCGCATATTAATAACTGCCTGATATGATGTTTGTAGTTACCGACGGATCGAAAAAAAATTTGAAAAACCGACTCAAAGTGCTCGCGCGCCAATAGTCCGGCTAGTTCATGGATTTCAAAAAGTAATTACTCCAAACTAAATATAATGATTAGAAAAAAAATTTTCTTTTTTTTCACAATCATTGAGGTAGTAGTCTGGTAACTTAAGCCGATTTTCGTGTCTTTTTTGGAGGGCGTTTTTTTGTAGGAAAATAAAAATGAATCGTTTCTGATATTTAGGATGTTTTTATTTACATATTAAAGATAGAAAAAAAAAATGTTTGAAAAAATTTAATAGTTTATTATTATTATTATTATTATTGATCGAAGTTGGCAGCCCGGGTCCTAACTTTTTTTCTACCGAACCGATTGCTTTCAAATTTTAACAGGGGATTTTATTCTACACACTTATAGTTCTCGTCGGAACTACCGAGAAAATTTTTCACCCCTAACTTTTTATTTTACAACCCCTTCTTTGCTAAAATAAAAGGACTTTAGCAAAGAAGGGGTTGTAAAATAAAAAGTTAGGGGTGAACAAATTTCTCGGTAGTTCCGACGAGAACTATAAGTGTGTAGAGTAGCCTGTTCAAATTTGAAAGCAATCGGTTCGGTAGAAAAAAAGTTAAGACCCGGGCTGCCAACTTCGAGGTGCCAACTTCGATCAATAATAATAATAATAAACTATTAAATTTTTTCAAAACAAATTTTTTTTGTATCTTTAATATGTAAATGAAAACACCGTAAATATCCAAAACGATTCATTTTTATTTCCCTACAAAAAAGACATGAAAATCGGTTTAAGTTACCAAACTACTACCTCAATCGCAATGATTTTTTCATTTCTAATGACTCTTTATTCGATTTTTTTTTTCTAGACGCCATTGAAACAGGGAAACATGTAAGTGTCACGGAAATTTTTGGAAAAAATGCATCTTCTGCGAGAATGAGGAAAGGATCGTGAGTGGATTGAGACAGGTATATAGTGCGCAAGAGATTGCATGATAGAGTGAGAGAGAGAGAGAGAGAGAAAGAGATATGATAAAGAAACGGTAGAGAAAGTGGGAAAAACTCGGAGTATGTGCTCTCCCTTCTAGTCTTGTGATAGCAAAAAAAAAGATAGCGATTGCGGCAGGGCCGGGGGGGGGAGAAACGGAAAAAAGTAGCGAGTATAGAGCAAAGATGCGGCGCGGCAGTGTGGGCGGGGGGGGGGGGGGGGGGGTGCACAGTGGAGTAGAGTGGGGAGAGTTATAGAGGAAGAGGGAGCGAGAGAGAGATAGGAGAGTAGGATGGAGAGTAAGTTGACTCTGCATTATTTAAACGGCGTCCTAGCACCCGTAACACGTGTTCTTTTGAAGTCTCGCACCCTTCAAATATTCAGGCTGACGTCACCGCCGTCATATTCCGCCCCCTTCCCCTCTCCGCCATTCTCTTACTCACTTCGTTCTGTCTTTTATTTACTCGTTTTTTCCAACTATCTCTCTCTCACACACACACACACACACACACACACACACACACTTTCTCTCATTCATCGCGGCGAGGGGGGTGAGGGGGTGAAAAAAGCAACCTGAAAATGCACGCGACTAAAGAAAACGTGTGCATGTTCGCACCCATGCAATATATATACACTTCTCTGTACTTTGTACATCGCGATTTTTTACCTGTCCCTCCCCTCCCTTGTATTCTATGCCCAGTCTTCTTAGAGTTGTTTTTTTATCTTGCCTTTTTTTTTTTTTTTTTCTGATAACTTACCTCTCCGCCCAGTCTCGAGTCACGATTGTAGACGTCGTTTCTCGGTCGCCGATGCGCTCTGGGTTTACGGCACAGACCTCCAACCACCTGTCCCCCGTGATGGCGAAAATGTAATCTCCGATAAACACACCACGCTCGCGCGTTTCCTTTCTTTCTGATGATCTTTTCGTCGGGAATTACGTGAAATATGGTTTTCTGTTGGGTTTTGCTTTCTTTTTTTTTTTTCGGGGCGCGTCGGATGATGATGACTCTGTGTATGAATATGCATTTCTTATTTACAGCAAGACGATTGAGAGTGAAAAATAATAACTACGAATCGACGAAATATTCCGTTTTTTTCGAAATTTCCAATTTTCTCACGGAATCTTACGGCTTAAGTAACCAGACTACTATCTTAACATTGAAGACAGGAGAAATTTCATCTTTCTGAACGAGTAGAGTAACGTTGGGCGAGAATTGTTTCTGTACATGGATAACAATGATCGGTAGGAATAATATGAAACGTTCCCGAATTTTGCGGTCAATGCTACAGCAATAGGAGTAAAATTTATAGTGCGCGAATGTAAAAAAAATGACGGGCAAGTCATTCATTTTATTTTTCACTTTTCCTCATAATTATTATCAATCTTATTATTATTAACGATAATGAATTTTTTTTTCGAATCTAACGAAATTTACAAATTCAATACGAACAAATATAAACGGAAATATTTCATGAGCCAATTTCGCCAATACGAGTGTAAGACCCGTACTACAATGTATCTAACACCAGTGTCTGTAGGTCCATTGGTGAAAATTACCAAAATCGCAAACCATTGCGACAGTGAAATAGGCGTATGAAAAATTTCCGCGTACGTCTGTCCGCATTGAATTTTAAGGTAGTAGTCTGGTAACTTAAGCCGATTTTCATGTCTTTCTTGGAGGGCGTTTTTTTGTAGGAAAATAAAATCGAATCGTTTTGGATATTTAGGATGTTTTTATTAACATATTGGAGATACAAAAAAAAAAATTTCTGACAAAATTTAATAGTTTATTAGTATTATTATTATTGATCGAAGTTGGCACCTCGAAAAAAAGCGCGTGGATGGCTCCGGTGATTTTGGCTCTTGATGTTATCTGAAATCAAAAATTCTTGATAATTCTTAATCTATAGACATGTCATTCTGGTCGGAACTACTGAAGTTAAATTTCATGGATAAATAATAAAATGGCGGACTTTGGAAAAAAAGTCCTTTTATTTTAGCAAAGAAGGGGTTGTAAAATAAAGAGAAATTTAACTTCAGTAGTTCCGACCAGAATGACATGTCTATAGACATGTCATTCAAGAATTATCAAGAATTTTTTATTTCAGATAACATTAAGAGCCAAAATCACCGGGGCCACCCACGCGCTTTTTTTTTCGAGGTGCCAACTTCGATCAATAATAATAAACTATTAAATTTTTTCAAACAAATTTTTTTTTGTATCTTTAATATGTAAATAAACACATCCTAAATATCCAAAACGATTCATTCTTATTTTCCTACAAAAAAACGCCCTCCAAAAAAGACATGAAAATCGGCTTAAGTTACCAGACTACTACCTTAACTGTCGAAACATCTCCTCTCAACGATCGTTCGTCTGAGATTTTCGATACAATTGTTTTTGTTTCTTCTCTTTCGCAAAATGAAAAATAACGAAAATACGTTTGTCACGACGACTAATCGTAGAACCGTCACTCAAGGGCTGTAAATAAAAAATATTGTTTTTTAATCCTTTGTCTAATAATTTTATAATTTATACGCGATATCTTTACTTTTGGCAGTTCTTCTTGTATTTTACGCTTTCGCCGCTATTAAATTTTCAACTAATTACTAAAATATACAGATCCGTCGGACATAAATACACGATAGACAGGGCGGGCGTCACATTGGTGAGGTCGCGCGAGCGCTATACCGTGTATTATACCGGAGCGAGTGAAGAGCCTCCTCTTCTTTTATTATTTAACACTCGAGAGCCTCAAACGAACGTCTTGAATAGGCCATTCAGTCGGATCTTTCTAAGGGGGAGACCCCGTTAAGTTATTCTGTGGATATAATTGACACGCGCTACACTGTCTATATATATATATATATTTATATATACGAGAATATATAGAATATGGTATTCCTCACGTTCAAGTTCTTCTCGGCCTGGTCATTTCTCTATGGCTCGTTGTCGCGAGACTATCGCGTTTATAATGTCTCGGTACGTTATTACCCGAGGCTTTTCCATCGCAGTGGCATTTTTTTTGCCAATCCATTCTATACTCTTTGTTTATACTTTACTCTTTATTTTTTTACTCCAACATCTTCAGGGTACATCGTCGTCTTTTAACGAATTGTTTTTTAATATTCCTCGTACTGTTAATTTTTTCGCTAAGAAGTGAGAGATTATAATACGAAAGAAACGAGAGATAGAGGAGAGAGGGAGCGAGTGGGAAAGACATTGTTGAAGGGGGTTGAAAGTGGACCTCTCGAGAAACGCCCTTCTGTCCCTCTGAAGAATCCAGAGTACCGCGTGTACTCATTTGCTTAGCCTGTTACGAACGGCTCCGTGTTTCGCACTCCACGCGCATATACACACGTCTTTTTCTTCACTTCCCTCGGCTTTCTTTTTCTTAGAACGTTTCTTTTTTCCTTCCACCTCTTTTTTTTCTTTTTGCTTCCTCCATTCTCTCTCTAGTTTTCTGTTTTTTTTATGCACTCTGCACGCGCCTCTCTCATATATATTTCCCCGCTGTTTGACGACTTTACGTGGCGTCTTCGCGTTTCTAAACATTCATATAAGACACCCGCCACCACCCTTCAACCCGGAGTCCGCGCGTGCGGCGTAAGGTGTAGCTGAAATAATTTAACAATGCAAAGGGTGGAGGGATATGCAAACTCACACATGTTCATACATGCAAAAACGTTTTTTTTTTCTTCGTTGTACACTCTGATGCAATGTGCCTAGTAGACAATTTGAGTTTTTACTTTTATTTTCCTTAAATCATTTTTAATCAATCGAAAAATTGTTTTTTTTTCGATATACTTTAATGATTATTGGGCTTTGATCCTTCTCAGTAACTTTAATTTAGAGCACGAGATTGCAACTTCTATCGCGGTGAACGTGAGAAATCTAACCGCGCGCAAAACACATTACGATAGATTAACGAAATGAGCCAACTTCTAACGTATCGATAAGTTCGACTTTTGTCGTTATATAACACCCGTGAATGATAGCACAAGTACCACGGGGACACAGATTGCACGACGGGTTCATTAATAAACTGAAAACGAAAGAAAAATCAAAGGGTAATAAATAATTTTGTAACTAATTTCGTTTCAATAACAATAATTAAATGATTGTCGTTACAGGAATATAAAGTTTTTTCGAAGCATCAAGGGCAGGCTGCGATTTGCCCATCTGAAAATTGCAGGAGCCTAAAAAATAAATTCGAGAATCACACGTATTTTTTTGCATATTTTCAAGAATTTTTCTAGACGATACACGTGATGCTTGTTTATTTATTTACTTTCCATACAATAATACAACATCTGAACCATATTTTCCTAAATTTCCATTGCAAAATATTGATAAATAAGCCGTTGGCAGCAAATCTCCGCAGGTGCCTCGAAAAAAAGTTGTGTTGCGGTGTACGCTTTAAGGTAGTAGTCTGGTAACTTAGGCCGATTTTCATGTCTTTTTTGGAGGGCGTTTTTTTGTAGGAAAATAAAAATGAATCGTTTCGGATATTTAGGATGTTTTTATTTACATATTAAAGATACAAAAAAAATTTGTTTGAAAAAATGTAATAGTTCATTATTATTATTATTATTATTAGTGATCGAAGTTGGCACCTCGAAAAAAAAGCGCGTGGGTGGCTCCGGTGATTTTGGCTCTTGATGTTATGTGAAATAAAAAATTCTTGATAATTCTTAAACTATAGACATGTCACTCTGGTCGGAACTACTGAAGTTAAATTACATGAATAAATAACAACCCCTTCTTTGCTAAAATAGAAGGACTTTTTTTCCAAAGTCCGCCATTTTGTTATTTATCCATGAAATTTAACTTAAGTAGTTCCGACCAGAATGACATGTCTATAGATTAAGAATTATCAAGAATTTTTGATTTCAGATAACATCAAGAGCCAAAATCACCTGGGCCACCCATGCGCTTTTTTTTCGAGGTGCCAACTTCGATCAATAATAATAATAATAATAAACTATTAAATTTTTTCAAACATTTTTTTTTGTATCTTTAATATGTAAATAAAAACATCCTAAATATCCAAAACGATTCATTTTTATTTTCCCACCAAAAAAACGCCCTCCAAAATAGACATGAAAATCGGCTTAAGTTACCAGACTACTACCTTAAGAAATTGTCTGCATCTCACAATTTTTTTTATACCGATCTAAATATTTGTTTACATCACCAAAAAAGCGTTTCGAACAACATGTCGTTTACGATTTTAATTACGAATATTTTTTGTCGGCGGTATAAAAGAAAATTGTAACATTTTTTTGTATCGTCCACTTTTGACCGTGGTTGTCCTCATCCCTCGCGGATAATAAAAATTCTCGAATTATTTAGTCACCCGTTAAATGGGAATTATCTAACGCAGGTGTTTCATAAAAATCGAAGGTGAATAAAACAATATCTGCATTATTATTTTTTATTCCATTTATGACTACGATCTTTGTGAGCAAAGATTCGTCCTCGCTGTGTGTCGCAAATGCGTCACCGCGCGTTACCGTCTTTTGTCCCCGTCGTCTTTATTCACGTCGATGTATTTTTTTATTTTTATTTTCATTTATGCACCATTACACAAATGGAAGTATTAATATTCATATTCCTTTTTTTTTTGTTCGCATTTGTATTTCCATTATCTCGCTTTGGAAAAATGCCGTCTTCGAGTTCGAGTGCGCGGTGTAGGTCGAGGGAGAAAAAAAAATTGTTGCCCGAACAATTGGATAAAATGTATTCAACGTTCGCGATTCGCAGCGAACTTCGTAACTACGTTATTCGTTAAGAAACATTTTTTTTTTTCTTTATTTCACGATCGAATTTTTCTTCCAACCTGACGCATCGGAAAACGTTGGATAAATGATAGATATGTTTTATTTGTATAATATTGGTTTTAGTTTAAAAAGAAAAAGAACAAACGTCTAGTTCGATTAGACAATAGGATTTTTAATTGACAGTGACAGCCATGGAAAAATTGTTATTTATCGCGAGAAGCGATAAATAACGATACACGTACAGTAACGTTATAATTTAGCAAAATTCGACACATCAAAATATCAATTAAACACTTTTTAATCGAAATCGCGACTCCGTCGAAGCGAACCTTATCGGTAATCAATATAATTCACGATCTCATATGGCTGAATCTGGCGAGGGTGTGTGGGACGAATGACTTTATTTCCGAGCTGACCGCATGGTCAATTTTATTTCAATGCGAATATTAAAACAAAATAAAGTAATAATAAATTCAAATGTAATAATACAATATACGATAAACTATTAATTTCTCGATGAAATCATTTGTTTCGCGAGCGCTTCCTGGTTTCGTTCTCCGAGTACGACAATGTATGTGACCACTTTTTTTAAACTTTTATTTTCGTGCAATTGTCGTCTATTTTCTTCTTTTCTCTTTCGTCCCACGTTTCCGTCGAAGAACACGACGTACACGATGCCACGACTCGTGTTCTCAAAGACTCTCGCGCATAAAACAGCAGCCACGAGAGAAAGAAAAAGAGAGCGAGAGAGATACAGAGAAAGGAGGAAAGAGTGAGAGGGCTGAGCACATAAATCATAACGTGCTGATTCGCAATAAATAATACAACGATCGACGATCGGGAACGTCGAAAACTTTTAACGCTGCACGCCCTCGCTTCACCACTCCCGACTTTAATATTTCCCATAGACTTTCGCAACAATATATATAACTACTGCTCTATACTATAGGAACGTTGAAAAGTAACGTCCAGTTATATCAAGTTGGTAATGAAAATCGAAACAATAAATCAATTGAACAGTAACCATGTAAAAAAGAAAGTTAAAAAAATAACAGTTGGCAAAGAAGTATGATCCATTCGGTGACATTTTCTCTGTGACTACTGAGAACATGAAATATCAATTTCCGTCGCTTTTTTCCGTGATATTAAGTATATTTTTTTTAAATAGCATTCGGAAAAAAATTATAGTAAAATACGATGCCGAAAGAAACTCGACCGTATCAACATGAAAAAAAAGGTATTACCCCGGAAAATATTTCGCGACACTCTCGGCGAGCTCTTGGGGGTTGTGAAATTTTTTTTTTTATTTCCCATTTTCCTTTCGAATACAACTTCGCCAGGGACCATATGTTTCACTATACACACGGTTAATATAGTATATTTCGCGAGCAAATGAAAATCCTTTCAACGAGTGTTAGCATTGCCGGTCGAGGGGGTTGTCGTGTGTCGTGTGGCGAAACGGATAGAGAAACAGAGAGAGAGAGAGAGAGAGAGAGAGAGAGAGAGAGAGCGGAATCACCAGGCAGAGGGTGGAAAAAAATGTTCTAAAACAAAAACAAGGGTCCTCGTACGGAATGAGATGCGGAGGGGTGGCTTTTTTTAAAATTCAACTCGCTTTAGTTTGTCTGGCTTATATAAACATGTACCATATAATATATCGTGCAAAAAACAGCACAAAAAAGATATACGTATAATTGTGTCGAACAATGGAACCAACAAAAGATACAAAACAAAAGAAACAGTCTTAAAAACAAGATTTAGGAAATCTTTATTCTCATTTTTTTTTTTTCCCGACAATGTTAACGAATCGAAAACCACCTAGAAAGAACTTGGCCGGCCAAAATTCTCCCCGTTCAACAATAACCTAATGTTTGTATATATTTATGGTTCAAATGCACTTGCGTACGTATATAGCGTTTCGTACAGTAGCGGGCATTACGCTTGGTACGAAAACCAAGTATATATACAGATATATGCATACGTAAGTGCATACACGATGTACTGGAGTATACCTCGAGGCCCTTTGTACGAGGCACACGAACCGCGACGCTTAGTTCGCCGCGGCAGTGGCCCTTAAATATTAACGACTTAATTATCCGGCGCTCATTAATAATTCGGTGGTCGTGCGGGGGCGTCGCGCAGAGGTGTACGCGAGCTATCCTGTGACCGATGAGATGTATAGCATCATACACCGGACACCCCTCCCTTTCGCAAAACCAACCCCCTTGCCTCGCCCTCAATGATTCTCTCGCGCTCTCTTCGCCCGATGAGCCAAAAGAGAGAGAGAGAGAGAGAGAGAGAACGAGGGATTGACAGAGATAAGAGAGATTCTACAGTACGTATATATATATAGGATACTTTGTAAATTATGAGGACGTTTGATGTGTAATGAGCGTCGCGAACGGATATGACAATTATATGAAAAGCTTCTTGGAATAACAAATTGTTATAATAATGGGTTTGTGGTGTTTATTGTAATTTTTATATCACATATTTGACGGTTTTATTTTTTGTTTTGTAATTAACTTAATATGCTTGCGATTTAGTTTTGAAAATGGGTAAGAAATCTTGTAACGAAACCAGTCAATTTTTCGTATTGTCGAATTAAATTACTCGTTTCGAAAGTTTAATTTATCGTTAATATCAATTTGATATTGTTAATCTCAGTAAGATGATGTAAAAATAACGCTGCAATGACAGGGATGAGAGAGATATTTTTATTTATTTTTTTACACGAGCGAGATATATAAGAGAGAAAGAGCGAGATTGCGAGGAGTTATTTTAATAGTTATTATAATATATTTAATAATAGAGTTGGAAATGCGATAACGATGTTAATTCGAAGCGCAGACTAGGTTCAAAGCAGCAGCATTTGCCTGTCGATGTACGAGGTCTGTTAAAAAAGTATCGCGAATTTTGAATTTCCGCGGGCTACGTATATTCGATTTTCGATTTTTTTCTGGCGTTAGGTTGGTACTTGTGTCCCTTACTTATGCTGAAAAAATCGGCCATTTTGAATGTTTAGTTAATTGTTGACAGCTGTTTTGGTTAGACGGGTTTGGCTTGTCTTCGATTTTTGCCCATTTCAAAAAATCGATCAAAGAATCTGTATGAAATTTTGTGTGAAAAACAAAATTTAGTGCGCGGACGCATTCCGAATGTTGGCTGTGGCATATGGTGAAGCTACCTTGGACCAAACAACGTTTATCGGTGATACAAAACGTTCTCAGACGGCCGAGAAGATACGAACAACGAAATGCGCTCCGGACGCCCGAGCACATCAACAACAGACGAAAACATTGATGAAGTGAAGAAAATAATATTGGCCAATCGTCGAATCACCGTTCGAAAAGTTGTTGAGGAACTAAACATATCGATTGGCCCGTGCTATTCGATTTTTACCAATGTTTTGGGCATGAGACGGGTCGCCGCGAAATTCGTGCCAAAATTGCTCAATATCGAACGAAAACAGTGTCGCGTTAACATTGCTAAGGAGCTGTTGGACTCGGTCCGCGACGACCCAAATTTGCTCCAGAGGTCATAACTGGTGAGGAATCATGGGTTTATGATTATGACGTGGAAACCAAAGCTCAATCATCCGCAATGGAAGCTGCTTTTTTGAAATAGGCAAAAATCGAAGACAAGCCAAAACACGTGTAACGAAAACAGCTGTCAACAATTAACTAAACATTCAAAATGGCCGATTTTTTCAGCATAAGTGAGGGATACGAGTACCAACCTAACGCCACAAAAAAGATCGTAAATCGAATATACGTAGCCCGCGGAAATTAAAAATTCGCGATACTTTTTGAACAGACCTCGTATATATGGTCGTGGTACTACACACGTTGAAGACGCGAGACGTGAGATTGTCAAGAAATGAAAAAAAGAAATATCATAACGGATAAATTTGTGAAATTCATAATTTTGCCAATTACTCGAGAACAAAAAAAGGGAATATCATTTTTTTTTCTTTTAAACTCACAAACGACCTTCAACTTCGCGATAATTGTTTATGACAATGTACTCGTTATCGTGCACTTTCAAGTGTACTTTTCTCGAAATTTAAAATTCGTTTAAAGAGCCTTCGCGAATTGCGCTATTTTATGAAAATTGTACGGTAAATTCGTCGCCACGTGCATTACACAACCGAACCAAATACAATGTGTCATCGTTTTAACACTATACATACCTCGTTACTTTACCGGTTAATTATCTTAACAATAACATTACGTAAAATCGGTCGTTTGTGCACATTGTAACGAAGTCGATAGTTTGCAACGATAAGTAACAATTGCTCGATTATGGACGTCGTTATTTTTTTTTATCTATGTCAAAGGCTTTTGGCCACGTTCACTGTCAAACGATTAGAGCCGATTGTCCATTAGAACCGTTAAACGATATCAACAATGCTATATTTATAAAATGTCTTTCGTAGATAAATATTTTTTGCGTGATAACGACGCGCAAAACAGCTACAATACGACATAATTACACGAAGTATACCCTTCGCCGGAACGGCTTTTTCATAATCTTCACGTGTTCCGCGCACTTTTGTAAAGTGAAGTTTTTACGATAAGGAAAATGTCGAAAGAGGGAAACGAAGAAAAAAAAAAGTTAATTACCGTCGCGTAGTGACTGCGTTTCAATTTCATTATTCATTTTTTATTTTCCATTATTAACCATTTTTCAAATGTTCCACGGAGCTTATTTTTTCAATTTCGATTTTTCTTTCTTATTGGCCCTTCTTTACTTTCGCATATTTATGCCGCGATCGGTCGCCGAGTTTTCATTCGCCCTATGGGCATTTTTGGCGTCGGATTATCCATTATAAAGGTAACTGCGTCACGCTCGCGCGGAGCTTTTACGCTCGCTTTATTTTATAAAGGCCACAGTCGATGATCGTTCCGCGTTTACGGTATATGTTTTGTTATATTACAGTGTAAAGCGTATAAAACTTTCCGTGAATATATATACGCAATATATATAGGGTGTCGCAAAAACTAACACGCCAGAGTGACACGGGGGTGTCAGATTGGCTCCGGACCTATCAGAATAAACGAATATGATCTCGGTAAAAGTCTAATGGTTTTCGGGAAAAATCGTCTTTTTTGATTTTTCGGAAAATCGCTGCCTAGTACTCGTTATTCCGCCGTTAGTCCAAATCGTAAGCAAATCAAAGTTCAAATTCACACGAAATTATAAAGCTGGTCGGAGCACACAAACGAAAACAGCGGGATAACGAGAATAGCGATTGTCCGAAAAATCAAACAAAATGATTTTTTTGAAAATCGTTATTCTTGTTATTTCGCTGTTTTCGTTTGTGTTTCCGATTACTTTAGGATTTCGTGCGAATTTGGACTTTGATTTCTTTACGATTTGGACTTTAATAGCTATGGTAGCGGAATAACGAGTACTAGGTAGCGATTTGCTGAAAAATGAAAAAAGGCGATTTTTCTCGAAAACCATTAGACTTTTACCGAGGTCATATTTGTTTATTCTGATATGTCCGTAGACAATCTAACTCCCGTGTCCACTTTGACGTGCTAGTTTTGGAACACCGTGTATATATATATAGTATATTATAGAGACAGACGTCGCTGATGCTTCGATCGTCGCGACCATCAGTAAGAGGAGCCGGAAAAACGCGACGCGCCTCTCGCATCAATTCTCTTTTTTTACATCTCCCGTCGGGATCTCTCTCTGTCATTACGCCGGCGAAGCCGCTCATACCTCCGAAGATCGACTCTCTCGCGAAAATCCCAACGTTACGCGCGGCAGCCTCTATACACACGTATATATGCATTGAATGAATCTTTATACATTACGACACATACGAGTATATTAATCCCGCGAGTCTCTGCAAGTACCGATATTGCTCGTTGCAAAAAAAAGCAGCTCATGCAGTATTCAATAATTTCGATAATTCACAATTTTCCATCGTTGCTCCAATTCTCCAGTATATATTATTTCCACTGGATATATCATCTTTGGTTTTTTTTTATTATAATTAGATTAATTGATGCAACGATGGTTAATTCATTAATCAACCAGCGGAAATCTTTGGTCTCTTGTAACGGTATTCGACGAAACGTGTTAATGTCAGCTTTGATCATATAACCCAATCGAATTTCACGCTTTTGTCATTATATATTGTACGCAAATATCTTTTCTCTATTGTCGCGTATTAATACTCGACCCGCAGAGGTGTCGAACCCGCTCTCGTTTCCGAATAATTTGTCGAACGTTTATTCAATATTTTATCCCGGTTTATAACCATTGCCCGGACCAACGTATTTACGTTATACATGTATACGTACGAGTCCCACGCGACCACCCCTCATTGTTCCGAGCTCATAGCCATTTCCGTCGTATATATATTTTCCTCTTCCGTTGCTCTCGCTTTTTCATTCACGCTCATTTCCACTGTGCCGCACTCGGCATATGAAATTCGACGGGGTTAATCGGGCATTCGTGGATCAGGTCATTATATATTATAAGATATATGTATAGAAATCATCCCCAATAATCGAACTGAACAATCTATCGTGACGTAATTCACCGTTTAACCGCGTAAAACACTCAACAATCTAAATGAATCTATTAATTCGTAAGGAAAGCTATAAAATCCCTGCGACGTGCTGCATGGCCACTCTCATCATCGACACCGTTTACTTTTTTTATCCTCGGTTTTTCTCACGGACGGCCTCGTACAAACTCATCTCTGTGATATATTCCAAAGGGAAATTCAAATAATCGGAGAAGCATGCTCGAACTATCCGCGGATCCCTCATAACCCGTTAGTCCAACCAGCCTCTCTGTTTGTTTGCACACCGTCATCGGGGGACGCGTTCGTGTCCGAATGGCGAATCTCTCCGACCTTCATATCCCGCGAAATCTCTCCGTTCTCTCGCGGGGGATGGATTAGCGTAATAAAAGTGGCGTATCCATATCTCTCTATATTATATAAATATTTCGCCGCCGTCGCCGCCGCCGCCGCCGCCGTGTACAAGAGTTGAGGTGGTCATTCCCTTCACCGTACCCCCACCCACCTGGGGGGGGGGGTACGCCGGATGGAAAAGCCCGAGGGGGGGAGGGGGTACGCCGAATGGAATAGCCCGGGGGGGGGGGGTACGCCGAATGGGATGGTCCGAGGGGGGGTTGGCGCAGGGGGGCAGAGCCCCCCTAGTATAAATATATCGCCGCCGCCGTGTACAAGAGTTGAGGGGGGAGCCCGGGGCGAGATGGAACGGGAGGGGGGTGGGGGTTGGCGCGCGAAGTGCGCAGGGGGGCAGAACCCCCCTAGTATATATATATACTTGCCCCCCCTGCGCCCCCCCCCCGCTCGCTCTCATTATCTCTTGTGCACGGCGACGGCGGAGGTGGTCATATCTTTCTATATTATATGAATATATCGCCGCCGCCGCCGCCGTGTACAAGAGTTGCGGGGGGAGCCCGGGGCGAGATGGAACGGCGGGGGGGGGGGGGGGGGGGGGGGGGGTCAGAAGGAACGGGGAGGGGGTTGGCGCGCAGGGGGGCAGAGTCCCCCTAGTATTTATATAATATCTCTCTATATTATATAAATATTTCGCCGGCGTCGTCGCCGTGTACAAGAGTTGAGGCGGTCATTCCCTTCACCGTACCGCCCCAACGGGGGGGGGGGGGGGGGGTATGCTGCATGGAATGGCCCGGGGGGTACGCCGAATAGAATGGCCCGGGGGGGAGGGGTATGTTGAATGGAATGGTCCGAGGGGGGGGGGGGGTACGCTGAATGGAATGACCCGGGGGAGGGGGGTACGCCGAATAGAATGGCCCGGGGCGGAGGGGTATGCTGAATGGAATGGCTCGGGGGTATGCCGAATGGAATGGCCCGTGGGGGGGGGGGGGGGGGTACGCCAATATAATGGCCGGGGCGGGGTACGCTGAATGGAATGGCCCGGGGGGGGATACGCCGAATAGAATGGCCCGGGGTGGGGACGCTGAATGGAATGGTCCGAGGGGGGGTGTTGGCGCGCGAGGCGCTCACGGGGGCAGGGCCCCCTAGTAGATATATATATATTACACTTAACGAACCCACTGGGTCGGAAGCGCTACATCCACTCGTGAACACGAATCTCTGCACCCGAGTACGACATATATCTATCGAGCTCTGTAACCCCGCACCTATCCGAGGGATGGCGCGGAGTAATAGCTACGGGATAACGCCATCGGGCCAAGTTGTGATTCACTAATTGAAACGCGAGCATTCTTTCAGGTGTCGCGAGCGGCCAAAGCCCACCTTAGAGTTTCGCCTTTTACGAATTCATAATCTAGAGTGACGGTCCGTTCTTCGACCTTTCAACCGCATTTTAGTTCGCATTCGTTCAACATTGAAATAACGTAAATTTCATAACGTGACCATCGGATTTTTCAGCGCGCTATGCGGAAAAAGAGAATATTTCTTGATAGCTGGACCCGTCAAGGAAAACCTTCCCCTTTCATTTGGATCTTCAATCGTCCAAAAGTTATTGTGTCAATTCGTGTCGTTGAAGTTACGAACGTTCTGGCAAAAAATAAATTAAATGTTCTTAACCAGGGAAAACTTACTTCTTAATTGTACGTGAGTATATAAATTCGTACAACCCAAACAACCGGAACGACATGCTTTAGCGGGTTAAATGGCTCAATCGGCGATAAAATGGAGGTCCGGCTCGGTTTTGTTGAAAAAAAATTATTTATCGCATTCCAAGCTCGTGTCCTGTTATTTGATTATTCGGGGAGACCTATATGACTCTCTAGTATGTAAAAAAAATATAAACTGAAATATTTCGGAGAGGAACCTTGATCAACGACGGTCGGAACGACCATATTCTGTTCAGGCGTTGATCAAGGTTCCTTTACAAAATATTTTGGTTTATATTTTTTTAACATAACAGAGAGTCCTGTCGGTGTCTTCGAAAAATAAAAAAGAACAGGACTCGAGCTCGCAATTCGAGAAACAATTTATTTTCAACAAAATTGTGTTAGAGCCTCGTTTCATCGCATTTTAAGAGGGGGGCGCGGATGTAACGTGTGGCACGTGAGTGCGAGAGAAATAGCTGAAAATTCTTATATCGGTGCTTTCTCTAAAACGGTACGACCGTGCGGAGTGAAAAAAGCTTAGCCACTTTTCACCAGCATACTCCAGTGGCTAAGCTTATTTCATCCAAATCGGTTATGTCATTTCGGAGACAGTACATTTCGCGTTTTCGAAGTTATAGACAGGTGTCGTGCATCCCCTTAAGCCTATTAACAGACTAAATCATGAGATTTTTGTACGAACATATGCTCCCGTTCATTTAAGGAATAAGTTTTCTCTAATTAACCACATTCAATTTTTTTTTTCTGTCAGAACGTTCGTAACTTCAACCGCACGTTGGGGCGGGCTCGAAATTTCGAACCGTAAAAGCTTCGACGGTTCAAAACTTCGAATTCATGTGGGACGATCTTAAAACTTTGCGAAATTTTTTAAATCCGTCCTTTTTAAAACAGAAATGTCATTGCGCAGAATAGTTATACATCGAGGATTAAATGACAAGAATAATTATGGGACCGACCTGCAAAAGTATCGAAAATCGAAAATCCTACTACTTAAAAAATCGTATTTTAATGATTAGAAACGTAAAGTTCCGAAAAATTGTGGTGTTAGAAACTCGAGTTGTCGAACGGTCAAGTTTTATACCTGAAAAGGTTCAGAAAAAAAAAGTTCGAAGCCAAATATATTAGAATTTGTATGTCCCGAAAAGGGTAAACAGACGACAGTGTATTAATTCGACGGGGCAAAATTTCGACAGGGCAAATTTTCGAAAGAGAGTAAAACTAGCGCTAATAGTGGGCTCTGACGCTCACTCGTGAAAAAAGGTCCATAGGACATAACACCAGTGGTGCTGCCAACTAAACGCACGAATTGGAAATTTTCGGAATTTTGCCCCTTCGGAACTTTTATTTTCGGAATACCGTATCGTCGACGTCGTAATTTTAAGAGTCCGAAAAATTCGTATACCCGAGAATTCTTTTCTTCAATTTTATTGCGTTCGCACTTTCCGATCGTTTCTTGTTCGATAATATAATTTTCGGAACTTTGCGGATCTCTAAAAATCACCAATTCGGAATTTTTTCAAGTAGTACTACTGACCGTTCGATAAATTGCTCTGTCGTCTTCGTAATCTTTCGAAAAAAATATTTACTCGACGATATTAAATTCGTATCATTTTTGGTATCGATTCATACCCGCTCGATGTTATTTACAGTCGATTATTCAAACTGTCGTCGGAATGAACCATGTAATTCGTACTATTAAAATTCTCGAGTTTTGCACCGTCGAAGCTTTTACGGTTCGAAACTTCGACCCGGCCCCCGCACGTTAATTCGGTATGTAAAAAAAAACCATAACATAGTTTTTAACATTGTCTTCCTGACCTTGTCGTAATACTGAAACGAAAAAAGTATATTCAGTCGAATAAATTATTTTATTTCCTCGTTATATTACATAATTCAGCCTTTGAATGCAATCCCACGAAGAACCGTAAACGCATGTACAAAGACGAGGAGATATCGTCTTAAAGCCGCGATCTAATGTTGGTGGAAAACATATAACGTATTCAGTGTAAGCGTTAAGTAGCGTTAAGTGGGTCGAATTTACTCTCCGCGACTCCGTCTTATTATTGCTGCTTTATATTCAGCGCGGTCTTTCAGCCAAGCGCGTGTTTTTCACGCTCTCGTTTTGACTCCGGTGGTCCCAACCGCGAATCTCACTCCTTACCTTCCTCCCGGTTATTCTTTCTTTAGGGATTCCGATGCTTTTTTTTTGTCAAATTTTATCGGCACACACGCTATTGCCAGTGAATTTCACATAATCCCAGGATAATTCTATAATAGTGCGGTAGTTTGGGGGAAAAAAAATGCGCGGATAGCCCACGAACGTTACAAGGGTAGCAAGGATGAAACCCATATTTCTTCCGGACAATGGTGTTACAGGCACTAGCTACTAGCACTTTTTACGTAGACTCTTGTTACTTCCGTGATCACAAGCATCTATTGCGTTACTCACTATCGGACAATGTCTGTATTCTCGTATGTTCTATATCGAACAATTGAAATGCACAAAGACGTTGTTCCTCGTCGGCTATAAAGTAAAATGATGGGGCGTAAGCCCTTTTGTCTCGTGGGACACGATATTTTAGTATATACAACTTGTGCTTAGGTCTGCGTGGTAGGATGTGGCTTATTGGAGCAAATCTGGGTTATATTATTCACGACTCATCTATAGGAAGTCCGAGCGTTACGAGTAGGCCGGCTGCAGCGCTCTCTGTATATATATATATATATATATATATATATATATATATACACACCGGTTTGCCCTCTCCGCAGATGCAGATGCAATTCTACACGCTCCTGGCCAGTGGGAATAAGCACCGGTAGAAGTAGAATTAGTAGTTCTACACAAGTGTTCGAATGTACATATACGCGCATCAACGGCGCGTTTCTCGTGTCGTGTATAACGTACGTTCCGTACACCCTGCCTCCTCGCTCGCCCCTCTGACATTCCATTCGAGATTATATATGGAAAAGAGTAGTCTTTCAATCATCGCTCAATCGTTAATTGAATCACCGCGGCTTCGAGAAGCGCATTAGCTGCGCTCTTGAATTCTCGAGGACGTTCCCATTTTTTTTTGTGTGTGTGTATTTTTTTAATGATTATCCACGAATCGTTGGAAAATCCTTTCAATACTTTTTTTTTCAATCTCCAAGGGTTACGTTCATCCTTATTGTATGCCAGTAAAGTTTGAGGGTTGTAGATGATCGATTAATTAAAATAAAGGGATTTTCTATAATGGCGCTATTGCGCGGCGTTATGCTCTATTGATGACATTGAAAAAATGAATTAGCCAGGTTTGATGAATAGAAATAATTTCCGAACGAATATCTGGACATTTGCTTCTCTCTCTCTCTATATATACAGGGTGTCCCAGAAGTAGCACGTTAGAGTCACACGGGGGTTAGATTAGCGCCGGACCTATCGGAATAAACAAATATAACCCGAGTAACGGTCTAATGGTTTTCGAGAAAAATTGACTTTTTTGATTTTTCGGAAAATCGCTATCTACTACTCGTTGTTCCACTACCATTGCTACGAAAGGTCATCGAAGCAAATCAAAGTCGAAATTCACACGAAATGCTAAAGTGGTCAGACACACAAACGAAAACAACGAGATAACAAGAATAGCGATTTTCAGAAAAATCGTCTTTTAATTTTTCGGACAATCGCTATTCTTGTTATATATCTCGCTGTTTTCGTTTCTGTTTCTGACCACTTTACGATTTGGTGTGGCAGGACCGCGCTTCTACAGATTCCAACTGTACACATACCCAACTGTCACGACCAAACTGACACGAGCATACGAATATTTCACAATATTGTCACGACAAAACTGTTCCCGAACCAAACTCTCACCATTAAAACTGTCACCGCACAAACTGTCACCGCTCAACTCTCCCCGATCTCTATTGGACACGTGCAGAATCTTCACGAACAAAACTATCACCGTCTAAACTGTCAAGGTCTTAACCTTCACCATTTAAACTGTCACCGTCTGAATTGTCACCGTCTAAACAAACACGGTTTAATCTGTCACCGTTCAAACTGTCACCGCTTAAATTGTCACCGCAGCGACTCTAACCGCGGCAATTGTCACCGGCAAAACTGTCACGGGCAAAACTGCACACGGCACCAACCGTCACCGCTTAACGCGAGATTTACCCGAATCACACTCGTAGACGCTGTTCCCGTAGGTAAGAGCGTTCGAGCTGCTTCACCAACGCGGCGCAATAGCGCGCGATATTTCGTGCGTGTCTGCTAATACTTACGTCATTCGCCGCTGTCGTCTCAACCACAGCCTTCGCACCGCGCGAACTTACTTGTGCTCGGCGATCGGTAATAGCGGACACGCACGAAATATTGCGCGCTATTGCGCCGCAGTTTGGTGAAGCAGCCCGAGCGCTCTTATCTACGAGTTCAGCTTATACCCGTGTGAGTTACTTACCGCGCCTTGGCGCAGTGACAGTTTTGCCGGTGACAGTTTTGTGCAGTGACGGTTGGGACGGTGCCGGTTGGTGCAGAATACAGTAGACGCCCTGACAGTGTAGACGGGGACTATTCTGCTGCGTTACAGTTGAGCAAAATACAGTTGAGACCGTGACAGTTTAGACGGTGATAGTTTTGTTCGTGAAGATTTCTGCACGTGTCGAATAGAGATTCAGGAGAGTTGAGTGGTGACAGTTTGTGCGGTGACAGTTTTAATGGTGAGATTTTGTTCGGGAACAGTTTTGTCGTGACAATATTGCGAAATATTCGTATGCTCGTGTCAGTTTGGTCGTGACAGTTGGGTAGGTGTACAGTTGGAATCTGTAGAACCGCGGTCCTGCCTTTGGTGTGAATTCGGACTTTGATTTGCTTACGAGATTTGGGCTTTCACAGCAATGGTAGCGGCATAACAAGTACTAGGCAGCGATTATTCCGAAAAATCAAAAACGACGATTTTCTCGAGAACCATTAGACTTTCACTGAGATCATATTTGTTTATTCTGATCGGTCCGGAGCCAATCTAACCCCCGTGTCACTCTGACATGCTAGTTTTGGGCCACCTTGTACACGAGTGTGTGTATATATATGGCCGAATAATGCATCGCTATACTATATATACGTACGAATATCTATGTGCGTTATTACCGAATGTATAAATGTATGTATTAATGGATGCGGCAAATCATTATAATTCTACGTGAGAAACGACAAATTTATTGGATCCAAGCCCGCGACTGTTCACCACGTGTAATTAGTGTCGGACGTATTATTGCCATGATTAATAGTATTTCTTCGGGAATTGAAATTTCGCTCTCCAATATATTATTACTGTTATTATTATTATTACGATTTATATTTTTATATACGCATAAGCGCGGCCGTTTGGCGATAGAAAAACCGTTGAAATTTTAATGTTGGAATAAAATTTTTGATCATTTGTTCGTCGTATTTAGTTTTATTATTTTTTTTTTTAATTTTTACATTCAACAATATAGATATCGAGAGAGGCGAGATCCGATTGAATAATCATGGTACACGGATCTCTGCCGATTTTGCCCGGCGACGTGTGCGCGGCCCGTCAGTTAATGAATCAGCCGGCAATTATTAAATTGGTCAACCGACCGCGCCAAACGTATGCCCCGCTCTCTCCCATTCCGCGAGCGCATCGTTCGAACGGCTGTGGAAATGAATTAACAAATAAACACTCGGGATATCGGTCGGCGACGCCCGGCTTTAACCCCCCCACTTGTGTTTCTCCGTTAGGTGTTATACCGGTGTAGCATACTGCGGTGTCGATATACCGAGGTGGGCTTTAAAAGGTGAATTCAACGACGCGATGTCGAATGGACCGCGTCGACACCTCTCTCGGCCCAATTCCCCGTTTTTTTTTATGCTTTCATCCCCCAAACAGTTTTATTACGATAAATTTCTAACAATTGTGTTCGAGAAAATTTTTGGCCGTATAGTTTATCGATGAAGCGCATATCGGTAACGTTATTTTTTTTTTGCTTCTTTACGCACGGAATCGTCGTGCTTGAAAAACGTTCGTTTGCTTAAAAAATTAAAGGGCAAGAAGAAAAGAATAGAATAAATATTAATTACATCTCAGAAAAACCGCGAAAATATTTGACTAACCTTTAAATCGTATTAGATCGGACATTTTTCGGATGCAGCCGCCATTTCGTCGATCTTTTCTCGCTTCATTCCCACCAGATCGAGCGCGATCTGTAATTCTCAAAGATATTATCGCGTAACACGGAAGTAAAAGGCTTTCTCGTTTCTCGTAATCCGCTCTCTTTCTCTATTTCTATCTCTCTCTCTCTCTCTCTGTCTCTTCCTGACAAATGCATAGCTCTCGCAAATGAAAGAACAAAGAAAATCGCCATCTTGCTCATCTAGCTCGATCTCACTTTCGCGTTCCACCGCTTTCTTTCTCAACTTTTATGTCGCTGCACAAACACGACCCGCGCGTTACAAGAGAGTATGTTCAAACAACGGGGACAAATGATCCTACGAATGAACAAAAAAAAAAAAAATGTACATACAAATATACACGATACACGTGTACAAGATATATAAATACATATATAATATATGTCAACGCGGAGAATGACTATAGGGTGAAGCTACGGGCAAACACACGTACGTACGGAGGCGCGTTCATTATGATTCGTGTATTTATATAAGGTCTAAAAATATGCCGCTATGCCGGCGGGCTCCACCCGGTATTTCATCCGAGAATAATATTTTAATGCATATAAATATATATATATATATATCATTCCATCTTTTGCTTCCCCTCAGTTATTTTTTTAAAATTCTTCTTCCTCCCTTTTGCTTCCTCTTTTTTTTCTCTCTTTTTTTTGTTTTCGTTTCTCTCGCACCTTAAAAACGCTCGGTCCAAGCCTCGGTCCTCGTTCACTAAAACTCACGTGACAAAGAGGGAGACAGCGAATAACCCTTCTACAACGCCCTATCATGTTGTCCTTCCGTATTTCTTTTTTCCTCTCTTATTCTTTCGTCTCTCTCGTCATACACGTACGGTGCCTTTGTGTCAACCGCGCGTTTTTTTGATGTTTTCGTTGCAGCGGCAAAGTGGGAGGAAAGGGTTGCGGTACAAATATCTATATATATCTGCAACGTTTGTTTACTGAAAAAAAAATTGTACCGTGAGTACGATAGTTGAGATCATGGCCTCCTTTTTTTTCGTACCAATTCTCTCTGGCACACTAAACTCATACATGTTGCATTAATATATACTTTTTTTTCAATCTCAAGCTCCAGTTTAGATATAAAAGGGTTTTGCTTTGAATTTCTTGGGGAAAAAGGTACTGGCTTCAAATTAAGTACAGCATCTTCAAATTTTCTTGTAAATTTTCATGTAAATCTTTGACGATTATCCGGTAAAAATATCGTCAATCGAGTATTAAGTTTACGAAAATTGTTTGCGCGCATTTTTCAAAGGGAATCCGTCACAAACAAATGCGTTTCCGTATCGAATGATGTTTGGATCGAGCGGAAAAGAAAAATCGACGAATTTTTGGCCGGAAAGTTATCGAAATTACGACGATAATTGAAGAAGTAAATTTTTACGAAGTCAAGTGACGCGCGGGTCAACGGGAATGCCGTGAAATTTACCGCCAGGTCGGATTATTAACCGGCAGGGTTTTAATAAATCTTATTTCAACGATGAAATACTACGATAATAACAATAATAATAACAATAATTTATAACGTAAACTGTTAAACTCTTGGGATGGTGCCCACTTTGTGAATTTTCGCATCTGTGCCTCGTGGGCTTTTATACATGGCGAGCGCGACACAATATAACACTTGTACCAACGTACAAAAGTGTATGAGCGCGAGCTAAAGGCTCTTCGTAAAGTACTCGCGAGTTTCGCGACAACTATGTACGCGCAAGTGTTTTATGCGAAATGCCGGCGATGGATTGTGGGGTAGAACGAGAGAGAGCGAGCGAGAGGGGCTGGAGAGGGATGCATTCGGTGTGTGTACGTTTCGTTCTTCAATGTATAAAACATCTTGGTATACAAAAGTCAACTTTGCTAATGTATATTCTACGTGTATACAGCTTAATACATATTATATAGCTCGGAGAATATGTGTATGTATATATTATATGACTATAATATAACTGCTTATGCCTACGCGTCCGAGACTTAGCCGCCGGCCGACTTCGTTCAAACGTCTTTAAATAAACTTTTATTTATACGACCGGGAAAGAGAGAAAGAGAGAAGAGAGAGAGAGAGAGAGAGAGAGAGTCTGTACAAGAGATGGATATGGTCGCTCTCGACGAACTCGGCAGATGCTTGATGGATACGGATTGCTTCTCTATATTATATACATATATCTTTTCTATGTTTTCACGATCTTTCGTCTCTATCTCTCTCTTAGCAACCCGCGTCTTTTACCATACGGTATTACAAGAGGGAGGAAGAGCGAGAGAGAAAGAGGGATTTCTGAATAACTATAAAGAAAGAGGCGTGGATGTACGGATACGAGGAAGATTTATTATCTTTCTCGAATCGAGGAAGCGAAAAAAAAGTAGAATACAAAAGTGAAGAATCGAGCATTTGATTATCGCACAGAGCACTCTCACTACAATTTTTCATTTTTATCCATAATTATTATCAATGTTATTGTTATTAATGATTACACATTATTATTCCTTATAGTCTTAGGCGTATTTCTGTGTAAGCTGATTGTAAAAATTCCCCATAGTTCAAAAGTTATTGTAGATAATGTGACTGCCCGACGAAAGGACAACCAAAGCAACAAGGCTACCAAAGCAACAAAAGAGGCCAGAACAATTCGTCGATTAGAAAAAAATAAACAACAACAATTTTTTACTGACAAGGAAGGCGTACAATATGAAGCTGGAATGGGAGATTAGACGTAAGTTAACTAAATAAATTTAAAAAATTCATAAAGTTCTTGCTCCAGCCGCGCGCGACTTCGAGCGAAACGCGCTTGAAACTTTAAACGCGTTTTTCTCAAAACTACTTTTTCTGACACGGTCGGCATGATAACTCGTACGGTTTTTAATATATTTTGATGATTTTTTTTTTTAATATTCGGAATTGTTTTTTCTATAGTTGTCGAGCCGGATTTTTTAAATTATAATTAGAAAATTTTATAAAAACAATCAAAGTGTGACTTTTTTGACACAACCTTAACATTTTTTTTTAAATTACCGTAAATTGTTTAATTTTTCGAATTTCAAAAATCCGGCTCGACAGACTATAACTACTACCTTATTTTACAAGAATTTCTTTACATTCTGCAGATCCGTCAACATTTGAGGAAGAAATACTGCCGACCGTGGAGCAACTTTTTTTTTACAGTGCTTCAAAAAATGTGATTTTTCATGTTGTAATTTTTGAAAAAAAAAATTGAAATAAATTTTTTTACAAACTTAACACAGACAACACAGATTCTTACACATTTTTTTACAAACAATGTGTAAGAATTTTTTTATCAATTTCTATTTCAATCCCTCCTAAAAACAGTTTTTCTTTTGGTACGTTTTCGGTACCGCTGGACGTATGTAAGGCCTTAAGCCGATTTTCATGTCTTTTTTGGAGGGCGTTTTTTTGTAGGAAAAAACGCCCTCCAAAAAAGACATGAAAATCGGCTTAAGTTACCAGACTACTACCTCAAAGCAAAAAATTAATAATTTCTCGTTAATTAACCGTCAAACGAGTATTTTATTTCATCAAAACGTATTAACATCCTCTCGAAAGACCTGGGTGGTACTTACAAAAATATTGAAAACGCTGCCAACTCTTCCTGGCAGCAAGGCGCTTAAACGACGTTTCTTCGTGCGAGAGGCAAAAAAGCGTGGCGAGAAATTATAAAAAAAAAAAAAAATGAAGTGATGCGACGATGTCGTCGTCTCCCGACGCCATTGTATGTGCCACATTGCAGAATAAATAACGTGAAAGGTAAAGAATGCCGCAGGAGAGATATTATACTATACAACGACGTCGACGACGACGACGACGACGACGACGACGACGACGACGAGGAACGAAACGAAGTGAGCTACACACACGCCCGGCGTCACAGTGGTGGAAGTAGGCCACCATTACAATATTTTATTACAAGGCACTAACGTACAATCTAACGTGCTCGTATGCATTCGTAATGAACGTATATGAATCGTGTCGAATCTCCCCCCCCCCCCGCCCTTCCACTTGGTTGCATTTACGCCCTCTTCTGTATCTTTCCGTCGCGGTACTTTGACAATTTTAACAACATCTTTTTCTCACCCCGATTTTCACATCGACACACGATCTTATCGATGCCACGATCGTCGCTTATTTTTTCATTATAATTCTCGTTGTTTCTCGCAACTTTTGTTCTTTCACGTATTTTCCTTCGCTCATTCCTCTTCTCGTTTTGCTCCGCGCTTCGCTTCACGCTGACACGAGAATTTTTCACCGCAATTCATTGCCACAAGCAGCCGGTTGCATCGCTATGAATATCCATATATATGATTTTTTTTCGCTGACAATACAGATGATAATAACGAGGTTGAAAAAATGGAGTTGGAGAAAGGGATTATAATTAAAATGTAACGAGAAAAATTCTGCTAAATTTTTAACAGTCTTGCGATTTTTAATAAATTACTCACTTCCGACAATATCGAGATAAGGATTTGTGAAGCAATTTGATCTTATCAGCTGTTCCTCGTTCATATACCGATATTACTTAGGCGAGATAAATTTAATGTTGAGAAAAAAAAAATGAAAAGAAAAGAATACGGAGGTAGTGAGATCATAATTCACGATAAATTCCATTCTTTATGACACTTGCGCATATTCATATTTCAACGATTGATATGCGCGAGACTCGTATTTATTATTGCCGCAACTATAAAGCGTCTGCTGCGTAGGCATTCAAATTTATTTATTTATTTTTTGTTTATTTGACAGTTAGTACAATGCATAAATTCATGCATAAATATTATGCATACTAAAGAGTCGTTGAATTTTTGCATTTTCCGCGAGACGAAAATAAGAACGTGATCTGAAATTTGATTTAAAAAAAAAAACGAATCTTCAAAACACGTTTTTTTTTAACAACAACTTTGCTTTTTACGTATGTTAATATCGCATGAACATAAATAAATATATATATATATATATATATATATATATATATATATATAATATGGAAATATATTTGCATGCGCGAAACACTTGTCCATATACAACTATGTGCCTCGACTGTGATTCCCCTCTTCCCCATTCCTCGCTCATATACTCTCTCTCAGCATGTCGGATATATTTTATTTGTATATCATTACGTCTGCTCTCTCACTCCTGTTCTCCATTCCCTCTCGCCCTTTACGGTTCTACATATATATATCTATCCATCTCGCCCCACCGCGTTTTCCGTTTTCCCTCGTCGCCCGAGCATATCGTCCGACTTCGCTCTCTATATTTATTTTATTTTATTATTTTATCCCTCCCCTCTTCCCTCCTACCCTCCTTTCTCTCTTTTAACTTCCCCGACCGTTCCAGACTTTCGCCCCTCTTTGACTCGTCGTTTGGTCCCTGTTACACACTTCTACGTTTTATACGCAGTCTGACTGAACGAAACGTCGCGAGATTCTCGACGAGGTTTTTTCCCTTCGTGTTATTATAATATTGTGATAAAAAAAAAAAGAAAAAAAAAAATTGTCCCAAATTGAGCTCTCATGGAGAAATTTGAATTTTTTTCATTCTTTTCGAGCAGCATTGATAAGGAAAAATGTCTGTGTGTGGGAAACTTTGCGTTATAAATTCACTTTTTTTTTTTTGTTGAATTTGATTGTGCTCTTTAAAATAAATATTACGATTCTTACCTAGTCATACATTTGTGCTTGCTGATAAGACTGATAAAACTCATTTACGTGTTTAATGTGTCATGTCTCTTTATTATATTACTAGCTGTGCCCCGCGATTTCACCCGCGTTAAATTTCGATTACGTATATATCTGTTTCATACGCATTATGAGTACATAACCAATTGCATCTCATTAACTATAAATACCATCCGGAAATTACGTGGCAAAATAAAAGGACCAGTCACTAAAAAAATAAACCAAGTCATATCATAAAGTTATATGGCCTACAGCCTTCCCGAATAAATAGGCTGCCTAATGCAAAAATAATTTTTCAAATCGGATTAGTATTTTCTGCGATTAGCGCGTTCGAAGAAACATACAAACTCGTCGGCTTTATTATAATAGTGAGATATCGTGTAGTTAAAATTTTCTCTTCCAAACGGAGATTTTTCAATTGTTTATAGGGCAAAATAACAAATTTCGTCGAGTTAAAGAAAAAGGAAATTCTAAAGTTGAAAATGTTTCCGTTATAAATTCATATTTTCATTGAATTTCCTTCTTTTTCTTTTGAAATACTATCAATTTACCCCGCCGATAAGATTGATAAGACCGAATCTCGTTGCAGTTCGTTTCACTTTTTTTGTCTTTTTTTTCCCCCCCACCGTAGCGTCCCTCTCCACGGAGAACTCGAGGCGCGCGATCCTTCACGCTCGCGAATGCGTGACATGCTTCTTATTCCCTCAGATATTTGCGCTGGTCTACCTTCTTTTTCTTCTCTCTTTTCTTTATTCTCGAGCTCTGTCCCTCTTCTCGCAGTTGGACTGTGAGAAGTGCGGGACATCGCTCTTCTTGTCGTATACTTATCACAATACATTATGTACTATATATTATATATACATATACATATATATATATATGCATACTTGAGAATGAAACTAAAACTTCTCAAGTTTCCCCTCACCGAAGACGGCACACGGAAATTGAAGAACTGAAATAAAGAGGAAAAAAAATGAATATAAAATTTCATTAGTGACGAAATAGAATGAAATAAATTAAAGAAAGAATCTCGTGATAATGAAACTCAACCCGATCGTTGACTATCGTGAAACAAAGATAATTTAATAATTTCGAACATTTTTCTGAAACTCCTTCGATTCTCCCCCGTGTTCCTCAAAATTCGATTCGTATCGATTGCAATGTGAACGAGAGAAAAACTGCCGCGACAGCGGGGGAGAAAAAACAAATCCTATATTAATACACCCGGTAAATTCGATTTCCCGAGAGTCTCGTTATAACGTTTAATTCCGATGACTCAACGGCGTTTTCATTATTTCTTCTCTTTCTTTCTCTCTCTCTGTCTTTTCGTCTCATTGCTCACGTACTCCAGAGCAACCGCGTTAGCATAAAATAGTATGCCATCATAGACAATATTTCGCAATCACACCCGATCTGCTATTCGGACGAATCATTCTTTGACTCGTAATTTCACACTCACGTAATTACGTGGCCGGTCAAAAGAATTTCGAAAAAAATGAATAATTGAAAACACAATGAAAAATAACGACTAACAAATATTCAACACTAAATACATCTAATATTATTGAATTCAATTTAATTTCCTTAATATGCATTAATTTTATTTGAACATTTGCAAAATCGAATTTTCAAAAATTGCAGAATTGCTATTTCAAATGTCTGACCAATGATATGTTGAATTATTAAAATCTTTATTCGTTGAAAGGTCGTAGTTTCAAGGGAGAACGCAGCTTGAAATATTAATTCAATAAAAAAAAATCTAAACGACAAATGATTATTTTTTATAAAAATTCCGACGCCTCATCATTGAAAATAATTAGTAATACGGTAAATTAAATGAAAAATATTAAATAATTCATTACGTTTTTTTTATATTAATGTTTAATATTTCTTTTCAGTTTTACTACTAATAATAATTGATAAATCAAAGGAAAAATAACGGCTAACAAATATTCAACACTCAATACATTTAATATTATTGAATTCAATTTAACTTCATTAATATTCATTAATTGTAATCGAACATTTGCAAAATCAAATTTTCAAAATTTGCAGAATTGCCATTTTAAATGTCCGACCAATGATATGTTGAATTATTAAAATCTTTATTCGTTGAAAGGTCCTAGTTTCAAGGAAGAATACAGCTTGAAATATTAATACAATTAAACAAAAGTTAAATGGCAAAAATGATAATTTTTTATTAAAATTCCGATTGCCTCATCATTGAAATTAATTATTAATGAGGAAAAATAAATGAAAAATATTTAATAATTCATTACTTTTTTTTAATGTTAATGTTTAATATTCATTCTTAGTAAACATCGAAGCGCATAAAGTGACAGAGTAATAGAGAGAGCCAGAGAGAGAGAGAGAGGGAGAGAATGTGAGGGACACGGTGCGTTATGAGAAATCCCCGAGTGCGTTAGACATTAAGGCCTGTTCACTCCTCTGTATATGCATATATCTATATAAATATATATATATATATATATATATATATATATATATATATTATATGGTGTATAAATATACATATAGATATATATAATTTACGTACACGTTTTGTTGGGCTGACTCTGGTTCACGTTCGGTTCGCGTCGCGGGTTAGTCTGGTCGCGGCCACGGCCCGAGAGGGGGGCCCCCCGACGTATTTGTGAGGCCAATGCACCCTGGAATGCAACGCTGTAGCAGCCACCAGCCGCAATACGATGTAATATTATATTTTATCGCTTTATTTATTCTACCCTTCCTTGCACACCCGTCTTTCTTTCTCTTCCTCTCTCCCATTCTCTCTCTCTCTCTCAATCCTTCCTTTCCCTTCTTCTTCCCCATATATCCCCACTATCAATGCCGGAGCACGCGTTCATATATCCACAGCGCCACTTTCTTCCTCTTCCTCCTCTTTCGCGTTTACATTCGTCCTGTATCGCATTCGTCTGACTCTCACTTTCCATTTCCCTTTTTTCGTCTTGTTCTTCTTCTTCGTCGTCTTCTCCCCTTAATCTTCTTTCGTCTTTTTCTTCTTCTTTGGTTTAGGCCATTTCTCATCGCGGGGGCCGCCCACGTTGGGTATGAAATTCATTAATTTACCGAAAAAGCAATATCGTATTCATTCTTATTTAAAATTATTTAATCTACAAAAAAACGAACGTACAATATTTCTGGAAATTCATTTTTGTTATTTTTCTTTTTTATTATTGAGTGTTCCAACGTACAGGAGATGCATTTTTCTTTGTTTTTTTTTGTTTTTAAAAATAATACGGACATTAAAATATTACGAGATGTTCTCTTTATCATGAGTGAGTTTTTTTTCTCTTCCTTTTTCAATTTAACCGTCGTCCAATAACTCCGAGGATAAAACAACGAATAGTGATTGAAGTCTTGTGTTAGACTTAAGAGGGTTGTACATGTATATTGTATCGTTGCACTTGTCGTCGTCTTGTTATTGAACGGTGAGCTATACACATGGCGATAACTTTGTCGGTATTTTTATAGGTCCCTCACGCTGTTATAATAATAATATGGTATATGCATTATAAACATACACGTATCTGCTACAAGCCAAAAATATACACACAACGAAATATACATATATATTAACCTCGTGTGCATTTTCTTTATGATACGATTCCGTTATATGTACACCCAAGTAACGTCAATCACGCATATATTATATTATATATGAGAAACAATGGAAAAAAGCCCTATAGAAAAACATATAAATTTATGTATGTCCTTTGTATATAGATGGGCATATATAACATAATCATTGCGTGATTGAATAATAAATCTAGTCAAGACATAAAAGACATTTTTTAACGCGACTCCAGCTCACACGTATAAAATAGAATATTCCTTTAACCCCATCTCAATCATTCTTTTTTGATAAAGCATTTTTTTTTATATTCTTATTTATTAGTTAATTTAATTGAACGCATAAATAGTATGACGTCGCATAGAAAAATTCAGGGACCATCGACTGTATAGGTCGTTTCACAAAAATCGACATTTCATTCAATACCAAAAGTTTCGAAGTTTTGTTGTTGTTTATAATTCAAGATGAAGTAACTGTGAATACGGTGTCTTTTTTTTTTAAATAAATGTTACTAGTTGTTTTACGGCTACTTTTTCGCCGAGACAAAACAACGTCGGGGCTTCCTGCCCGCGATGCCACGAACGTGATACACTTTTTTTTATTCTTCTACTTCGACATCGAGAGCTCCGGAGTCTCGTTTTTTTTTTGCCCTCCTCCCTCAACCCCTTTGTACACCATATATACATACTGAAACGACGAACGGAGGACAGAGAACTCTGGCGATCTGGACCGCGAAAGAGTATATAATACTTCGCGACACGTACGATCTCCCCCTACCTTCGATCCTCCAAACATAATATCAATACATACACATAAATGGATATCTCTCTATATTATATAAATATTTCGCCGCCGCCGCTGTGTACAAGAGTTGAGGTGGCCATTCCCTTCACCGTGACCCCCCCCCCCCCCCCCAACCCGGGGGGGTGAGTATGGCGAATGGAATGGCCCGACGGGGCGGGGGCGCCGAATGGAATAGCCCGAGGGGGGGTACGCTGAATGGAATGACCCGGGGGGGGGGGGGGGTACGCCGAATGAAATGGCCCGCGGGGGGCGGGGGGTACGCCGAATGGATAGGCCCGAGGGGGGGTTAACGCGCAGGGGGGCAGAGCCCCCATAGTATATATATATATATATATATATATACTAGGGGGGCTCCGCCACCCTGCGCGCTTCGCGCGCCAACCCCCCCCCCCCCCCCCCCGTTCCATCTCGCCCCGGCCTAACCCCCCTGCCGTTCCATCTCGCCCCGGGCTCCCCCCTCAACTCTTGTACACGGCGGCGGCGGCGGCGGCGATATATTTATATAATATATATATATACATATTCGAATACACTACACACTTGGAAAAAATTAAATTTCCCCTCTTTATTCGTCGTGCCTGCTCGCGATCTCGCGTATTAACCGACACAGCCATAGAAAAAGTTCGCCCTTTATTATTATTTCCATGCGTTATTCTTTCATTTTCAATTTAAAATCAAATATTAATAATACAAAATTGCAATTTTGTGCCGCTATCGCTCCGGCGTGTTATAAAAATACTCATAAGCTCGCATTTCATTATTTATTTTTTAATTTTACTCCCTCGTTCGATCTTTTTTCCGGTTCTTTTTTTTTTTAATTCTTTTTCATTACCCCCCTCCCTACATGCCGGGGCGAGATCGACGCATGCGGGGCGAGAGCGCTAAAAAGCGGGGACTGAATAAATAAACAGTTTTTAATTGCAGGCAGCGCGCCAGTCTAGTCAGGGCAGCTGGTTAAAAACAATTATTATTGGCTCGGTGGCAAACTTCCCTTCACCATATTTTATACGCCATACGCATATGTGTGTGTATATATTTATATAATATTAACATATATATATATATATATATTTATATTTGTAAGTTAAATTGGTATTTCCATGACTTTTATTATTGCAATATATTATTGTAACGTAATTCACATTTTGCATATATATTGCAGTATTATTGTAGTTAATATAAAAATAATTGAGAAAAAAAAACAAACATCACTCACACTTTTTGTTCTTCCGTGGGCAAATGACGGGCATAACACACGTACCGCTCGTGTTTCAATATACAGGACATTTAATATATATTTATACATATATCTATACCCACATATATATATAATCCCGTGTTACGTTCTCCAATTTTATATATGTATATGATGCTTACGGGCGGCTGCCACACTCCCACGACTATATCCCAATAAAAACAATGAAAAAAAAAAAAAAAAAAAAAAAAATACACGAAGCAAAGCGCGTCCGAGAGGCTTTTTGTTCCTGTTCTTTTCTTCTTATATGCATACGAGGCTTTAGTAATAGAAAATTTCATTAAAAAACAAAACAGCCAATTTCATACTTGCGTTAATACTCAACCTCGTGTTTCACGATGTGTGGACATTTCTTCTTTTTGCCGGTCGAGAAAAATGTTTTTTTTTTAATTCGTTACTAAAAATCGAAACAATCAAGGCATGTGTAAAAAAATACCCATTCGACAGAAGCTTATTAATTGAGAAAGCACAATGTAATAACAATTAGATTCGTAACTGAAAGTTTTTTTTTTTTTGTAAATCATGTAACTTAACATTGACTTTTAATCGCGGAGACCACTCCCACCCCCCCACCTAAACAGTCAATTTTATATTTACATTAATGCTAGACTCGTGTTTCACGAAATTGACATTTCCTCTTTTTGTCGGTCGAGTAAAATCTTTTTTTTTAAACTTCGTTACTGAAAAACGAAAAAATCAAGGCACGTGGAAAAAGTACCCATTCGAAAGAAGCTTATTAATTGAGAAAGCACAATGTGATAAAAATTAGATTCGTAACCGAAAGTTTTTTTTTATGTAACTAAACATTGACTTTTAATCGCAGAGAGCACTCCCCCCCCCCCCGCCGAAAGAGCTTTGGAAAATGTTGTCAACAAACAATCGTCCCCCTTAACGTGGAATATCCCATATGATATGCACGCATGGATATATATAAATATAATATTTATATTGCAACTGCGCTCGCGCGCTATTATGAGATACAAGAAAAGATAAGTGAACGGCGAGATAAGATATATACCTGGGTGAATGCGCCGTCGTGAATTAACACGCTCGGCGACGCGACTAACCCATCCACATATGTAAAGACCCCGAAGCTGTGCGTTAGAAAGAGAGGCCGAGAAAGTAAAGTTTCGCATTGTTTCTAAAACTCGTGCGAAACGCGAGACAATTAAATTATTAATCAGCCTCCTGTGTTTGCATACATCCCGTAGAATTCCATTTTGCTTCTTTTTTCTATTACCCAAGAAATGCAAACAGTTTTACGCATTTCCATTGTTGATTGAGCAAAAAAGATAAATAAATATCGAAATACACTTTTTCTATCAGTTTTATCGCTGTTATTTGCGTTGAATAGGAAAAAAAAAACGTTAACCATATTGAGGAAAAAGCGGAAATTGGAAAGTCCACAAGAGTTTACGATTTTAAATATTACGGTCGTTTCGAAACAGCAGTCATCCCCCACCATCCCTCTCGCCCTTCCGTTCACGGTGAGGGTATAATAGTCGTTTCAGAAATCGCAATTTCTCCGCCTCCTATAACATATAATGTAACCGTTTGAAGATTTACATGTTATTGTATTATCTATCCACGGAATGACAATGTTAATATCGATTTTCCATTCGCGAACGGGGGCAATGAAGATGGTTGGGGGAAAATGCATTTGGAATAATGAAGGCCAAACAAAGTACGTTTTTTTCTCACAAAAATTAAACAGACTTAATTTCTTCTTTTTTAGAAGAACTCATTTGCGATCGTTCCATTAAGGGGGGAAATAGGGTTAATAGGGGTAAAAAAACAATAAGTAAATAATGAAAAACGTAAGGGTTGTTGTACTAGTAAGTTTTGGGAACAGCACATCTCAGTGTCGCCATTTCCAGAAACAACATTTTACATTGTCTTTGAAATGTGCATTTTTTTTTAGTCCCACGGTTCGACCATATGGATCTTCTGCGATCTTTAATTTTGCTCCAATTAAGGGGGGAAATAGGGTTAGGACAGCATTTTCTCAATGATTTTCATGAATTTTTTCATAGTATAAAAAATGAATATAATTTATTGAAACTTTGAGAATATTTTATACATATATTTAAGTATATACTATAAAACTTTTGAAGAATTTTCTTGAAAAACACCGCAGATATTAGCGACCCCATATTGCAGGTCACAAACAGACCCAGCATTTTGCGTACATTCTGGAAGCCGCAATTTTCATCTGAAATCAAACGAGGTTGGAATTTACTTTTATTATATGTCTCTCTTCTATATGAATCTAAATGCTATCAAAAAAATAGAAAATTGAATTTTTTACAGGGGTCAAAACAAAAAAGCATGATTTTTTGCCATTTTTTACAACTTTATTTGCAAAAAAAAAATTATTTTAAATAATGATAATCTTTCAATTTTAGGTTCATATAGAGCGCAATACTATGAAGAAAGTAACTGCCAATTTTCAAAACGATTGGTTGAAAACTTTTCAAACTAGCGTGTACGCAAGTTCAAAAAACGTCATTTTCAGAAAAACGCGTTTGAAAAAATAGCAAAATGCTGAGTCTGATTGTGACCTGCAATATGGGGTCGCTAATATTTGCGGTGTTTTTCAAGGAAATTCTTCAAAAATTTTATAGTATATACTTAAATATATGTATAAAATATTCTCGAAGTTTCAATAAATTATATTCATTTTTTATACTATAAAAAAATTCATGAAAATCATTGAGAAAACGCTGTCCTAACCCTATTTCCCCCCTTAATGACTTATAACGATAGAACGAGTCGGAATTTTCATTTAAAATTTTGGGAATATATTTTTCAATAGTTTTACTAACAATTTATGAAATAAAAAAAAATCGATTTTTTGAATCGTCTAACCCTATTTCCCCCTTAAAGGCTTGCATACCGCTGCGCGTGCTGAAAACCGAGTAAATTTAAAAAAATTATTATAAAGGTTATGTGGTGAAAAAAAATTAAATCGTTCATTTCACATTGTTTATCAACTTTTCAACTATAAGAAAAAAAAAATGTTGAATTTTTTTTTCAAATTCTAACATTATTTTTTATGGGTATAAATGGACTACTGATGAAAACCATGGCGACTCCTCGTCGACATCATAACTTCACAAAAAATTATCCAATTTGTAAAAATAAAAAAGAATCTAGTAAAATAATTCAGTGATGGTCTGACAGAGGGATTTTTTTTTTTTTCAAACATAAAGAAATTACAGTATTTCAAATTTTAGTATGCAATTAAAAAAAAAAATTGTGTTTAATAACTTATAAAAAATTCTCCAACCTAAAAAAGAAGAGAACCTCTCGTCAGACTATACAGAAAATAATTATCAAGATTTAAAAACAAAAGTTAAAAAATATTAAAAATTGACTGAGTTATCGTGCTGACACTGTCTAAAAACATAGTTTCGAGAAAACCCGGTTTCACCAGGTGACCGTCCCAACCCGATGTTCGGTCACATTTATTGCTATCACTTTGTAACGGAGTGAAATTTTCGTAAAAGTTTTTTTTTTTTAATTCTTAAAAGTATAAAGAATAAAAATCCGTAAAAATAATCTATTTTTTGAAAATTCGAGGGGTATGCGAGCCTTTAAAGTATCGTGCCTCTGAACGTTTTACAACGAAAGTTCGCCAAAAAGTTCATCAAAAATGAACTTCTTCTTTGTGTATATTAATTTAACATTAAGCACTTTATTGTCGAGAAATGGCGGGAGAGAGGCGAAATAAAAATGAATCAAGGTATTATCGAGGGAGTTTGGCCAAAGTTGAAATTTACGATTCAACACTATAGAAAGCACTCCGGTACGCACGATCGTCTTCGAGGCCAATATAAAACTATGCACACACGAAGTTCTCGCAATAATAGTTGTTCGGGGAAACGCAATCCTTACGTCCTATAAAATATAATGCCAACAGCAAGGACCGGTTATACGACATCGTCTTTTAGACCCTATTCCACCCCTCTCAAGCACGATCCACTACTGACTCTTCATCCCTTTTGCCTTCCCAGTCCCTCGATCTCAATATTGTTTTTTTTTTACCACGAAACAGAAAATCATTTCGAACAACCTGACGCTTGGGATTTTCGGTGGGATTGTTTGTTGGCAGCGAAATAAAAGTAAATTAAACAAACTTTTGCCGAGTTGTAATCGCGGAGCATCCTTCCGTAAGGATAAAAGACTCCACTATTCTCAACGTGTTACATAAACTGTAAGAAAAATAAATAACAAAGGAAGGTACGGGGTTTGACGGGGAGGGGGTGAATTAGACGGAGGAATGTATACGTATATACGCGGTCACCGCGGCGTTTTGTTGCGCGGTTCACCCAATGGACTGATGTCGGCCGCCAACGGTGCAGAAACATATTTCTCTATTATTACTTCGTTCGAGCTTATTTTTCTTCGCTACTGTCGGCGCGCTGTTGGATTCCAAATGTACACGTACATAATACGCGTATATCTATATATTATGTACAGCTATTTCCGCGCCAACCCTTCATCGTCCTCCTTTTATATTGTATATATTTTTTTGTTGCCATTTTTCTCCACCACTTCGTTCTTTCTGACCTCTCTCTGTCTCTCTCGTTTCTCCCGACAACCGCACCTATAACCACCCAACAACAACCCCTTAGGGGTATAGAAATGTATATGTTTGAAGTTGTTACGCTTTTTATGCACTTTACGATACGCCCGCAGCGATATTATTTCAAGAAATATCTCGTTCATACCTGTATGTGTGTGTGTATGTGGGTGTGCGTTTGCGCGATACCATATAAACGTGAAATTGAGAAAAGTGGAATAAAAATAAAAGATAAATGAGCAAAAAAATCCATCTGCAATGAATAATTAAGTGAAGGGGGCAAAAAAATTGTATTAAGAGAAAATATAGTTGGAGTAATTCTTTTTTTTTCATATAGATCACTTGTAATTTTCAAGTCAATGACAAGCCACTCTCGCGATGGAATTTTTATGCGAGCAGATAAAAAAGCAACGTTATTAAATATTACGATCTTTCTCAATCGACATGCCGTACTATTCAATTAAAAAAAAACATAAGTACCGTTAAAACAAAAAATTAAAACGTCAATAATCGATATTAAATAAGATAACTGAATATCTCGTATTAAGTATCCGAGGATATTTGTCGTAATAATAATAATAATAACACAAGGATTCACAGATCCTTTTTATTTTGGACAAAATCACATCGAAAATTCCAAACGAGCAATTATTGGCAATTGTTTCTACGGTCATATAAACGAATATTCAGATTCGAAAGGCATTTTGAACATTCACTCGTTTGGAAGTTAAGATGAGATTTTTTTTTTTCGTAAAATAACAGAATTTACAACCTTTTTCCGAACATTAATCGTGCAACGCTCCTCCCTTAAGGGTCAACATCACTCTAGCGGCAGAAAAAAGGCCTAACTTTGACAATTTATTTTGTGAGTATGAAAAAAGGAAGAGGATTTCTTCTCAGAGGGTCGATTTGACACATTGAGGTATGAAATTTTTTTTTTTATTATTATTTCCTCGTAAAGTATAAGACCCAGAACAAAAAATCAAACATTTTTATAATCTATATACTATTGGCTATGAGACTACGTAGGAGTTTATGTAAGGGGGGAAATAGGGTTAGGACAGCGTTGTTTCAATGATTTTCATGAATTTTTTTATAGTATAAAAAATGAATATAATTTATTGAAACTTTGAGAATATTTTATACATATATTTAAGTATATACTATAAAATTTTTGAAGAATTTCCTTGAAAAACACCGAAGATATTAGCGACCCCATATTGCAGGTCACAATCAGACTCAGCATTTTGCGTACATTCTGGAAGCCGCAATTTTCATCTGAAATCAAACGAGGTTGGAATTTACTTTTATCATATGTCTCTCTTCTATATGAACCTAAATGCTATCAAAAAAATAGAAAATTGAATTTTTTACAGGGGTCAAAACAAAAAAGCTTGACTTTTTGCCGTTTTTTACAACCTTATTTGCAAAAAAAAAATTATTTTAAATAATGATATGATTACGATCTTAGGTTCATACAGAGCGCAATACTATGAAGAAAGTAACTGCCGATTTTCAAAACGATTGGTTGAAAACTTTTCAAACTAGCGTGTACGCAAGTTCAAAAAAAGTCGTTTTCAGAAAAACGCGTTTGAAAAAATAGCAAAATGCTGAGTCTGATTGTGACCTGCAATATGGGGTCGCTAATATCTTCGGTGTTTTTCAAGGATATTCTTCAAAAATGTTATAGTATATACTTAAATATATGTATAAAATATTGTCAAAGTTTCAATAAATTATATTCATTTTTTATACTATAAAAAAATTCATGAAAATCATTGAGAAAACGCTGTGCTAGCCCTATTTCCTCCCTTAATGGCTTATAACAATAGAACGAGTCGGAATTTTCATTGAACATTTTGGGAACATATTTTTCAATAGTTTTACTAACAATTTATGAAATTAAAAAAAATCGATGTTTTGAACCGTCTAACCCTATTTCCTCCCTTAAATCAAATTTTGTAGGAATGGGACAGTTTTGAAAAAGAAGCAGTAAATTGTTTATAAAAAAAAAAAGTTTGCAATACATTTAAAAAAACGGCTACGTACTCCGATAAAGAGTGCAATTGTGAAGCTACTATCAAAATTTCAAATCGATCCATGCAACGGTGTTCAAGTAATACGTCCTTTCAGTTCGCAAAATATCTTTTACAAGATGGGCTCTGTCGCCGCCATTTTGTATGAAAGTGATAATGAAAAAATTTGCTTTCGTATTTCAATATGTGTTAAATATAACCTCTGAAAAAAAAATCCTATTCCTTTTTTCATACTCCCAAAATAAATCGTCAAAGTTAAGTCTTTTTTTCTGCCGCCAGAGTGGTGTTACCCCTTAAAACAATTATTTTTTATCATTCTCCATTTATTTCATTCGTTTTGGAATAATAATAATATATACGACCGATCCCCATGGTATATTCGTTTATATTTCTGTATAAGACTGTACTGGCGTCAGTCTGCCGTTGTGGCTGTTATTATTTGTATATTATAATTTAGATACAATTATATTGGCGTCCTCGTCGCTCGTATACGTAGGCGTGGTGGGGACCTCGAGCACAGGCTCGGAATCTCCTGCCACTTTTTCTCTCCCACTCTTCATCATTTCTCTCTCGCTCTCTCTCTCTCTCTCTCTCTCTTTCTCATTCAATGTTTGCCGTGCAAACCTCCGAGTCGTTTCTCCCTCGCACTCTTTCGCCGCGAACCGACGAGACCGAGAAAAAAACGAGACGAAGAATTCTACACAGTGGTCGAATGAGATTACACAAAATGATAGAGAATGATATAATACGACGCAAAGGAAAGGTTATAAAAAAAAGCAGTATTCCAAAAAGCGTTTATCCTGTTATCTATTTTTTTTTGTTTCACACACACACACACTCTTTCGGCTTTCAAAAGTCATTTTTCATGTCTGGCATCAGTTCAAAATTCGCCTTCATCTTTTTTTTTCTTCATTTTTTCAACCCTTTTTTTTACTTTTTATCTACTCGTATACCCCGCATACCCGAAGTGAAAAATACGTTCTTTAATTTGTTCCTCTCGCCTTTTATTCCCATTTCCGTCTCTTTGTATCCTTGCGTTCGACTCTTCATTTTTGTTTCGGAATGAATTGCAACGATGTCGAGGGAAAAGTGCTGAACTCTATACCGAATATACGCACACAGGGCTTTGGGCGAGCGTGGGGGAGCTCGGAACATGAGACATGCGCGCATAGAGTTTGTGTAGCGAGCTTTGGCTCGAGCTACACCGGTTTACACTCCAGTACTACTGGTGAGTTTTTGTAAAAAACGGTGCGATGTCAAAAAAATGTTAAATTAAATAAAAAAGAAGAAGAAACGCCAGAAACGAATAGAGGTCCGCTCGCGTTTTATAATTTCTATAATTGAAAGTCCGCGGCAGCTGGTGGAAGCTCGTAATTACTTTAACCAGAAGACCTGAGCTGCTTTGGCTTCTCATGCTATAAAACTTACAATATACACATATATATATATATATAAAATTCTTTTTCCTCACAATTTCTCCATTCTGTTCCTCATTCTCGTCCATCTCTTTCTCTCTCTCTCTCTCTCTCTCTCTGTCTCGCCGTGTGTGTTTGCCTTTGAATTTGCGAGTTGGTGTGACTTTTCACAATTTACACACGCGCGATATCAAAGGTTTGGTTTGAAGAAAAACAAAAAAAAAACGCGAACGTAGAGCAAAAAAATCGCACGAAAACTCATTGCCAGAACAAGGAACGAAGATTTGAGTGAAAGAAAAAAATGTGAATAGGTCGGAAATTAGAAGACAACGATTATGAAGTTCAATTATAAATTACAGCTTTTTTAATGGCTTCGATGTTTCTTTGGCACACGTCATAACTCTTGTTGTACCCTTTGAATGTGTACATTTGAAAAAAATAACGTCCCTATTTTACAATTGTCACAAGTCAAAAGAAGATTTGTTATTAAAATGTTGAGAAAAAAGACACTCCCAAAGTGTTACTTCCTGTACGTAAATTGACAGAAATTTACAAAAAATTAACAATATTTCGTCGCTCTATTTACCATTAAACGCTCCATACATGCTTTTATCGTTGGTTTTTTTTGTTTCTTCATAGTCGTAATTTTCCTCAATCTCACGACGATGTAAATATGACGCGTTAGAAGAAGAAAAAAATCACGCATTTCGTACAATAAACCGTACAAGCGCGGCTCTATAGTCTACCAGAAAACTAACTCTTTTTCCTCCTCCCACTTCAACTAATACGAAGTGTTAGAAACGGCTCGTTCTCGCGAGTACATTTCTCGTTGTTCTCCGGTCCTATTTCGCCGCAGCCCGTACTGCTGAGAAAAAAAGAGTCATTTGTCGTAAACGAGAACAGCGGTTTTATTGTTCCAACGTCAGACAATGCCCGGGGAATATTATTTAAAAAAACGTACTAAAAATGTGTGTGTGCGTATGTTTTTTTGTCTTGTTAAAAACTTTTTAAACTTTAGGAAGGAATATATTAATGTTAACTCGTCGCTTTACCGTTAAGCAAACTTTTCGGGTCTCGACAACTCACTCGACAGTCATCGTTCTCTTTCTCCCCTCTCTCTCTCTCTCTCTCTTTTCTTGTTTCTCTCTGCTGTCTTCATTCCCATTCTCACTTTCCCTTGGAAAGAAATTGGATGTACTTTTTTTCTACCTTCATCCCTTCTCTCTTTCGCCCATCTATTCTACTCGAGTTTCCGTCCTTACTTTTCCAATTCCACCGGAACTTCCGTTTCTCTTCTGTCTCTCTCTCTCTCTTTCTCTCTTACTTCAATACGAGGTCTGTTCAAAAAGTATCGCGAATTTTGAATTTCCGCGGGCTACGTATATTCGATTTTCGATTTTTTTGTGGCGTTCGGTTAGTACTCATGTCCCTCACTTATGCTGAAAAAATCGGTAATTTTGAATGTTTAGTTAATTGTTGACAGCTGTTTTGGTTTTGGCTTGTCTTCGGTTTTTGCCTAGTCCAAAAAAGCAGCTTCCATTGCGATGATTGAGTTTTGGTTTCCACGTCATAACCATAAACTCATGATTCGTCACCAGTTATGACCCTCTGGAGCCAATTTGGGTCGACGCGGACCGAGTCCAACGGCTCCTTAGCAATGTTAACGCGACACTGTTTTTGTTCGAAATTGAGCAATTTTGGCACGAATTTCGCGGCGACCCGTCTCATGCCCGAATCATTGGTAAAAATCGAATAGCACGAGTCAATCGATATGTTTAGTTCCTCAGCAACTTCTCTAACGGTGATTCGTCGATTGGCCAATATTATTTTCTTCACTTCATCAATGTTTTCGTCTGTTGTTGATGTGCTCGGGCGTCCGGAACGCATTTCGTTGTTCGCATCTTCTCGGCCCTCTGAGAACATTTTGTACCACCGATAAACGTTGCTTTGGTCCAAGATAGCTTCACCATATGCAACAGTCAAGATTCGGAATGCGTCCGCGCACTTAATTTTGTTTTTCACACAAAATTTGATACAGATTCTTTGATCCATTTTTTTGGAATAGGCAAAAATCGAAGACAAGCCAAAACACGTCTAACCAAAACAGCTGTCAACAATTAACTAAACATACAAAATGGCCGATTTTTTCAGCGTAACTGAGGGACATGAGTACCAACCTGACATCACAAAAAAATCGAAAATCGAATATACGTAGCCCGCGGAAATTCAAAATTCGCGATACCTTTTGAACAGACCTCGTAATTTACATGGCCAGACACTACGATTTTTTGTTCTCCATTCTGCGGTACCTAATATGGCAGCGCGTAATAGTCAAACGGAGTGCTAAATAAAAAAAAATACAATCCAGTAACAAGCGTGACCATTGCGAAATTACAAACGTAATTTGTAATCTAGGGGAATCGTGTGTTACGAAAGTAACTGATTACTGCTCAACCCCTCCTGTAAACGCAGTCCATGCTCCATTACTGTTATCTATATAAAATTTAAGTTAAGGAAGCAGCATTGTAAAATTTGAGGTTTCCAAATTCATCGATTTTTGGCATTTATACGTTTTTTCTTCTTTACCGTCATTAGAGTATTCTGTCCGAAATTTGTATTCTATCCTGGAAAACAGAAAATATCTCGGTGACAGCCCGTAATTAATAATTATATACCACTCCGCGTGTCATTTAAAAGTGATTTCTCGGGAATAAAACGTGAAATGTGCAGTATACTTTATCAACACAGACCGAACTAGGCAGTGGCTCATTTCAATCCATATTCCGTATATAGAAAATGTTCTCGGCTACCATTTTGACGTCAGAGGAAAATTTAATATCCTAAAATTGTCTTTGGTTCGGTATTTATTCAACGTGACAGTTCAAAATGAGAAATGTATAAATATATATATCTGCGTGTGTGTATGTGTGCGTTTGTTTGAGAATTATGTGTATAAATATACTTTACGTCAAAAACTCGTATTTATGTCGTGTCAAAGTTATATTCATTCTCTCTAGGCAATACATACTCAAAATTTTCGTACCAACCGATGCGTAACATTGAAACAAAAATGTTCGTAGATTTTTTTTTTTCCTCATTCTCTTTGCCGCTGTCGTCAATCGCAATAAAATTGAATGATGGAAAAATAAATAGTTAAGCCTGTCGAAAGAAATCCCGATTATTTATTGAAACAAATTTTTTCATTCCGCTCGTTCTCTTTATCCACATCATAATTTTCGGTAGATAAAAATTCCCGACGACAGATCACAAGTTAAGCTCACTGTGAACCTGTGACGTTTATACGTATCGGGATCAGTTCGCGCACGTTCGAGAGATCGCAACGAGCAAAAGCGAAATATAGAAAGATGAAAAAAAAAACAATGTGTATATATACAGGGTGTCCCAAAATTAGCATATCAGAGTGACACGGGGATTCGATTGGCTTCGGATCTATCACACTAAACAAATATGCCCTTAGTAAGAGTCTAATAATGGTTTTCGTGAAAAATCGTATTTTTTGTTTTTTTGGAAAATCGCTACCTAGTACTCGTTATTCCGCTACCATTGCTACGAATTACTTTGGGTTTATTCATATTTTGTTCCTAAGATATCTTGAATAGTCGTTTTAACCATTGAATTTAATTATTTGCCGAAACTTTTTTTTATCGGGGATGTCCAAAATATAAAGTCTATTCGAAAGCAATCCGAACATAAGAGCAACTGCGACAGAGAGTCGTTGAAGCGGCTCGAAAAATATCAAATTTAAGATGCTTGAAAGGAAACTTTACGATAAGGTGCCGTTTGTGTATTAGGGTTGGGAGGTGGACAATTTGAACACATGTTCTAAAAATTAAATAAATCATTAAATATTATGGTAAATATGGAGCAAAGGGGACCCACATCCGATTGACTTGCCTTTAATATATGTTATGTAGGGACCCTTCCTGAACAACTTTTTCCTCTGACCCAATTGGGGGTCGTTATTTATTAAAAAGTTATTAAGAAATAAAGTTAATAATTCATATAGCTATGTTCCTTATACCAGCCAGTCCTAATCATCTTGTCCTTCACATTTGTTTGTTTATTGGGTTTGGGGTTTTTGGTTTGGGTTTATTTTGGATTTGTTTGTTGGGTTTGTTCGTTTGGGTTTTGGGTTTGTTTGTTTGTTGGGTTTGTCTATTTGTTTCTTCAGGTTACTGGGGTTGTTTTGGGTTGTTTTTGGTTTGTTTATGGGCTGGTATGCGGTGGGGGCAGGGAGGCCGCAGCCCCTCCGGTCATACGTGTACTGGCCACCATACAAGTATTTCATATTCTATTTATGAATTTTCTTTTGTTAATAACTTTTTAACAAACAATGAGAACGGATAAAACTTTTGGTATGTTACTCAGGGGGGTATTCTTAACAACACATGTGAAGGACAAGATGATTGGGACTGGCTACTATAAAGAAAATAGCTATATGAATTATTAACTTTATTTGTTAATAACTTTTAAATAAATAACGACCCCCAATTGTGTCAGAGGAAAAAGTTGTTCAGAAAGGGTCCCTAGACAACATATATTAAAGGCAAGTCAATCGGAAGTGGGTCTCCTTTGCTCCATATTTACCAATATTTATTTTTTTACTACTTCGTCCGCTTTAGTGCCCTTTCTTCAGTTCCTTCACGATAAAAAATAATAATTTCTAGCTTGCAGCCGAGTAAACTCGCACGTGTTATACCATTTCAAAATTTGCATTAAACAGGCTAGTTTTTTTGGTAATTTGCATGTTTAGTTTGGTACATAATTTTTTCACTGTCAAAAGTCAAAGTTGATATCAAAATTTCGTTCGATATTAAAATATGAGTAAAATTTTTTTCTTATTTTCAGATGTCAAACGAGTTTTCGGAAAATAATTAAGGGATTAGGCCACTCTAGAGGCCGAAAAAAGGTTTTTTTAGGGATTTTTTTTTTCAGAAAAACTACAATGTTAATCGAGAATACAAAATAGGGTGTTTATTACACATATCAGTGACTGTATACAATAATTTTTTTGAAGCGATTAATTTAAAAATGGTGGCTGTGCAGCGTTTTTGCGATGACGTCTCCGTTTCTGTTGGCCGGAAACATAACTCAGACAATTTTCAATCGATTCACTTGAAATTTTCAATATATCTTTAAAAATACATTGTGTATGGAAGTGCTTAGGATTTTTTTGATATATTGATTTTTGGCCAAATGGCGCACTTCTAAAGTGAAAAGTGAAAAATTTGCTTAAAAAATCGTCAGAAAATTGTTAATAACAAATGAACTATGCAATATAAAACAAAATCCTACGTACTTCCGTAGACAATGTATTTTTAAAGATATATTGAAAATTTCAAGTGAACCGGTTGAAAATTGTCTGAGTTATGTTTCCGGCCAGCAGAAACGGAGACGTCAGAGCAAAAACGCTGCACAGCCGCCACTTTGAAATTAATCGCTTCAAAAAAATTATTGTATACAGTCACTGATATGTATGATAAACACCCTATTTTGTAATCTCGATTTATTTTGTAGTTTTTCTGAAAAAAAATCCTTAAAAAAGCCTATTTTTTCGGCCTCTGGAGTGGCCTAACTCGTTAAACTCGATGGTTAAAGCAACTATTCAAAATATTTTAGGAACAAAATATGAATAAACCCAGAGTAATTCATAGCAATGGTAGCGGGATAACAAGTACCAGGTAGCGATTTTCTGAAAAATCATTAAAAGACGATTTTTCTCGAAAACCATTCGATTTTTTACTGAGGTCATATTTGTTTATTATGATAGGTCCGGAGCCAATTTAACCCCCGTGTTACTCTGACGTGATACTTTTCAGACACCCTGTATATATATATACATATATATATATATATATATAAAGATGAGAAAAGTATGCTCCGTTGCACAGAAGATAAACTTTAATGTATTCCGAAATATTAAAGTATATTCGCGCATGAGACGATATTTTTACGAGGCGGCGGAGTGACTGCTCCGTCTCCTCTACCTCTCCTTTCGTCATTTTTCGTTTTTATTTAAAATAAAAACTAGCTCAACTTTCCATCATCGTACGATTTTTCTCATTAACGATACAACATGCCGACACTCTTTCTTTTTTCATTACTCTCGAATTTAACCAACCTACTGAAAAATATTAATTCCTCAACGCATTACGTCGAAAACGAAGATAATAGAGCTATGAGGAAAAAAATGAAGATATACACACGGAATATTGACAATGATAGTGAAATAGATAGAATACGACATATTTGCAAACTCATTTCTCTCTCGCTCTATCTCTCTCTCTCTCTCTCTCTCTCGGCATAAAATACAGTTGAGTAACGAGCAGCGACGGGGAGGTGGGAAAGCGATCGATTGATAAACGACAAGGTTACCGGCGATTAAACTATTTAATCAATTATGTGGCATATGGCGCGTAGGAGAAGCTCACATACCAATGTACGTACAATTTTATGTGAATGTGTATCACACATCTATATACTCACATAAAAAAAAAATAATCATACACGTCGGCTTCATAGTTGAACGTCTACAAAGTCGACGTTGACGCGACACGCGAATATGTATTTATACTTATATTTATATATTATATATATATATATATATATATATATATATATGCGAATCGATGTAACTACATAAAAAAAAAACATGTATTTCTCGTGGTGTCTGTGCGAGAGGAGGCGGTGTTCCAGATAGCGTAGGAGAAGGCAACGCGCGTGACCGAGGAGTTACGATGATAAATTGTTTCAATACGAAGAAAAAAAAAAAAAAGAAAGGAAAAATAAAAAATAAATTAATAACAAATTCACGCGAATGACAGCTAGCAGTGTTAACTGACGAGAGATATCAATTTATTTTTACGATTAATTATCTGGATAAGAAAAAAATAATTTATAATATTTCCGTCGCGGTATTGTATATTCAATTTTTCCATCGATCCACCGGTAATACATTTTTTTTTCTCAACTTTCCGAGGGCGAATAAAGCGTCGAGCGTCCCGGAAAAACAATAACACTTAACAATTATCAATGTCAAAATTATCGCGCAAAAACTCGCTTCTTATTTTACTTTACGACTTGAGATTAATTTGTTTTTTTTCCAGTATTCGAAAATTATTGCAAACACACAGAAATGCGATATTTCGGAATCTCGTCAATTTGAAATTCGAGTCACTTTTCGCACTTTATGACATTGCATGGAAAGTGCAAAATGCTCAAAATGCTCGAGGCTCACAATATTTATACGCCCCTCGAATACGAGTGTATGAGACAATAAAACAATAATTCTATAATTTATTCGGCAACGTTCGGGGGGGGGGGGGGGGTATCGAGTGCACAGTTGGCGTTAATATATCACCGGGCGCATCTGCCTATCGAGAATCGAACGAACGAATGAACGAGATGCGTTTCAATATGTTACGATACTGTGTATAATAAATATATACGTATATTTATATATATGTATATATGTATACATGTACCATTTATAGAAGCGAGCCTCCCGATTTCTATATAAATATTCGCGGGAAAACTGCTGTTGCACCACGAGCATTCCTCGACCCTCTCTCTCACCCTCTCGGTGCGTGCACGTTCAGCACGCGTGAACACCGACAGACATATATACATATATACCAAGTCCGCGATTCCCTCCACCTGCAACCCTCGCGTTTATTACGTATAAATTCACGTACAAAGTCATGCTCGTTCATACATACTTAAACAAGGTGCTTGAAAAAAAAACAAAAAGAACAAAAAGTCTTGATCGAATTTGAAATGAAAACAGCCTTTATTACGATACTTATTACAATATTGGTAATTTGATTAAGGGGGGAAATAGGGTTAGGACAGCGTTTTCTCAATGATTTTCATGAATTTTTTTATAGTATAAAAAATGAATATAATTTATTGAAACTTTGACAATATTTTATACATATATTTAAGTATATACTATAAAATATTAGCGACCCCATATTGCAGGTCACAATCAGACTCAGCATTTTGCGTACATTCTGGAAGCCGCAATTTTCATCTGAAATCAAACGAGGTTGAAATTTACTTTTATTATATGTCTCTCTTCTATATGAACCTAAATGCTATCAAAAAAATAGAAAATCGAATTTTTTACAGGGGTCAAAACAAAAAAGCATGATTTTTTGCCATTTTTTACAACTTTATTTGCAAAAAAAAATTATTTTATATAATAATAATATTCCGATTTTAGGTTCATATAGAGCGCAATACTATGAAGAAAGTAACTGCCGAATTTTCAAAACGATTGATTGAAAATTTTTCAAACTAGCGTGTACGCATGTTCAAAAAAAGTCGTTTTCAGAAAAACGCGTTTGAAAAAATAGTACCAAGAAAAACAAGCAATATGGAGTCGCTAATATTTTATAGTATACACTTAAATATATGTATACAAATTTTATAGTATATACTTAAATATATGTACAAAATATTCTCAAAGTTTCAATAAATTATATTCATTTTTTATACTATAAAAAAATTCATGAAAATCATTGAGAAAACGCAGTCCTAACCCTATTTCCCCCCTTAATGGCTTACAACAATAGAACGAGTCGGAATTTTCATTTCAAATTTTGGGAACATATTTTTCAATAGTTTTACTAACAATTTATGAAATAAAAAAAATTCGATTTTTTGAACCGTCTGTTTCTCTCAGCTAGAAATTAGTTAGAAGTTAGCTACCTTTTTGTAACTTTAAGGGATGAGGAGAGGGCGAGTTTAAATGTTCTCGTTCGATTTGCCGAAAAAAAAAAATTATATCGAAAATTCTAAACGAGCGATTGTTCATTATATTTTTACGGATCATTCGAACGAATATTCAGATACGAATCTGAGAAAAAAATTGTGCGAGGTGTTGGACTTTTTTAAATGTTCTAAAATAGACCTCATATCAGTATTTTTTTTTTTTGTATATCGATCTGAATATTTTTTACGCGGCCAGATAAGCAATAAGCAAATGTTGAACGCTTTATGGTGAATGTGCGGGATTTTCGAAATTTCAGGGGGTTTAAAGGGGATACCGGGGCCAGAAGAAATATCATGACAGAGAAATTGGAGCACGCATTATGTACTATTTTCCTGCTGAATTCTCGTACATTCTGTTTCATTAATGACGATGTATATATATATATATATATATATATATATATATATATCCGTGTTTATATGTACGTACTGGATACTGTATAAGGGCGGAACGATAATTTACAACGACCGTTCAATTTTACATTTTCACCGGAAACCCGATCAGTCCTCGATACGATGTATATTATATCGATTTGTCCACAATTAAAGGTCATTCAAACGTTATTTCGTACAGCATTTAATGAACTAATGTATTTTAATGCTCGTGCTTGAATTTCATTGCCCTGTGTCGTTTGACCGCCGAAATAATCGTTTAATTTTTTTTCCTTCTAAAAGCGTAATCAAGTAAGAAATTGAGAGCTTTGAGGGTAGGAAAATTCTCGTTGTACATTGCAACATTTTATAGGCCAACGATCAATTTTTTTTTTAACGTAAATTCATTGTTTTTCTTTCAAATTTGTTCGGTCTATTTAATTTTATTTCTTTTTCATCGTATTTATTTGTATACTAAGTCTCGCCGAGCGTGGCAATCGTAATTTCGTATCCACCATTAGCACGTCCGACGTGGTCTGATGTAAATTTACGACTGCCACTTGATTGGGTTCAACGTACCACGGTATTTCATTCTCCTCGTAGTCATCTCGTTCATCAGTATATAGCCCCGTGGACGACGCGAGATCGTTTTCTTCGTGAGTTTACGCGGCTAAAACGCACCCGGAGACTATTATAACGAGCACTCCGTCGGGAAAAAATCGTTTTTAAATCATTTTTTGTTGTTGTCCTTTTTAGTTTTGGGTTCTATCGAAGAATACAGATGAAATGATCTTTATTGTGGAATTTTTATCGTCAAGTTTTATATTGTTTTATTTTGTAAGACAATATTCTCGAATTGTCATGAATTTTCGTTTGTTAATTAGACAAATACAATTAAACATCGCAATGTGTATTTAAATTCACACTATTCTTGCTTTTAACTAAATTATGAAATTCCTCAACGGAAATAGGTTGGAA